>CM076578.1:1833129667-1833472617 GCA_034641835.2 Pinus albicaulis | reverse complement strand
AGGGTGTTGTAGGGGCTACAACAGGTTCAAACTGAAGAAACCCGTATTTCTCATAAAGGGGTTCAGATTTAGAAAAACCCCATTAATCATAAAGTAGTACAGGCTGAAGAAATTCCCACTAGATCCATGGGAACCCAGATAGATATAAATCTCTCTCTAATTACAGCTAAGGAAATGATTCAAATGAATCTACCAGAGATCGCTAACCAAGCCACAAAAACTGAGGTGGTACCTCCTTACTCACATATGATCAAGGAGGCCACTATTCCAATGCTAAAATGGGAGCTTGAAAGGCACAAACAGCTTGCAGTACCCAGAACAGAACATTAGGAATTGTTGTGGAAATTTAAAGCTTTGACCATCACTAAGGACGAGACTCATGCCAATTATAGAAGGGCGAAGAAGAAAGCAGAGAAACTGTAGGGGCAGCTTTAGAAGGCAGTAGAACAGATCAAAGAAATATTCTCTATACGTTCTGATATATTGTCTTGCAGGTCTCTGGCCAAAAATTATGCCCTTTTTTTTCTTGAACAGTACCTTTTTATAAAGGTAAAAGCTATACGGGCTGGCCAAACTATTGAGTTCAGTTTTTTCTCTGATTTTATCAAATGTTTTTAGGAAGAAGAGGACAATATTAGATATATTATATGCGAACTCTATATGCACAACGTTTTCTTGGAAGAGCAAAGGGATGGAAACCTCAGTCCTTTCATTGGGGATATACAATTCCAAGCCTTCATATATTTTGCAAAGAATAAAATTAAGTGGTACAAAGCCTATGACATATTTCAAGGGAGAGAAAATGGTTTAGAACTCTAGGTCAAAGGAAAACCTAGTAGCCCTTTGAGTACTTTCATAAATCATAAAAGGTTCATGGAGCGACATGGAGTTGTTGCAGCACTGGCGCCCACACATAAATATGCCCTTATTTATGTACTTGAGTATTTTGAATACATCAAGTAAGAATTCCTACAGGCATAAAAGAAATGATGGTCGGTATCTTCTAAGGAGATTAAGAAACAAGAACCTTTTCGGTACAGGAATTTCTGAGCAGCAGCCAACCTGATAAAATTATATAATTATATGGTCTTATCCAAAGGACCTATATGGATTGGATGTTGATATCGATTCCCTATCATCTGGTATCCATTGGATGGATATAATGTTGAGTATGAGCTTCCAAAAGGTGCTAAGAGTGAGGCTTTCAAGCTCATTATACGTAAAAATGGATTTCGGTTGTATGGTGAATAGTCTTACCCAACCTACTCTCTGACTTTGTTACATGAGAATCATCTTTTTGCATGAGGACATGCAAATAGGTAAGTTTTGGGGTAATGTTGGGTCATCAAAAAGGTATAATTTCCTTCCTTATTTCTTTGTTAATTATTATATTTTTAGCCAAGATTATCCTTAATTTGTAATAATTCGAGAGGAAAGAGTGATAAAATCAAGTTGATAATGATATAGTTAATATAGGTTTTATGATATCGAAGAGGTTGTAATTAGGGTAAACCATTATGCAGATCAACCTAAAGGAACGAATGTTTTTCCTTAAGATATCTGAGCGGATGTTGATTAAGCCGACGATATATTAATAGCAGTTAAAGCTCAATGTCTAGGACGCAGTTGGAAAACGAAGGCAACAGGAAACCGAACGATACTATATAAGGATTTTATGGTTGAATGAGCAATCCTTAGAATCTTTCGATTCTCAGGATAGCTCTATATTCGTTTTCAAGATGTAATATATAAGACAGTAAAATAGGAAACTGAAGGAGTTCGATTATTGTTAATGTTCCAATTTATCATTTTATTGTATATCGCAGATCACAATCTGAGTTAAACCTTTTTGGGTTATGTTGTAAAACATTTCAACGAATGAATTTGAATGATATTTTATCTTATCCTTTCGGATTGAGCCTTTTTAGGCGGTACTTCTGGGAACATGGGCCCATTCACCGAAGGTTTCGTTGTCTATTATGTATTATGGATAGTTAAATTACCTTTTCTGTAATTTGCATTAGTTGTGTTATCTTTTATTTACTTTTGTATTTGTCGTGAGTAATCGATTGAATTTTTCATCTTAAATGTTATTGAGTGCTTTCTGAAGGTTTTTGATTAAATTATATTACTTAGATGTAGGTGTGAATATATGAATTTTCAATTTACTTCTGAATTAATGATTTTCTAACATTTGTGTGATTCATGGTTTTTTCCCTCACACATTGGATTTACTAAGGATTAGATTGAGATAGATCGTGAGCCAGAATATTTCTTTTATCATAATTTTAATTACAAGAGTTGTTGTGTGTTGTTATCCTTTCTGCAACGGTAATGATTTAAATAGTAGATATTACGTACTTTTTCATAGCCTAAGACTTTATGATTGCATATACTTTTTCGATACCCTTGAAATAGCAAACGAATCTCAGGTTGATCAAATAAATGAGATAGGTTTAAGATTGATTTTCAAAGATTCATCTTAATGCCCAAAAAATGACACGGGAAAGTGGTCTGAGTTCCATAAGAGCTCCACTCACAAGACAAGTGAGTGTCGGGCCAACCAGTCACTACTGTTCAAGTTGAAGGTTTCTAAATCAGATGCATGCTCCGAATCTGAATCAGAACCCGAAAAGGGGAATGAAAAAGGGAACTAGATTGTTGATGCGGAGCCCAACACCACCATTTCCACCATGAAGATCCAGAGTAAGGGGAGTGCCTCTTCCATTACCATATGTGGGTAAAGGTTCCTCGCTGCAATTCATTGTCGACGGCAGGAGCCAAAAGAACCTCATTTCAGCAGAGGTCGTGAAGCAGCTGGGATTTTCGACAACAACACACTCACCAAGGCCAGGATCTCCGCGTCAGCCAGCAGTGTCGTCTTCCCTACAGCATCAATCCCTTCACATATGAGGTATTATGTGACATTTCTCCTTTGATCTTTGTGCTGTATTATTAGGCCAACCATACTTGAGGAAAATACATGTTGTGTATGAGTCCAGGCCTCGCGTTGTTATTGTTACTTTGGGAAATAAGTTGTACATAATACCAGAGGTAGAACCGCCTACCTTCATCTCTTTTTTTACTGCAAAACAATGCACCAAGCTCATTTCCAAAAATGATAAATTTATTTTCCTAATGATATGCCCTCGGGGCAAGAATAATATTGTGGCCACGACCTCCAAACAGGGCTCCTTCGCATGACAACAACAGATGGACAAGGTCATGGAGGAGTATGGGGACATCTTCACCTCCCCTGCAGGGGTGCCTCTACACTGTTAGGTCAATCACTCCATCGATATGACTCCAGGTGCACCACTTCCCAATGGACCAATATATCAGTGCTTTATTCTGGATAACAGCGAAATCAAGTGGCAGATTCAAGAGTTATTGCAGAAAGGTCACATCCGGCCGAGTTCATTGACCTGTGGGAGCCTGATCGTGTTGGTGCAGAAGAAATATGTGACTTTGAGACTCTGCATTGACTATCAGGTGTTGAACAAGTTCATTTTCTGGAATAGGTACCCGATCGCACAGATTGATGACCTTCTAGACCAACTCAAGTGGGGAAAATATTTCAGCAAGATCGACTTGAAGTCCGAGTATCACCAGGTACCAATCGAACCCTCTAATGTGTGGAAGATTGCCTTCATGAGGCTGATGGATGATATATTTCAGCAATTCACCAACTCATTTGTGGTGGTGTACTTGGACGACATCCTAATATTCATCTAGACTTGGGAAGAGCACCTCCACCACATCTGACCGGTCCTCCAAACACTGTGTCAACATAAGTTTTCTACCAATTTGGAGAAGTGAACTTTTGGCATGACCCAGGTTCATTATCTAGGATACATTATTAAAGAGTGGGGGGTGCATGTGGATCCAGCCAAGATCCAATTCATTCGGGATTAGCCAGCCCCAAACACTCTAACATAGCTTCGCAACTTTCTGGGTCTTTCCAATTTCTACCGCAGGTTCGTGTTCGAATTCTCTCATGTCACTTGGCCCTTGATTCAAGTCACCAAGGGAGGAGAAAAAGAAAAAATATTTTGGTCTCAATCTCAATGGAAGGAATTCATAGAGTTGAAACATCGCCTCTACTCTGCGCCAATGCTCACATTACCAGACTCGCAACAACCATTTGAGATCAAGACAGATGCCTCTAACTATACCATTGGGGCAGTTCTTATTCAATAGGGGCATCCTGTGGCATATCAGGGTGAGACACTTTCTGACACTATCCAGAATTATCCCACTTATGACAAAGAGATGTATTCCATTATGCAGGCTTGCCAAAAATGGAAGCATTGTATTTTGGGGAAGGAAATGGTCATCCACACAGACCACTGACCCTTGCATTTCATACAGACACAAGGGAAGTTGTAGAACGATCGCCATCACAAGTGGTCCACATACTTGCAACTGTTTCATTTCAACATCAAGTATAAGAAGGGAAACACCAATAATGTTGTAGACTACCTCAACCGATAACCAATCATGGCGGTAACCACCGTGCTCAACTCTTGTGGGAATGAAACTTTCGGTTGGTTGCTTCTCTACAGAAATGATCCAAAATTCATCCACACATACAATACGCTCTTGTAGGGTAAGCAAGTTCCAAATTTTCACGTCCAAGATGCACTGTTATGTCACCTAGGACACCTTTTTGTTCCTTCAAGTGAGTGTGCCAAGATGGTTTGGCAAGCGCACTACACTTGGGTCACTGGGAATTTCAAAGTCGAGAAAATAGTGGCAGTACTGGAGAAGTGTTTCTATTAGCCAAACTTTCGATAGGATGTTGGGAAGTACATCAAATCCTACACTTTCTGTGCCATTTCCAAACCGGCCATCAAAAAGAAAGGCCTCTATACTTCTCAAACTACCCCTAGTCGACATTTGGAATCCATCTCCATGGATTACATGTTGGGCCTTCCTTCTACTAAGCATGGAAATTATTGTTTTTATGGTTACTGATAGATTCTCAAATATGGCCATTATGACATCCTGCAAGAAGAATATCATAGCAAAAGCCACTGCTAAACTCTTCTTTGAACGAGTGTGGGTACACTATGGGATCTCATAGTCTATCATCTCAAATCGGGATAGCAGGTTCCTCAGTACATTTTTTTCCATCCTCTGATCGATGCTAGACACCAAGCTAACCAAGTACACAAGTTTCCATCCCCAAACATATAGACAGACATAGGTCAACAACAGGATGATCGTACACATTATGCGCATGTATAACTCAAATCATCCACACACATGGGATGAGAGCCTCCCCTATGGATAGCATAGCTATAATCAGGCTCTCCACACCTCAACCAACCATAACCCCTTTCAGGTGGGCTTGGGATTCCAGCCACTATGTCCCATCAACGTAGTTATGCCATTTGCGGCTACTCAGACAAATTCAGCTCATGTCCAGTCTGAAGTGGAAAACCTGAACAACTTCATTGAGCACATTCAGAACATCCACTAGCATTTTCATGACATTTTGGATAGAGCCAATGCTAAGTACAAGAAGTGACATGATCAGCATTGGGTGCCACATAACTTCTAGGTGGGCGACAAAGTATGCCTATATTTGCAGAAGGATCACCTCACTGGACCTCACCACAAGCATTGCCCAATCTTATATGTGGCATACACCATCACCAAGGCTATAGGAGAAAATTCCCTCGATCTCAGTATTCCACCATTCCTTGGTCTACACCTAGTGTTCACTCTGGACCTTCGGCCCTACTTTCCACCTCTACTAGACACATCTGGCATGGCAGAACAACTCGCACGTAAATAATTGAATCTAAACTACATAGAAGAAGACACAACTGATAGGATCATGGATAAAAATATAAGAACACCCGCCATTAGAGGATCCAACTATATCGAGTTGCCAAAGTAGTCCAACGCCTTCACCAGGGCAAGTGGCTCACCAAGGATCAGGTTCAACAAAAATTTCCTCACCTCGTGGAGGCTTTGCACGCAATGGGGACCATTTCTTCCTAGGGGGTGAGGAATGATACAGGTGGATATTGGTGGCCACCCACCTATTCCACCTATACCTCCAGTTATTTTCATCGGTTTCATTTTTTATAGCATCATTTACTATTTTTAGCAGTTTTTTGGGTCCTGAACTCTATAGCAGTTTTGACCCCCTAAACGGCGTTTTTTTGAGGTCTACACCAGGCCTTTGTCGATATCCAAGGGCATGCATAAAAAATTGTAGTACTTGGAGAGATATTTCTGATGATATATCGTACGCGCCAAATGGAGATAATAAGACCAATTTACGACTCGAGGAATTTGGCTGCCCAACTAACCCCAACGGGGCCCACAAAATCTTGGTGTTTCATCTCTTGTAGTTAGCATCTTGGTTGTTTATGGTTTTCCTATGTTGTTCAATAATAAAAATTCCATAGAGCCTCATTATAAAAAAATTCAGAGATCTATAGCTTCCATATCTCTTCTCACAGATAAGCTACCAGCGCCCTAGCTAGTTTATTTCCATTCAGTCTGTAAGCATATTTCAGTTCTTGATATTAATGAAATGAAGTGTTATTTCTGCTTCATCTCTGTTCTTATGTGTATTTCTATATTTTATTGCATTCTTTCATAAGTTTGGATAAGTGGTATCATATTGGTATGCTCTTTCTCGATCCTTCTTTTCATGTCCCCAAATAGGTCGGGGTATAAGGAGTTAGGGCTTGATTGGTTTGAACATTTGCAAGATTGGCCTCGCAAACCCTGATGGTTGCCCATGGGATAAGAAAATAAAAATGAGTGAGCGTGATATCCTATCAAAATATTGCTCGACGAGGCCCTTGAGAAACAAAGGAACGCGATGATGGATAATTTTCCCAGATCGTTCAACGACGACGCATTTTCATCTAGCAGCGACTTTGGAAGCACCAATCCTTTTAAGGTACAAGTAAACTTTGACATTCCCATATTTGAGGGAAAAAGAGATGCAAACGTCATAGATAGATGATCGAATCTATTAGAAGGATATTTCTCGGTTCATGACTTTTCCAACCAGGAAAATATTACTTTTTCACTCCTCAAAGCTTCCCCCCGTGTCAAGGACTGGTGGGAAACTTACTATGAGAAAAAGGACGAGAGGGAACCCTCTCTATTTTCAGCTGCACGCACTTGGGATTATTTCTAAGATGCCATCAAGGAAAAATAGTATCTCGTGGAGAGGTATGAGCTCAAGTACATACAATGGACTACGTTGCGACAGCATAGGGAAAAGATGTGCATGAGCTGATGAATTTATCCCATACCCTGCGCACAAATTAGGGTATCAAATATTCGGAGAAACATTTGGTGATGAAGTACCGCAGTTGTCTACATAGATACATGCAGGAGGAAATGGAGTTCCTCGGCATATCCTTGCTTGTTGCAGCATACCGGTATGTTGCCAATATCGAGCAGAAATTCAAAAAAAATAAGTGATACTTTGGATCAGCAAATCAAAGTCAAGGGAAAGGTACCCCAAAACCGAAAAATAAAGGACAACGCCACGGCGGGGCAGCCCAAGAAAACTAGCCAAAGCTGCAAGCAAAGAACAACGTCGTGAAGCCAAAGAAGGACACGGGAAAGTGGTGTAACTTCCATAATATCTCCACTCCCAACAGAAGTGAGTGTCAGGCCAAGCAGTCACTAGTGGTCGAGTTGAAGGCTTATGAATCGAATGCATGCGATTTGGATGCATGCTCCAACTCTGAATAAGAACCCAAAAATGGGAATGAAAAAGGGAAGTAGATTATCGATGCAAAGCCCAATTCCATTGTTTCCACCATGAATATCCAGAATGAGGAACCGGAAGATACAGAGGAAGGGGAGTGCCTCTTCCATTCCCAGATGTGGGTAAAGGGTTCCTTGTTGTAGTTCATTTTCGATAAAGAGAGCCAAAAGAACCTAATTTCATCAGAGTTCGTGAATTGTTTGGGCTTGCCGACCATAGCACACACATATCCGTACACCATCGAGTGGCTTCACCTGCAAGGATGGGATCTCTGCGTCAGCTAGTAGTTTCGCCTGCCCTATTGCATCAAGCCCTTCAAGGATGAGCTATTATGTGACATTGCTCCTCTTGATGTTTGTGATGTATTATTAGGCGAACCATAGTTGTGGGATATACATGTTGCGTATGAGTCCAGGCCTTACGTTGTTATTGTTACTTTGGGAAATAAGTTGTACAGGATATCATAGGTAGCACTAGCACTGCCCACCCCATCTCTTTAGTTACTACAAAACAATGTAGTAATCTCATTTCCAAAATTAGGAAATTTATTTTCCTGATGATGCGCCCTAAGGGGAAGAAGAAGATTGTGGCCAAGACCTCAAAACAGGGCTCCTCCACACGATAAAAACAGATGGAAAAGTTCGTGGAGGAGTATGGGGACATCTTCACCTCATCCTCAGGAGTGCCTCTGCATTGTCAGGTCAAGCACTCCATCGAGTTGACCTCAGGAGTGTCGCAATCAATGGACCAATCTATCAGTGCTCTGTTAGGGAGAACGATGAAATCAAGAGAAATATTTAGGATCTATTGTAGAAAGGTTAGATTCGGCTAAGTTCATCGCCTTGTGGGAGCCCGATCATGTTGGTGCAGAAGATGGATGGGAGTTGGAGACTCTGCATTGACTATCGGGCGCTGAAAAATATCACTGTCCAGAATAGGTACCTGATCCCACGGATTGATGACTTCTATACCAACTCAAAGGGGGAAAATATTTTAGCAATATCGACTTGAAGCATGGGTATCACTAGGTAACAATTGAACCCTGTGATGTGTGTAAGATTGCCTTCAAAGACAAGGAGGGCCTTTTTGAATGGTTGGTCATGCCTTTTAGGTTGACGAATTCTCACACAACCTTCATGATTATGATGGAAGACATCTTGCGCCATTCACCAACTCATTTGTGGTGGTTTACTTGGATTACATCCTGATCTTCAACCATACTTGGGAAGAACACCTCCACCACATCTGACGGGTCCTACAAACACTACGGAAACACAAGTTTTGTGCCAATTTGGAGAACTGCACTTTTGGTAGGACCCAGGTTCAGTATCTAGGATACATTATTGATGAGAGGGGGTGCATGTGGATCCATCCAAGATCCAATTCATTCAGGATTGGCCAGCCCCAACCACTCTAACAAAGCTCTGTAGCTTTCTGGGTCATGCCAATTTCTACTGCATGTTCGTGTTTGGATTCCCTGGTATCACTTGGCCCTTGAGTCAAATCACAAAGGGAGGAATGAAAGAAAATTTATTTTGGTCTAAATATCAACAGAGGGCATTCGTAGAGTTGAAACATCGCCTATGCTCTACACCAGTGCTTACACTACCATACTTGCAACAACCATTTGACATTAAGTCAGATGTCTCTAACTATGCCATTGAGGTAGTTCTTACTCAAAATGGGAATGTTGTGGCATATCACAGTGAGACACTTTCTGACACAGTATGGAATTATCCCACTTATGAAAAAGATATGTATTCAATTGTTTCGGCTTGCAGGCATTGGAAGCATTACATTTTGGGTAAGGAAACAGTCATCCACATGGACCACTCACCCCTGCAGTTCATACAGACACAAGGGAAATTGCAGAATGATCGCCATTAGAAGTGGTCCACATACCTGCAACGGTTTCATTTGAACATCAAGTACAAGAATTGCAGTAGCAATAATGTTGTAGACTTCCTCATCTAACCACCGATTGTGGAGTTAACCACCATGCTCAACTCTTATGGGCATGATACTTCCGATTGGCTGCTTCTCTATAGAAACGATCCAAAATTCGGCCACACATAAAAGATGCTCTTGGAGGGTGTAACAAAAAAACTTGTACGCTTGTTGACTTTAATTATAAAAATACACAAGAGGTATTTAAATAATAATATTTTATTATAAATGTATATGATAAGATATAATAAGATGATTGAAAATTACAATGAGGCCCTGCTTATATACCTATGCAGGTGTCTTTTCACGAATGGGCATGTCTTTTAGACATGCCTTTTCAGCTAACTAACAACTACTTAACATAATCACTATTTGATTAGTTAGTAATTATATTTATTCTATTTATTCTATTTATACAAATTATATTTGTTACATTGCCTCTTCCTTCAGAAGCTTTGTCCTCAAAGCTTAATTTATGACAATTTCCTTCATCTGGCGTTTGTCATCTTGGGTTTGTGTAATTCATCGCAGATACCTTGGCATGTATAATTTGCAGACGATATGGGCCTTTAATTTAGGGTTTTTTTTTTCTTTTTTTCTTTTTTTTTTTATAAAATAACTTTATGATTAAATAAAGTTAAATTATAACAGCTTTATAAAATTTTATTTTATTTTATTTTATTTTATTTTATTTAAATAATTTTAATTTAATTAATTTATTTTATTTTATTTTAATATACAACTATATTATATAATATAGTTTGTACTTAATTTTATGAAATTAACCAATTCAGAAGTTTGGTGACCCGAATTTAAAAAAGGGCACGTCGTATCAACTACTCAGCCCCTAAAATTGACGCCCACGATTTATCGACTATATCTCATGGCCCATATTTTCCAATTTAGAAGTTTTTCTCCTTTGGCCTCTTGCCTCATAGCTAACGCATAATATGTTAAATATCAAGATGGATTTGCCATGGCATTTTGGAGAAACGACGACGATTTAACTAGCGATGATGAGCAGGAATCGATTAACATCGAGGAGGAAGGTGAAAAAAAAAACTCCCAGCAATCCATACAGTATCTCTGCGGCACAACAAGAGAGGGCACGATACCAGGAGGAACGACAACGGTAATGACAGCGCAGGTGAGAAGAAGAGGAACGACGGTGCAGGGAAGAAGAGGAAGTACAGAGGGCACGCCAATAACAAATTTTCTCGTCACCAATGATAATAACACCACCTAGAGGCATTGGAACTAGCATTAGCATACCGGCACTACTATCCACATTTATTTTTGACCAACGCCCCAATTTTAATTCCTTGTTTCCTAGATCCACAACATATGCGTTGAGGTACCTTCTCCCCATATTATCTTGAAATAACACAGCAATTGTAGGGTCTGGACAACCATATAAGAACTTGATATCTAAAACTTGAAGTTCCTCTAGCCTGATGTTGAAAGACTCTTCAATTTCTCCCTTGTTGTTCATTGGCATAACGTTCAATGCAGCAACATATAGGTGGAGTGCTAGCCATCTGCCCACATTCTGTGGGACGCCCAATACGATTTGAGACATCTCCCATTGCCCTAGTAATAATTTCACCAACCTAGATGTCCCATTGAAGAATGCAGAATTTATATTTTTCTGTCAAAAGGAAAAAAGAATCATGCAGCTCTCCATGAGGCCGGAAAAGCTCTAGTCTTGTAATTCGTCCGTAGATGGGCACATCTTGCATTGGCTGCAAACCCTGTGGAGTGAAAAGATGGATCTAAATTCTACTACACTTTGCAATAATAAGATTAATGTCATGAGGACCAGTAAAGCTTCCCACGCAGGAATGAGTAACAGTGGTGGCCTTCTGAGCAGTTGCTACATAGTTCCATATGCTCATCTTTCTCCCGAGTTGTGATTCCGAAGTTATTTCACACGCCAAACGAAAGTATGTGAGCAACGGTTTATCATAAGGGCTCCAAGAAACAAATGAAACTGGTTTCGGTTGTGTACTTAATCTATGTTTCATGGAGAAGAAATTCCCTTCGGTTATCTCCCAAATTATTGTTGAACAATTTTTGAGGAAGAAGCAAAATACTTCCCATTGTTTGACAACTGATATACATGGAATTTTTGGAAATTTTCTCCAAGAGAAGATACATTTGCTTGATGACTATCATCTTTAGTAGAAATTTTAAGATTTCCCTCACCTGGATTCAACAACAGAAATTTTATTTTATGGCATACATTATTTACATCACTATCCATAGGGGAACTTTTACTAGGAGATTTTGGTTTGTGTCCTAATGCTAAAAGCTTTTTATCCTTGGAATCAACACCACGCATAGGAGAACCTTGATTGAGTGATTTTGTCGATTGTTTTACCTGAACCCTCCTACATAAGGGAACAACATCATCTAAATCATTCTCATACTTCACAAATTTTGTTTGCATAGATTCTTTGAAGGAATTCTTAGGAAAAATTACGCGGAATACGTCGGATGCTTCCCTGAGCACGCACTTGTGGGCATGTTCAGCAGATCTATGAATCGATAATTCATCTCTACCTCTATTTTTCCACCAATTTACAAAGATTTTGTGTATGGGTTTTCCTCTACATTGTTGGGAAAAATACTGAGAGGGGGGGGTGAATCAGTATTTACTGCACAATCAAATCTTTTTACTTTTTCATTCCTTAAAACGCATACGCTACTTTCTTTCAGTAAACTAGCGTATATACGCGGATCCCCTTTATGAAACTAGCGTATACACAAAGATCTAGATATGAAATTAAATCTTCACTTCTATTATTCCATCATTCTTCATCAGATGTTCAGTAAACAGTAAACATGTGCAGTAAGAACAGAATAAACCATCACACAAAGCATCACACATGAACACCAGGATTTTTAGGTGGAAACCCAAATCGGGAGAAAACCACCGCTGCAGTTGCTCAGCCTTCAATATTTTATTATAGAGAAAACATCTTACAACATATGTGCTGGCGGAGACTTGACCAGCACGCAGGCACCCACCTGCGCTCGTTTACCAGCCTCTCCTGGAAGGGAGCTACGACCCCCTGACTCGTTTACCAGCCTCTCCTGGAAGGGAGCTACGACCCCCTGATCTCGTTTACCGGCCTCACCTGGAAGGGAGCTACAACCCCCTGACTGAAGGCTACAACCTTCAGCACCACCTTGGACCACGTTTCATCAATTTTCACACTGGATCCAACAACTTCAATAGAACACCACTTGCAGGCCACATTTCATCATATTTCCCGACTGGACCCTTTCCAAACTTTTAAGCACAAACATACATCTCCAACAGATACTTAACAACACAGATCAGATAGCAGAAACATAGCAGAACAGATCAGATATTTCATACCCTTTGCTTCAGCAAACCCTAGTTTGCATACGCGCTTTCACTTCACTGATGTCGCGTGTATACGCGCTTCCGTCCACACAAACCAGCGTATACCTTAGTGTATATTTTATTGCGCATACGCGCTTTCTCTTCGTTGAAGCCGCGTATATACGCGCTTCCTCCGCGGCGAAGTAGCGTATAGATCTTCAATCATTACAGAGCAGCATACTTCATCAGATCAGATATTCGGTTCAGATCTACCCTTTTGCTTCAGACAGATGTTCGCCTAGATGCTCGCCTCATCACAGATCTAAGCCTTCCATAATCAGATCTAGCAAATACAAGAGAAATTCAGATCTAGATCCCCTTCTTCATCATTGGTGCATCATACATTTAGATTTATCATTCAAGTGTAACCCTTTCCATTCAGATATACTTCAGAGAGAAGTATTCATTCAAGCTCAGACATCTTGCACCCACACTCATGATTTGCACAATGAATTTCTTCTCCTTATATAGGTTTACCCTTTTCAATACCATGAGATCCTTTTTCAATACCATGGGCCAAAACAATATCATGAGCCCAAAACTACCTGGACGGGGTTAATTAGGCGGATCATTACCCAATACCATGGGTCAATACCATGGTGGTTACCCTTGGTTTTTCACTTTTTGAGCGCTTTAGCCCATACGCGACTTGGCACGTTCTTTTCCGCGTGCATACGCGACTTCCCCTGGGCCAATCCGCGTATACCAAGAGACATACTCTTTTTCATCATAGAATCTAACACATGCTGAAATCCTTTCTTCATTGCCTTATGTACTCACTGTAGATACATCAGATTTCCTTCATCAAGTAAGTTGCCATCATCTTTATCATTTACCAAGTCCATCAAGCCAATAATAGCTTCATCAAGTGTATTGCCATCAAGGACAACACATGCCAACAATATCATGTCTTCATCTTCATTTAGTGGGTTTCCATCAAGGACAACACTCTGCATCATATTTCCAACATACATAAACTTTTCTTTCTACTAGTTTCCCCATCTTAAATGGGATTTGGTATTTCAACTCTATAACTCTTGGAGTACCCACTAGCAGGCTCATCTTTATTTTTAAGATCAACTTCATTCTCATAATTTGGGATTTCCATAACTTGATCTTCTGCAGAATGTGGTCAATCTTCATGATTATCTTCAAAAATGTCTTCTTCCTTATTATGGATTTCATCATAAAAAATTTTAAGATGGGTTGTAACTTCTATACATGAATTTTCTAATCGCTGAAATGCTTCTTGAATTTTTTTAATCTTCTCACTTTCTTCTAGATCTTCACATAATGGCACATTGTATGGTAAACAATGTTCATAGGCTCGTAAACTACGTTCATAGGCTTGTAAAATGATGTTGTGCAACATGGCTCTGATACCACTGTAACAACAAAACTTGTATGCTTTTTTACTTTAATTATAAAAATACACAAGAGGTACTTAAAAAATAATATTTTATTAAAAATGTATATGATAAGATATAATAAGATGATTGAAAGTTACAATGAGGCCCTGCTTATATACCTTTTCAGCTAACTAACAACTACTTAACATAATCATTATTTGATTAGTTAGTAATTATATTTATTCTATTTATTCTATTTTATACAAATTATATTTGTTACAGAGGGTAAGCAAGTTCCAAACTTTCACCTCCAATATGCATTGCTATGTCACTTGGGAAACATTTTTGTTCCTTCAAGCAAGTGTGCCAAGATGGTTTGGGAAGCACACTACAGTCGAGTCATTGGGAATTTCAGGGTCGAGAAAATAGTGGCAGTACTACAGAAGTATTTTTGTTGATCGAACATTTGACAGGATTTCAGGAAGTACATCAGATCCTGCACTGCCTGTGCCATTTCCAAATTTACCATAAATAATAAAGGCCTCTATTCTTCGTTTCCTACACCTAATTTACCTTGGGAATCCATCTCCATGGATTGCTTGTCGGGCCTTCCTTCTATTAAGCATAGAAATGACTATGTTTTTGTGGTCATCGATAGATTCTCGAAGATGGCCATTATGGTGGCCTGCAAGATTAATATCATAGCAGAAGCCACTTCTAACCTCTTCTTTGAATGAGTTTGGGTACACTTTTGAATCCCATAGTATATCATCTCAGATCGGGACAGCAGATTCCTCTGTACATTTTGGAGCAGCCTCTAGTCGTTGTTGGACACAAAGCTCACCAAGTCCTCATCTTTCCATCCCCAAACCGATGGATAAATAGAGGTCATCAACAGGATGATCGTACAAATTATGTGCATGTAAAACTCAAAGCATCCACACACATGGGATGAGATCCTACCCTATGTACAGCATAGTTGTAACTGGGCTCTCCATAACTCAACTAGCCATGATCTCTTTAAGGTGGGCTTGGGATTCCAGCCACTATGTCCCATCGACATAGTCATGCCATTTGTGGCTACTCAGGAAGATTTGGCTCATGCCAAGTCTGAAGTGGACAAAGCGAACAACTTCATTGAGTGCATTGAGCACATCCACCAACAATTTCATGCCATATTGGACAGAGCCAATTCTAAGTACATGCAGCGACATGATCAGCATCGGGTGTCACACAACTTCCAGGTGGGTGACAAAGTGTGGCTACATTTTCAGAAGGAGCGCCTCGTTGGACCTCACCGCAAGCTTCGTTTATTGTGCTATGGGCCATAAAACATCACCATGGGTTTATGGGACAATTATTTGAGCTCAATATTCCACTTTCCACCTCTACTGGACACATCCGACATGGCAGAACAAATCACACCCATAGAGTTAAACCCATACTGCATGGAAAAAGCCACAACTGACCGAATTATGGGCACATATATCAAGAACACCCACCACTAGAGGATACAGCTATATCGATTTGTCAAAGCTGGCCAACTCTTTTACGAGGGAAAGTGGTTCACCAGGGACTAGGCTCAACAGAAATTTCCTCACCACATGGAGGGTCTACACGCAATTGGGACCATTTCTTCCTAAGGGGGGAGGTATGATATAGGTGGATATTGGTGTCCACCCACCTATTCCACCTAGACCTCCAGTTAGTTTCATTGGTTTCCTTTGTTATAGCATAATTTACTATTTTTATTAGTTTTACGGGTCCTTAACTTATGGAGTAGTTTTGACCCCTAAACGATATTTTTTTGAGGTCTACAGTAGGCCCATAACCATGGGCAAGGGCTTGTATCAAAAACTATAGCAATCAAACAGATATTTCTGATGATATATCGTATGCGCTAAATGGAGATAATATAACCAAGTTACAACACCGGGAAGTTGGTTGCCCAACTAACCCCAACGAGGCCCACAAACTGTTGGTGTTTCATCTACTGGGGTTATGGTTTTGGTTTTTTATGGTTTTCATATGTTGTTCAATAATAAAAATTCCCCTGAACCTCATTGTAACACATTTCATAGGCCTATAGTTGATGCATCACTTCTCATAGATAAGCTACCAGCACCTTAGATAGTTTGTTTCCATTCACTCTCTAAGAATATTTCAGTTATTTATATTAATGAAATAAAGTTTTATTTTTGCTTCATCTTTGCGCTTATGTGTATTTATGTATTTTATTTTGTTCCCGTATAAGTCTGACTCAATGGTATCAGAGTGGTCTGCTCTTTCTCGATCCTTCTTTGCATGTCCCCAATGAGGTCATGGTATAAGGAGTTAGGGATCGATTTAGTTGATTATTTGCAAGATCAACCTCGAAAACCCCAAATGATGCCCATGGGGGAAGAAAAAAAAGATGAGGGAGCAAGATATCCTATCAAAATATTTCTCAAGGAGGCCCTCAAGAAAAAAAGGAATGCGATAATTGATAATTTTTCCCATATAATTTTTTTGATGATGGTGTTGGCGCAGAAGAAGGAAGCGACTTGGAGACTCTGCATTGAATATCGGGTGTTGAACAAGATCACTATCTGGAATAGGCACTCAATCCCACAGATTGATGACCTTCTAGACCAACTCAAGCGGGCAAAATATTTCAGCAAGATCGACTTAAATTTCGGGTATTGCCAGGTGTTAGTGTCATTATTTTCATCCTATCACCAGTCATCAAATGGACTCTTCTTATGTTTTTTAGGGTCCCATAGTCAGATTTTTTTCATTCCACTAAGTCCTGAAGCAAAAATTTGGTCATTGGTCATTAGGTTTAGGACTATTTTCCACTCTTTCCAAAAATTTAAATTGATGGTCCATGTCATCAAATAATATGAGTGTATCATCATTCAGAGATTTTCATCATCATTTCAGTCATCTCCATCATGATTCCATTTAGTTTAGAGTATCCATTAGGTAATTAGGGTTTCAAGGTCACCAAACTGCCATTTCATACATAAAATCCGGCAAATTGGAAGAGTGGTAATAAAACAAATTTCTTCAATGAATTTTGATTTTTTAAATGTAATTTTATGTTTCTATATGTAATAGGTGCTCCAAAGTTCCAAATATGTAGTTCAAATGCTCCAAGGAAGACTCAAAAAATCAGATTTCAAATTTCCAAGGTTAGAAAGAAAAGAGAATGAAATTCATGCTACAAAAAGAGACATGTGGGGTCCATCATCATTCAAAAGGAGTCAATTCACATTCATAAAAGGACCAAAAAGTCACAAATGCATTTCATTTTCACTCCTCTTTCCCTTCATCATCGAGCTCATCCTCGATTTGGTGAGAAAAACGCGTTTTTACAGCTCCAAGAGGAAAAAAATCTGAGTCGTTGTGCATCCCCGAACTGCGTTTCACATCTGGAGGAGGCATTTCACATCCTTGAACTATGTTACGCATCGGCACTGCGCATCTTTGAACTGCATTGTGCACGAGGCAGAGTTGCCCAATTTCGCTCAAAAATCACCAAATTCAAAATTTTAGCTTCTATTCAGGGTTTTTAACTCTTCAAACCATTGCAACAAGTAAGTAAATTCATCCTCATGCCCTCTCTTCCATCAAAAACCAAGAAATGATAACTAGCTAAGTTCCATGGGGTTTCGTAAAAAAATTATGCTTTTGGTTGTTAAATGAACAAATGATGTTGTGAAACTCTAGTACCACTATCCCTACACCTATATTTTCTAGTTATACATCATTCCCATACCTCACAAACCATTTCTCATCACTTTTGCAACATCTCCCTACAAACCCTAGCCCTATTCTACCAAATTGGGTCATTTCCTAGCTAGGATTGTGTTTCTAATTTCCTATCTCACTCCCCTCACTCATTTGCCTTCATTTCACTCCCTAAACGTTCCTAAGATCCTTGCCCATCTCCTTATTTTTTTCTACCCCCATCACCCTTCCCTAAATCCCTCATTTCATTCCCTTCACTCACTTTCCTTGTTTTTCCCCTTCCCATCATCTAGGGTTCTCAACTATGGAAGGAGATTCCTCACCATCAGAGAAGAGACGACATCATAAATGGGGAAAGGTACTGACGTATGGGCCCTCAAACTGCAATGAAATCATCTCCTCACCCTTCATCAGAAAATTCTTTGAAAATGTCAATTGCCTAGGGTTTTGTCAAGGAGTAGAGGAGGTAGGTTACCATGAAGAGCTAGTAGATTTGTTTGCTACCAAATTGAAGGGAGAAAATGCCACCATTGCAGGGATTTATTTCACATTTTCAGTTGATTCCATCTCTCTTGCCACAGGGATACCTAATCATGGGGAATATTGGTTCAAAGGCATGAACCTTGAGCTTGAGCAATACAAATATTTCATCAAATCACAGTACAAAGAGACTCATACCCACATTCTTCCATTCAGATACTTGTTGGAGAGGTATGCACCATTGATGAAGGTTATGATGAAATTATTCACATGTGAGGGCGGGTTTTCCAGATTGTAATGATATCATATTAGATTTCTCAAGCACTTCACAACAATGAAGTCCTTAAACTTATGCAATTTCTTATATAGGAGTGTGAGAAATATGGCAGAAAAGGTGAAAGTCATGAATACATATCATTACCCTAGACTCTTTCACCACATCTTAGTGAAAATCATAGTTCTCCATCAGCTGGTAGAGAATAACATGACATGGGATGCATTCATTGAGACAACTTTGCAGATGCATACAACCACTACACCAGCTCAGCAACAAAACATATCACCTTCCATGTCAGCAAAGCTTATGGAGATAGGATCATCAAGAAAACTTGTTGAGGTTTGAAAGAGGCCTAGGCCTGAGGTTACTCTCACCTATCACAGGGGCAGGAGGCTTGTGTTTTATCCTTGAAAAGAGGAAGGGGCCAAACCTATTTCACTACAGGGATCACCATCAACAGTGCATGAGACATTCATGCATGATGAGGAGGAACATGATTTTGACTTGGTTGACTTGGAGGGTCATGATGACCAGGAAAACTTATAGAGGGAAATCAAAGACAAATATGCATACCAAATAGCTCCAAGACAACTTAGCAAGGGTCCAATTCATCATTTCATATCTTAAGTGGGAGAACAGTCAATTGAAGACAAATTAGTTGATTTTGGAGAAAAGGTTGTTTGAGGCAAAAAAACATTAGAAGGGATAAGTAGTGGCTAGTACTGATGAGAATGAATAGAAATTGAATATGAATATACCAAGAACCATGGGTCTCAAGAAGGCACTACAGAAAGAGAAAGAACAAAACCCTACAGATGAGGAGCTAACTTTTGAGGAGAGAATTGCCAAAGAGATCAATGAGGACAAGGAGTTTTGGCTTGAAAAGGTAAATACCCACTTGGAAAAGCTCCTAGATAATGCAAACAGGGATAACAAGATCCACAAATTCATGGTTTCCCGCTATCAAACAATAAATCAAATTGCACACATCAAACTCAAGCAATTGCAAGACAAACTCAAGCAAACCCAAGACAAGCTTAAGCAAACACTGATCAGCCAAGGGGAGAAGGGAAAACTTGATTTTCTTTCTGATTCCTCCTTGGTTGCATAATACACCTCATCTATCACCTTTGGACCAAATTTGGGGAGATTTGGGACAAATTTTGGTTTTTCGTCAAAATTGGTGAAAAATGGCAAAATTCAGAAAATTGACTAAGGCTGGATGCATAGCGCCTTGGCGTTGCGATTTTTCGTGCCAGCACCAAATGACAAGTGGATTAAATTTTTGGAAATATTATTCCCTCATCTTAAAACCCATTTCCTCGTTTTCTAGAAATGGCACAGATTTTGAGAAAAGTGGAAAGAAGGGGTCAACAATCAACATTTTGCCCCTCTTTTTTACAGGCGTTGTGCATCCAGAGACACCTTGGGAGAATTCATTTTTGAAGGCCTTACCATGGGTCATTTTCAAAAATTCAAAGTGTTATGGAAACTAGATAGACATGTCTAGTTTACCGTTCTCTCCGATTTCCATTTTTACCTCAGGAAGGTGACCAAAAGTGGCCTCCAACTTGGCGCTGCGCATTTGAAAATTTCTGAGTTTTTAATAACAAATTTCACTATGTAATTTTTTTAAATTCTTAGTTTGACTTTAGTAAAAGTGAAAAGATGAATGAGGATTAATGTAAAATTTAAAATTTAAATTTAAATGGTAAATATGTAGGTAAATAGGTGTCTTATCATTCATTTAGTGCTTTGAGGATATGTCTCTTAGTGGTTAGATGAAGGAGGAATTTGTTGTGTAACCTCCCTAGTGTGTACCAGACTTCAGATAGGTGCATGAATTTGAATTTCTTGCTGGAAAATTAGACCTCCAAGGGAGGATTTCAACCTCAGTAGCTATATGATTCCTTTTGTAATCATTTCCAAGGGTTGGAACATTGGATATTCAACTAGTGTATTTTAGTTTGATCAAGAAATACAGTGAATACAGAGAAAAGTTGCAACTTAAATTTAGGGATTCATGTGGTGAGCTTATATGGCTATGTTTCTCTTCTGTAAGTCACTCCATCTAATTCTTTCTCTTTCCATTACATATCTCCTGCTTTCACTCATTGTCTTTAAAAAATTTTAAGCAGGATTCATGAATAATGTGTGCCCTGTTTTGATGAGATGATGATGTTGTGTTGATTTTCTTCTTAGGAATTAATTCATACTTATATGCTTGGTCATGATCTTTCTTTTCATCCCACACCATAATCATATAGCCTATTTGGTCATTTGAGCTTGCCTTCCTTGCCCCTTTATTCCCCTACATTTTTTTCTCTTGTAACCCTACCTGAGTTTTCAAAGCCTAGCTCTAATGGTTCATTTCAATCCAACACCAAAATTCAAATCAATAAAACCCTAGATATTATTATACCTAGCCTAAAATCTCCAGTATCTATTCAATTTGGTTGTGATATCATTGAGAGATCCCTCTCAACCTAGTAGGGCTAGCTACTAGCTCAAATTGGTCTGTGGTTACATTTGCTAGTCTCCTTCTCAGCATTTAGAGATCCGATGGAGTGATAACATTTTGGCATCATTTATGGGGAACGAAGTGATAGATCTTCCTTGGGTGTACTATAATTTCATTGAATTATAGGCCTAAGGGTGATAGGCCCTAGTCTTCGTGAAAGATGATCTGAAAATTGCAAAGAACCGAGTTGCGGATAAAAAGAACATTTTGTATTCGAGAAGATACACAAGATAATATCCATATCCTCATCCAGCTTCTCTAGTTGAATATCCAGAGAAACTTGTCCGAAAGCAGAGATCCCAGCACTCATATTTTCAGTCGAAGTCATCTTCATTGGTAAGATATTCCTCATTACCTGCAAAAGTATTATCTCTTGAAGAAATTCCATTTGATTTGAAGTTTGAGTTGTCTTTGTTTAGATCTAACTTGGAAACTTCATTGTCTGAGATAGATTTTGATCCATTAATATTATCTAAAGTAAAATCATTGTCTGAAGTATTTTTTGATTCCCTGAAACTTGAAGATAGTTTACTTTCCGAAGAATCTAAAACTGAGTCAGAATTTGATAGAAAACTCTGGAA
Organism: Pinus albicaulis; assembly: GCA_034641835.2. Classification (NCBI taxonomy): domain Eukaryota; kingdom Viridiplantae; phylum Streptophyta; class Pinopsida; order Pinales; family Pinaceae; genus Pinus; species Pinus albicaulis. Next base: position 1,833,450,565 of record CM076578.1, on the reverse strand, counting down.
TCATTTTGATAGGCTTGAAAAATTAGATAATCAAATTCAATATACATATTTAAAATCCATCATCCAATACCAGTAAGATTCCTTGTTTATTTTGACACAATATCAATCAGTTGATGCCTCCTCTTCCATCCCTTCTACTTCATTACCTTCTCAATCTGCCCCTCCCATTGTTACTCATGCACCACACTCAGTAGTATTCATTGCGAGATTTTCACCCTTGATTCTACCTGCTCAACTCAATGCCTTACGATAAGGCTATGGTCATATACTCCCTCTCTTTGATGATAATTCTAAGAATAGTATCAGGAAACAATTAGGCAAATTCATTGATTTCATTGACTTAGAAGAGATAGATGTCGACGATGCTAAAATGAGAATCATTTCCCAAAGCTTTTCTGGAGATGTTAAAACATGGTTCCATTCTTTGACTACAAATTCCATAGCTAATCCAGAGCAGCTGATTGATGTGTTCATAACCAGATGGGAAGTGAAAAAGAATCCACTTCAGATTCTTTCTGAGTGTGATAACTTAAAGAGAAATCCAGATGAGTCAATTTAGGATTTCACTACTTGTTTCAACCAAGTGTACAACTCAATTCCAAATGAGATCAAACATCCTCTGGGCTTGGTTGTCTTGCACTATCTCGATGCTTTTGATATGAACATGGAATACTAGCTCCAAGGGAGAAGTCTTGCAACACTAGAGGATATGCAAAGAAACGAATTCAGTGTGGAAGCAAACTTGTCAATCAAAAATTCAAAGACAAAAGTTGATAGAAAGCTAAAAATCAAAGAAGAAACATCCACATACTCTGAGGTAAAATTGGATACATTGATCAGGACTATGGAAAGAATGGTTGACAGAATTTCCATCATAGAAAGAGAACTGGAAGTGCAAGTTATGAATCCTAATTACTGAGGTCAGCAGTAGCCTCAGTTTAGGATCAAACAAAGGGAACAAAGAGCTCCATAGCAGCTAGCACAATAGTAGATTCGGACACCTTTGCAACATAATTATGTTCAACGGGTTGAAGAAGAAGATGAGATTGTGGAGGAAAATAATTTATTCACGGCAGATGGACAGCCTATATTCTTGACAGAGGATGAAGAATATACTGAGAAAACAGATTTGTCGAAGGATGAAGATTACATACTTGCAAATGATGATAAATTGGAGGTTCAGTCTGATGATTATCAGTGGGGTTATCTTAATGCACTCAGCTCACAGCAGAGGCAATATTAATTGAGAAGTAGAGATGTTCCTATCACTCCTATCCAAAAGAGGGCGTCCCAGCAAAAATATGCTCAACCTAACCAAAATCCAAAATTTAATCAGAACAAAGGAAAGGAGCCTCAGCAGTTGCAAATCAAATCAAGAATAATCAAGCATCTACAAGCACACCAAGCAAAGAAAAGGAAAGTAAGAAAAAAGAAGCTACAACAAAGGACCAGCCTAACAAGAGGGGCACCACCATTAAAGAGGTAGATAAACGATCCAGCATTTTTAGCATATAAAATGAAATATCTAAGTTAAAATTATTTATCCATTTAACTGAGCTTGTCAAAAACAATCAATACAAATCTCACGTGGCCAAATTGTTGAAATTATATCCTTTGTCTGATATGGTAAATGTTGAAGATGACCAACCCGAGCTCATTTTTGGTCCAGCCATAGATGGTCAATTAGAATATAGTGAAGTTCCCCCATTTTATTTGAGTCTAATAATTCATCAGTGTATCCTTCAGAATTTCATGCTTGACTCTGGGGCTTCTCATAGCTTGATGCATAAAGCCATTATGGAAAAACTTGGTTTGGATATAACACGTCCTCCCATTGATCTTTAATCCTTTAATTCTGGTAGAGTACGTTTTCTTGGTCTTATAAAGGATTTGGTAGTTTCCCTTCAGAAAATCGCAACAAAAAATGTCTTAATGGATGTGTTAGTAGCTCATATACCGCCACGGTTTGGCATGTTACTTTCAAGGTCTTGGGGATCAAAGTTAAGAGTTACTTTGGAATTGGATTTCTCTTATGCCACCATCCCGGTTTTTGGACAATTGAGGAAGTTGTACCGGGAAACAAAAATGAAATATATGATTACCAGAAAAGAGAAAGACAAAAATCATCCTATTAATGTTGTACATACAAATATTGAGTCATTCATTTTGTTTAATTATAGTGGTTTAAATTATGTAGATAGCCATTTCATAGAAGTCGAGGAAATTCCAGAAATTTCCAATAGTGTCAGAGAAATTTTAGATGAAAAACAAGGGAATCGGCCTGGTTCTCCGGAGAATTTATCAGATAAGTTAGAAAAATATTCAGAATAGATTGAAGAAGTGGCCCAAAAATATGAGACAAATCATAATGTAGAATTCCAAATTATGGATGATGAGAATGGTCTTTGGACCATGGATTTCGACAATGCTTTAGGAAAACATGGGGCAAACATCAGAATATAGATCTGTAGTCCTCATAATCAGCCAAGTAAAGTTCCAAAAAGTGTAATATTATGTTCATATAAGTTGGCTTTCGATTGTTCTAATAATGAAGTTGAGTATGAGGCATTGATCATCAGCCTCAAAATTATGAAAAAGTTGGGTGCAAAGAGAATTTATGTTTATGGTGACTCTGACCTCGTAATCAAATAGGTAAAAGGTGAATACCATGCTAAGCATCCATGAATGAGAGCATATAGAAATTTTGTACCTGATATCCTCAAAATGTTTCCTGAATATACATTGTCAGTAGTACCAAGAAGTCATAATCTTATGGCAGATTCGCTTACTACAGCAGCAAGTAACTTTAAGATTCCCATATATTCCAATAGGGAGTTTGAAATTCATGTCAAACATTGACCAAATATTCCTGACAACTGCGGTATTCGCAAGTGTTCTGGGATGAAAAATAGGTGAACAATTTTCTGCAAAAAGAAGGTGAATTTGAGAATTCCTTTATTGATGAGGTTTATGAAAAATATGATCAAGTCATCGAGGCCACTCAGGTTGATGTATTACAGTTGAAGGATAAAAACATTTCAAGGGTTCTTGTACCTTTGTAAGAATTTTTTGATCAATATTATTTTTCTCGAAAGCTTACCATGGTTCCTACTGAGAAAGGTGTCGAGGATGTGAACATCAGAACAACAGAAAAGCCCAAGATGGTCAAGTTTTCCAAGTCCTTATCTCCAGAGGTAAAATAAAAATACATAGCTTTGTTGTCTGAAGTTTCTGATGTATTTTCTTGGGACTATGCAAATCTGAAAGTTTATGATAAGAATATCATTCAGCATACAATTCCGATCAAGCCTGACCAAAATCCCTTCAGACAAAAGTTGAGAAGAATCAACCCAAGGTTGTTCTCGTCAATAGAGAAGGAGGTAAACATACTTTTTAAAGTTGGTATCATTGTTCCCATTATATTTTCTGATTGGATATCAAATCTTGTTCCAGTAAGAAAGAAAATGGGAGAAATTTGTCTTTGCATCGACTTCAGAAACTTGAATAAAGTGTCTCTAAAGGATAACTATCCCTTTCCTAAGATGGACCATATCCTAAAGAGAGTGGTTGGGGCATCCCGAATGTCGCTTCTTGATGGATATTCGGGATACAATCAAATTTTAGTGCATGAGGAGGACCAAGACAAAATTTCCTTCACTTCACCTTGGGGCACATTCAAGTATGCTAAGATACCGTTCGGGCTCAAGAATGCAGGAGCCACTTTCTAGTGAGTGATGGACATAGCCTTTGCAAATGAAAAGGATGTTTTCCTAGTTGTGTATCTTGATGGTTTGGCAGTCTTCTCTAAATATGACGATGAGCATTTATATCATTTAAAACTGGTATTTCAGAAGTGCAAGAAATTCAGGATTTCATTTAATCCCAAAAAGAATATTTTTTCCATGGAGGGGGGAAATATTCTCGTTCATATCATCTCCAAAGATGGTATCTGCATTGATCCTTCTTGGTTTGAGGCTATTCAGCAAATTTATTTTCCACGCAGCAAGAAAGAGATCCAAGCTTTCAATGGTAAGATGAACTTCTTGAGAATATTTATTCCAAATCTTGTCGAGCATCTTCGAGAGATGACCAATATGCTCAAAAAGGACAATGAGGTATGGTGGTCGGAGGATGCCAAAAAGTCTTTTAATTTAGTGAAGTTTTCCCTAACTACATCTCTTATTTTGATCAGCCCTGAATACTCCATTGATTTCATCATATTTTCATTTTCATCCGAACATACCTTGGTTGCGGTTTTGATGCAAAAGAAGGATAAGACCGAGCACCCCATTGCATTCTTCAGACGTAGCATCAGGGATGCAGCCCTTCGATACAATATCATTGAGAAGCAAGCCTTGGCCCTGGTAAAGGCATTGAAGGACTTCCAAGTGTATATCCTTCATTCACATATTCTAGCTTATGTTCCTAATGCAGCAGTGAAGTATGTTCTAATGTAGACTGATCCAGAAGGTAGAAGAGGAAAGTGGATAGCAGCTATGTTAGAATATGACCTCGAGATCAAGCCTACAAAGCTAATCAAAGGTCAGGTATTTTCCAAGCTCATGGTTGAATCAAACTTACATGCACTCGATATCAACCTCATTTCATTTTTGTCTAGTGAAGAAGATGATGGCATTGTAATGCAGGTATCAGATGTTTTTATTTCTTCTCCTTGGTATTTCAATATCATATATGTTCTTGAGCATCTTAATCCTCCTCCAGAAATGTCTAAAAGTAAGGGTAGGTCATTGAAGTTTAAGGCTTCCAAATACTGCATTTTGGACAATGCTTTATATTGGAAAGACCTGGTAGGTGTCTTGCTGAATTTTTTGGTAGAATATGAAGCTAAGAAGGTAAAGAATGATTTCCATAAAGGATATTGTGGAGGTCACTTGTTTTGGAAAACCACGGAAAATAAGGTGTTGAGCGTTGGATATTATTAGCATAATATTTTTTCAGATTTATATAAAATAGTGATGCGTTGTCGCAAGTGTCAGATATTTCAAGGTAAGAGAAATCTTCTCTCATTGCATTTGCAGCCTATTTCCGTGCAAGCACCATTTCAGTAGTGGGGCCTTGACTTTATTGGAGAAATTAACCCTGCATCATTTTCCCAACATAAATGGATCTTAACATATACCGACTACTTCACCAAATGGATCGAAGCGATCCCAACAAGGCAAGTAATAGATTTAGTCATTATTCAGTTTTTGGAGACTAAAATTTTGTCTCGTTTTGGTTGTCCTCACAAGATCATTACAGATAATTCGGCTGCATTCAAGTCAAAGAAAATGGTTGATTTTTTTGAAAAGTACAACATCAAATAAGGGCACTCAACCGCATATTATCCGCAAGGTAATGGATTGGCAGAATATTCTAACAAATATTTAATCAATATTATAAAGAAGATGTTGGAGGTTAACAAGAATAACTGGCATAAGAATCTTATTAATGCTTTGTGGGTGTATAGAGGAGTAGTAAGAAATCAATAGGAATTTCTAATTTTCAACTAGTATATGGAGTATATATTGTTTTTCCTACATCACTTGCAGTCTCGGTTATGAATTTGTTGCAAGAATCAGGTAGTGAAGATAATGATGTGCAGCGTCGGATCAATCAGATGATCCATCTTCAGCAAACAAGAGATGATATATTTCAAAACACCTCAAAGCTTCATGAAAGGATAAATAAGGTATATGACCGCAAAACAAAGGCTGATGATTTTAATATTAGAGATGTTGTCCTTCGTTGGGATGCTAGAAATGAGGAGAAAGGGACACATGGTAAATTTGAGAACCTATGGAAAGGACCGTATAAGATTTCAGCCTCTCATGGACAGCATGTTTTTCTATTGGAGGAAATGAATGGAGAGGATTCCATAGGAGGACAATTTAATGGTAGGCTCCTTAAGCATTACCTTTTCTAAGCAGAGTTCTGAAAATTTCCCAATTCCATTGTACATATCAATTTAATTTTTCTACAAAGTGTGAAGCAGAGAATCATCAGAACTTGGAGCCAGAGGTGAAGGCCATAATCTCCATTGATTTGTTGTTGTTTTCAATTTCAGTTAAAGTCAAGTCAGTCTAGTTTTGAGTTAGTTTATCATATCAAATTTTTCAGTTTTCAATTTTCAGTTTGGTTTTTAAACTTTTGACTCCATGCCCAATGGATAAGGCTACTTGATCTACGGTGTTCTTGACACCTCCAAGGAGCTGCCATCCCCAGCTGGAGCCACTGTTAGTGTCAGTATTTGCATCTTGTCACCAGTTATCAAATGGACTCTTATCATGTTATTTTAGGGTCCCATAGTCAAATTTTTATCATTTCACTAAGTCTTCAAGCACAAATTTGGTTACTGGTCATTAGGTTTAGGACTATTTTCTACTCTTTCAAAAAAATTAAATTGATGTTCCATGTCATCCAATAAGCTGACTGTATCATCATTTAGATATTTTCATCATCATTTCAGTCATATCCATCATGATTCCATTCATTTTAGAGTCTCCATTAGGTCATTAGGTTTTCAAGGTCACTAAACTTCCATTTCATACATAAAATCCGGCAAATAGGAAGAGTGATAATAAAACAAATTTATTCAATGAATTTTGATTTTTTAAATGTAATTTTATGTTTCTATATGTAATAAGTGCTCCAAAGCTCCAAATCTACAGTTCACATTTTCCAAGGAAGACTCAAAAATTCAGATTTCAAATGTCCAAGGTCACAAAGAAAAGAGAATTAAAGTCATACTACAAAAAAAGACATGTGGGGTCCATCATCATTCAAAAGGAGTCAATTCAGGTTTATAAAAGGACCAAAAAGTCACAAATGCATTTAATTTTCACTCCTCTTTCACTTCATCATCAAGCTCATCCTCCATTTGGTGATAAAAATGTGTTTTTACAGCTCCAATAGGAAAGAAAATGCTCCAATGCATTGCGCATCCCTGAACCACGTTGTGCATCTGTGAACTGCACTGCGCACAACGCAGAGTTGCCCAATTTCGCTCAAAAATCACCAAAATTCAAAATTTCAGCTTCTATTCAATTTTTTTCACTCTTCAAACCATTGCAACAAGTAAGTACACTTATCCTCATGCCCTCTCTTCCATCAAAAACTAAGAAATTATAACTAGCTAAGTTCCCTAGGGTTTCATAAAAATTTCATGTTTTTGGTTGTTAAATGATCAAATGATGTTTTGAAACTCTAGTACCACTATCCCTACACTTTTATTTTCTAGTTATACATCATTCCCATACCTCACAAACCATTTCCCATCACTTTTGCAACATCTCCCTACAAACCCTAGCCCTATTCTACCAAATTGGGTCGTTTTCCTAACTAGGACTTTGTTTCTAATTTCCTAGCTAACTCCCCTCACTCATTTTCCTTCATTTCACTCCCTAAACATTCCTAAAATCCATTCCCATCTCCCTAAATTTTTCTACCCCCGTCTCCCTTCCCTAACTCCCTCATTTCATTCCTTCACTCACTTTTCCCTATTTTTCCCCTTCCCATCATCTCGAGTTCTAAACTATGGAAGGATATTCCTCACCATCAGAGAAGAGAAGAAAACATAAAGGGGGAAAGATACTGAGGTATGAGCCCTCAAACTGCAATGAAATTATCTCCTCACCCTTCATCAGAAAATTCTTTGAACATGTAAATTGCCTAGGGTTTTGTCAAAGGGTAGAGGTGGTATGTTACCACGAAGAGCTAACAGATTTGTTTGCCACCAACTTGAAGGGAGAAAAGGTCATCATTGCGGGGATTGATTTCACATTTTCAGTTGATGCCATCTCTCTTGCCACATGGATACCTAATCATGGGGAATATTGGTTCAAAGGCATGAACCTTATCCTAGAGAAATACAAGTCTTTCATCAAATCACAGTACAAAGAGACTCATACCCACATTCTTCCATTCATATATGTGTTGGAGAGGTATGCACCATTTTTGAAGGTTGTGATGAATTCTTCACATGTGAGGGCAGGTTTTCCAAATTGTACCGATATCATATTAGTTTTCTCATGCATTTCACAGTAGTGAAGTCCTTAAAATTATGCAATTTCTTGTATAGGAGTGTGAGAAAGATGGAAGAAAAGATGCAAATCATGAACACGGATCATTACCCTAGCCTATTTCACCACAACTTAGTGAAAATCATAGTTCTCCATCAGCTGGCAGAGAAGAACATGACATGGGATGCATTCATTGAGACAACTTTGCAGATGCACACAACCAAGACATCATCTCAGCAACAAAACATATCACCTGCCATGTCAGCACATCCTATGGAGGTAGGATCATCAAGAAAACTTCTTGAGGTATTAAAGAGGCCTAGGCCTGAGGTTACTCTCACCTATAAGAGACGCAGGAGGCTTTTGTTTTCTCCTTAGAAAGAGGAAGGGGCCAAGCCTATTTCACTATAGGGATCACCATCAACAGTGCATGAGACATCCATGCATGATGAGGGGGAACATGATTTTGACTTGGTTGACTTGGAGGATCATGATGACCAGGAAAAATTGTAGAGGGAAATCAAAGACAAATATGCTCAGATCAAATATTTGCAAGACAACTTAGCAAGGGCCCAATTCATCATTTCAATTCTTGAGCGGGAGAATAGCCAATTGAAGACAAATCAATTGATTTTAGAGAAATGGTTTTTTGAGGCAAACAAACATGAGAAGCGTAAAGAAGTGGATAAGAATGATGAGAATGAATATAAAGTGAAGAGGAAGAGACCAAGAACCATGGGTCTCAAGAAGACACTGCAAAAAGAGAAAGAAAAAAACCTACATATGAGGAGCTTACTTTTGAGGAGAGAATTGCCAAGGAGATCAATGAGGACAAGAAGTTTTGGCTTGAAAAGTTCAATACCCACTTGGAAAATCTCATAGAAAATGCAAATAGGGATAACAAGATCCACAAATTCATGGCTGCCCGCTATCAAACAAGAAATCAAATTTCACACATCAAACTCAAGCAATTGCAAAACAAACTCAAGCAAACCCAAGACAAGCTTAAGCAAACCCTAATCAGCCAAGAGGAGAAGGGAAAACTTGATTTTCTTGTTGATGCCTCCTTGGTTGCATAATACACCTCATCCAGCACCTCTAGACCAATTTTGGGGAGATTTAGGACAAATTATGGTTTTTGGTCAAGATTGGTGAAAAATGTCAGAATTCAGAAAATTGACTAAGGCTCGATGCACACCGCCTTGGCGCTGCACTTTTTCCTCAGGGCACAAAATGACAAGTGGCTTACATTTTTGGAAATATTGTTCCCTCCTCTCAAAACCCACTCCTCATATTTTCCAGAAAGGGCACATATTTTGAGAAAATGGAAAAAAGGGGTCAAAAATCAACATTTTGCCCCTATTTTTGACAGGCGTTGTGCATCCCGTGACACCTTGGGAGAATGATTTTTTGAAGGCCTTCCCATGGGTAATTTTAAAAAGTTAAAAGTTTTATATAAACTACACAGGTAGGGATAATTTATCGTTCTCTCATTGACCTCATGAAGGTTTCCAAAAGTGGCCTCCAATTTGGTGCTGCGCATCTGCAAATTTTTGTGTTTTTAAGTACAAATTTCACTTTGTAATTTTAGGCAATTCCTAGTTTGACTTTTGTAAAAGTGAAAGATGAATGAGGATGAATGTAAATTTAAAAATGTAAATGTAAATGTAAATGGTAAGGATGGAGGTAAATAGGTGTCTTATCCTTCATTTAGTGCTTTGAGGATATGTCTATTAGTGGTTAGATCAAGGAGGAATTTGTTGTGTAACCTCCCTAGTGTGTAGCAAGCTTCAGATAGGTGCATGAATTTGACTTTCTTGCTGGAAAATTCGACCTCCAAGGGAGGATTTAGACCTCAATAGCTATATGAGGCCTTTTGTAATCATTTTCAAGGGTTGGAACATTGGACATTGAACTAGTGTATTTCAGTTTGATCAAGTAATACAGTCGAAATACAGAGAAAAGTTGCAGCTTAAATTTATGGATTCATGTGGTGAGCTTGTATGGCTATGTTTCCCTTATGTAAGTCACTCCATCTAATGCTTTCTCTTTCCATTACATATCTATAGCTTTCACTCATTGTCTTTAAATCTTTTTAAGTAGGATTCATGAATAATGTGTGCCCTGTTTTAATGAGATGATGATGTTGTGTCGATTTTCTTCTTAAGGAATGAATTCATACTTATATGCTTGTTCCTAATATTTCTTTCCATCCTACACCATAATAATATAGCTTATTTGGTCATTTGAGCTTACCTACCTTGCCCCTTTATTCCCCTACAATTTTTTCTCTTGTAACCCTACCTGAGTTTTCAAAGCCTAGCTCTAAAGGTCCATTTTCATCCAACACCAAAATTCAAATCAATCAAACCCTATAGCTTATTATACCTAGCCTAAAATATCCTTTATCTAGTCAAATTGGCTATGATCTCATTGACAGAGCCCTCTCAGCCTAGTAGGGCTGCCTACTAGGTCAAAGTGGTATGTGGTTACCTTTGCTGGTCTCCTTCAGCCTTTGGAGATCCAATGGAGTACTAACACTAGGTACCAATTGAACCCTCCAATGTCTGGAAGATTGGCTTCAAAGCCAAGAATGGCCTTTTCAAATGGTTTTTCATGCCTTTCGGGTTGACGAATTCTCCCGCAAACTTCATGAGGTTGATGGATGACATATTGCGGCCATTCACCAAAACATTTGTGGTGGTGCAATTGGATGACATCCTAATATTCTTCAACCAAACTTGGGAAGAGAACCTCCACCATATTTGACAGGTCCTCCAAACACTGCGGAAACAAAATTTGTATGCCATTTTGGAGAAGTGAACTTTTGGCATGACTCAAGTTTATTATCTGGGTTATATTATTGATGAGCAAGGGGTACATGTGGATCCAACCAAGATCCAATTCATTCGGGATTGGCCAACCCCAACCACCCTAACATAGCTCCCCACCTTTCTAGGTCTTACCAATTTCTACCGCAAGTTCATATTGGGATTCTCTCATACCACTTGGCCCTTGAGTCAAGTCACCAAGGAAGGAGTGAAAGAAAAATTATTTGGGTCTAAAACTCAATAGGAGGCGTTCGTAGAGTTGTAACATTTCCTCTGCTCTGCACCAGTGCTCACACTACCAGACTTGCAACAACCATTTGAGATCGAGACAAATGCCTCTGACTATTTCATTGGGGCAGTTCTTACTCAATAGGGGAATCATGTGTCAGATCACAGTGAGACACTTTCCGACGCAGTCTGGAAGTATCCCAATTATGACAAAGATATGTATTCCATTGTGCAGGATTTCCGACAATGGAAGCATTACATTTCGTGGAAGGAAAAGGGCATCCACATGGATCACTGACCCCTGCAATTCATACAAACACAAGGGAAGTTGCAGAACGATCGCCATCATAAGTGGTCCACATACCTACAATAGTTTCATTTGAACATCAAGTACAAGAATGGCAACACCAATGATTTTGCAGACTTCCTCATATGACCTCCGATTGTGGCGCTACCCACCCTACTTAACTCTTGTGGGAATGAGACTTCTAATTGGTCGCTTCCCTATAGAAAAAATCCAGAATTCGGCCACAAATAGAAGACGCTCTTGGAGGGTAAGCAAGTTAAAAAATTTCACCTCTAGGATACACTGCTATGTCACCTGGGACACCTTTGCGTTCCTTCAAGCGAGCATGCCAAAATGGTTTGGGAAACACACTACAGTCAAGTCGCGAGCATTTCGGGGTTGAGAAAATAGTGGAAGTACTACATAAGTATTTCTATTGGCCAGACCTTTGAAAAGATGTCAGGAAGTACATCAGATCCTGCACTATTTGTGCCATTTCCAAACCAACCATCAAGAAGCAATGCCTCTATACTTAGCCGCCTACCCCTGATTCTACCTTGGGAATCCATCTCCATGGATTACATATCGAGCCATCCTTATACTAAGCATGGAAACGACTGTGTTTTTGTGGTCTTCGAGAGATTCTCGAAGATGGACATTATGGTGGCCTACAATAAGAATATCACAGCAGAAGCCACTGCTAAACTCTTCTTTGAACGAGTATGGATACACTTTGGGATTGTGAAAATTTTTGAATTTACTTAAGCAGAAATCCTACAACAATAATCAGATTTAATTCTCGTACTTGTTTTATTAATTTAACAAGTTATTTTTCTCAATCATACATGAAAAACATCAAAGTAAATACATTGTTTCCTACACAAATATACAGATCAAGTACTAAATAAATAAGCACATTCGACAAAGGACACACAATATTTTTTGAACAAATGTCCCCAGAAAAACCCAATGTGCGAAAACCATTGCAGCAGCTCTTAAGGGTTTTATTATTATGCAGACTTCTGAAAAAAAAATATAGTACCAGTTGTGGTTTATCCAACAGAGAAAATCCCAGCGAAAGTACCTCTATCTCTGGAGACAGATATAATGGTTGATTCACCTGAGGATGAAGAACCCCAAAGGTGCCTACAAAATCATTGTGTCACCCCTTCAAATATGCTGAATACGAGCCCAATATAGCCCGCTGAAACCTCAACATTGGTCATTAAGTGACTTCTTCACCTTAGTTGGGCTTGTGTCCCTTTGTGTGAGACCTTCTAACTCTAGTTCACCCCTCCTGTGCTTACGCTACCTCTGTGTCACCCCTCCTGAGCTTACTTTTCCTCTGCATCACCCCTCTTGGGCCTACATTGTCTCTCTAGCACAAATCTGCCTCTATGCTATTATATTTTCATCCTTGGATTCATAAATCCCACTTCCAAACTGCCCCTCACTACACTGCAAGGTCACTCAAAAATTCTCAACAAATCTCGCCCCATAATTTCGACTTAGCTCAAGTGCTACCACTCTATGTGTGTTCTCCAACTGACCCCAAGCCTTCCTTTGATACTTTGAATTTTGAGCATTCAATAGTCGTGATATAATCTCTAATCGATGGCTAAGAATAGAAAATACATGATCCTCGTCACTTAGAACATTCTCACCCACATATTTAAATTAATTCACTTTAATTATTTAATTTCCCTAAGTTAGAATTTGGGTCTCCATTAAAATAATTAATTATTTGAATAACTTAAGCTCCACGTGGAATTTCTCCAAACGATTTATGGGTCTTAGAGATCTCATGTGTCCTAGCCCCTCCACAAAGTTTCGTAGCTAGAGCACATCTGATGCTACCCAAAAAAACAACACTCCCTCTTAGCGAGGAATGTGCTCTAGCAATAATTCAACCTGAAGCATCACCCTCATCCACGGCATCATTCCTATGTGTTGTTGATGCTTAGCCTTCTGCCCCGCATCCTGCGCTACTGCCTTCTGTACTGTTGCACATGACTCTGCTACACTCTATTACACAGTAATTTGTCACCATGCTCATTTCCCGTTCCTGGTCCTAAAATTCCCCGTGATAGATCATGCGCAATGTTTCCACCATCAAGAAATATGTTAACATATCCCCTGAAGATCCAAAGAAGACTGCCTTGAAATATTACTGAAGAAACTTGGTAGAATTCCTAGTTTCATGGGTCAGCGCTTTTCCTGGTGCCATGCTCGCACTGATGTCATATTCACAGTTCTGGCTTAGCGCTTTCAGCGCCCTTATTTCTTGGAAAAACCACACTGATCCCCTTTCTGATAGTGTTTCCTCAAATGGAGTAGAACATTCGACCTCTAAAATCTCAAGGGCAGCAAGTTGGGTTTTAAGTGGTGGTGATAAGGTCGAGCTCTCTAATTTTAGAGCTTTGATCTCATCCATGGGGGTTCATCCATTAGAAAGTGGGCCTTCCTCCTCCTTTCATGGGCTCTCATCCTCTTCCCCCTTCCTATAAATTCACATCCCTCTTTCCCACAACTCTAGAGCTTGGTTGGTCATTGTCATACTTGTCTGAACTCTCATTCCCTTGCATCCTAGCATCGTGATTATGCCTAAGTGTTTGGGAGAAGGAATGCTTTTGAGCTTCGGTGAAGGACTCATATTTTCACCAAAGGATGTCATCAACATCAAGGCCTAGGTTGTAAGCTCTCCTTTTTGTATTTATAAATAATAACATCTGATGTTTGCTTTCTATATTTTTCTAAATGTTTATGCAAATATTCCGGTACTCCTTGATCTGCTAGATAGCTAATGTTTACGATCAATATGTATTGTATTATGTTTTATTTTGTCTCTTGATCATCCACGTGTATTCACGTGCCATCAGTAGTAGGGAACGGGCCTCCAAGGATCGTACATCAAGGCCATCATCAACGGACTCGAGCGCACTTTATGTTTGCACGGTAATGCTAACAACGTTGTTTTATATAGTACATGTTGAAATTTGCAACAAGAAACAGTGAAATTGGCAACTAGAAAGGAAAAAAATTACCCACATTAGTGAGGAATTTCAGTTACACACTGGTGAGGAATGTGGGTGTCTAATTTATTTTTCCATTAAATAAATTGGACAATAAATTGTAATTTCATATCAAAACAACTTGTATCAGTGAACTAAGTCAGAAAGTCTGAGTTAGCTCAATAAATTCGAGTTAAGGGTCAAAGGTGAGGCATGTAGAGTGATTATATTATTTTGGGGGTCCAGTTGCAGTTAATGCACTAGTTTAGTGCATGTGTAATTAGTTAACTCAAATTAATTGAGTTAAAATCAGTTTAACTAGTTCTAATTGAATGATGAGCTAGTGAGAGGTCAAGTGAATTAAATGAGATGTAATTCACAAGTAGTGATCTATCATATAAATGATGATTTTCTATTATTAGTTGCATGCATGTTATTTTTGATGATGACCCGGTAGAGACAGAGGTTAAAGGGAATTTAACTATCAGTTGTATTATTAGTGAATTGCCCGAGCGCAATTATAAAGTCGCAGGAAGGCTCGTGATGGATTGTGCAGTAAAGGAAGGTTTATTATCCTATTTAATAGGGATTAATTGCCTAGGGATTTCATGAGAAAGGCTAGGCTAAGAAGGGGTTCAGAATTGGCTAATTTTTGGTCAATTTTGCATGAAAATTGCTAGTTAGTTTTTAGCAGGATCATGGTGAGACGATCGGTAGAGTGCAGGATTTTCTCGGTGTGAGAAACCATTGTATTGTTTGAAGATTATTTGACTATGTACAATATATTATAGAGGGTTTTTGAGCAGGTGCTTTTCCCAGATACATCTTGTGTTATGTCACTGATAATTTCCTTTCTCTTACTTGCATTTGATTGAGTGATTGTGTTTTATATTCTACAAATATAATAGAAGGATTCAGTATCTTGTTTTAGTACATTACATGATCGGATTGAATCCATTTATATAGAGTTTCCATATAATTTATACATGATATCAGAGGTTTTATATTATTTTCTACCTGGTATCAGAGCGCTATGAATCACTATAGTGGAGAAGAAATTGAGTTTGTCTTGAACAATTTCATATTTGCAAATTTATTCTTCAGGGTCCAGCAACAGATCAAGATGTCCTTCAATGGATTGAGACTCGAATATGCACTCGAGGTAAATTTGAATTATATTGCAATGAAGGACAGGATGGAGACAGTCTTGGAGGACAACGGGTTGAAGGAATTCTTAGATATTGATATTCCCAAGCCCGCAACAGTAGATTCCCAACTTCTTGATGCATGGTAGAAGAAGGTAGCAAAGGCGAGAAGGATCTTGTTGGAGGGAGTTCGAGATCATATTGTCTTGAGTCTCCATGGGAAGGTGACTCCATATTATATGTGGAAGGCCTTGACAGATCTATTTCGGAATGGCAGCGACTAAAGGGAGTTGGCGCTGAAGGACAAGCTAGGAAATATCAAGGAGGAGGGTGAGACGGTACCAACATACTTTGTGAAGTTCACTCAATGTCGAGATGAGCTTGGAAGTGTTGGTGTGACCATATATGATGATGACTTGGTGATCCTAGCACTTCTAGGCCTTCCCAAGTTCTGGAATAGTTACGAAGACTCTATGAATGGGAGGGAGAAGTTGCCAGAATGGGGGCATTTGTGGTTTGACTTGGTAATAGAAGAGATAAGGAGGAGCACCAGAGACGAGACCTCCAACACCAAAAAAGAAGAAGATTTTTCATTAGTGGGAAAAGTAAATAAATCCAAGGGAAAGAATTCCCAAGGTGAAGAGGGCAAGAAAGACTTGTCCAAGATCAGGTGTTTTCATTGTCACGAGAATAGGCACTATGCTTCGAATTTTCCACGGAAGAAGGAAAGCAATAAGGAGCATGTAGTTGCAGCAGGTGAAGCATTGGCTTCATAGTTCGAGCCTTATTTTACTCTCATTGCATGCATGTCCAACACTATAATGGGATGCATGTGGTATCTAGACAGCGATCCCTCATTCCATATGACGGGGAATAGAGATCTCTTCAGTGACTTGGAGGAGAAGGACCTGTTATCACTCCACTAGATCTCTAAGGCTGAAAAATATTCCAAATAGAGGTAACCACATACCAATATTTTAGCTTGGTATCTATCCCTACCAAGCCGGATAGGGCTCTCTCCACAATGTCACAACCAAGAGGGCTGGATGAATTATGGTTTTAGGCTAGGTATGAGTACAGGGGTTTATTGTTTGAATTGGTTTGCTGGATGGGTGAATTAGGTCAAAGAGGCTAGTTCAGGGAAAATAGGATTAAGGTTGCAGATATTCAATGGGGAAAGGTAGGTATAAAACCTAACACTTTAGGATTTTAGGGTGAGATGTATTAGACTAATGAGGAGCTAGAAAGAGCAAGGCCAAGCATGAATTCTTTCTAAACTGAAGAAGATGAAAAAACTATGAAGGTTTTCCCAAAACATAGCACGAGAGATGTATTTTTTTTTTATCAACTTGAAAACCAGCATATAATAGATATTAAAATGGATCATGAAACAGAAAATTCATAGATAATGAAACATAAGGAAAAACAATGCTAAATTTACATACCACAGGTATCCCAAAGAAATAGTTGCAACATTTTCATTAATTTCCTACCAAAACTTATTACACTAGAGTGTCTGATCAAAGCAACAACATCCAACATGTGAAATGAGACCAAAAGTACAAGATATAGACCACAAAAAACCTCTCTCAACCTCAGAGGTCGAATTCCTAAGTTGAGGAGGTGTTCCACCAAAACTGAGTTGAATACATAGAGTGTAGGGAGTTCAAATTGATTCATCCCTCACTTTTTGCAAATTGATTAATTACATGTCATCAAAACTTTTACCTAATGTATTTACCTCTAGTTAAGTCAACCACATCATAATTACTTTTACATTCATGATTTACATTGGTAAAAATCTCATTGACCATGGTCAAACTGGAAAAAATTTGAGAAAATTTAAAAATATTAGCAAACTGAGAAAATGTGTCCTATGTGCAGCGCCACTGTCCTACGAGCAGCGCCATCTTTAGCTTAACTTTAGAGGGGGTTCCAGGTGTCCAAATTGAGCTCAGGATAGCTAATTGGAAATCATGTCTTGTCTAGTTTCCATATTTGTTCCCATATTCCAAAATGGTCAATGTTGGGCCCTCCAAAACTTCATTCTCCCAAGACTGGTAAAAAGTGCAGCGCTAGCCTCCAAAACAAGGCAGAAAGGTCATTTTTTGAATGATTTTTGACCTTTAGACTACCTCTTTGACCCAAAAAAGTTTTTTAAAGTGGTTTTTCTAACTTTACTTGGCCCTCTAAATCCAATGGTGGTTTTAGTTTCTCCATTGGAGGTCCCTAGGAAAAGTGCAGTGCCTAGGGCGCTGCGCTTTTGCCAGTTTGACTGTGTCAAATTGCCAAAAACACAAAAATTTCCAAAAATTTCAAAAGTTTCCCACATTTCTTCAATTTTTTGTTGTGGGATTATAATGAGGTGTACTAGGCTATGAGAGATTCCTCAGCAACAATATCAAGCTTGTCCCCTTCATTTTTCTTGGTTAGGGTTTCAAGTCTTGAATTTTCCTTTTTGAGCTTTGATCTTGCAATTTGGTTTTTCTTGAAGTAGTGCTTGTCTCTCTTTCTCAAAATGTCATTGTCCTTGTTTTCCCTCTCCAAGAGATTCTAAAGATTTTGTTTGACCCTATCAAGCCATTTCTCCCAGTTCTCATTGAAAATCATGGCAAACTGTTCATTCAAAGTGAACTGATTTGAAAGCTCAACCTCCTTTTGTCTCTCTAGTTCTAGATCTCTTTTCAACCCTCGAGTCCTAAGTCTTATTCTTGGAACATGTTCTTCTTCTTCATTATGTCACCATACCTCTCTTAAGCCTCATCAAGCAAGGCCTTTGCCTTGTTTACTTCTCTTTTTTCCTTGAGAAGTTGAATCTCCGTGATGGCATGCTTTGTCTTGAGTTGTTAAATTTCTTACTCATAGTATGCAATGATAAACTTATATCTCTCTAAGTTGGTATGAAGCTCATTGATTTGGGCATCCTTCTACTTGATAATCATTTTGGAGGCCACATTATCATGCTCATCATCTAAATCAACTAGGTCAAAATCAGTCTCTGTCTCATGAAGGTCATCCTCATCATGAATGGTTTCCTGGTTTCCTCATGTACATATTTTTCTACCATCTTTTGCTTGCCCTTGTGTACCTGCTTTGTTGGTGAATAAGGCAGGGCCCCTCCCACAATCTGTGGGAAAAACACCTACCTATTTCCTCTCTAATATTTCTTTACCATTGTGCTCATTTCAGCCCGTTTAGGCTTATTGACCTCAACTCTGCTAGGTGACTCATGTTGCTCATGGAATGGTGATGATGGTGGTGATGGTGATGGAGTATGTGAAGTGGACTAAGGTGACGATATGGTAGGCGTTGTGGGCTGAGATGGAGGCATATATGTAGTAGGGTGAGATGAATAAGGCACATTTTCATCATGTGGAACTTGTAGAGCAATGAAGATGTCATTTGCTATGAATGTGTCTCGTGAAATGTTCAACTAGTTAAGTCGATGGAGGGCAGTGATTTTAATCAAGGAGGAGTGGAAAAGACTATTCATATGTTGGTCAAACTCTCTTTTTTTCACAAAGTATGCCATTTTTTATATGCTTCTGAATAAAAAATATGGGATATTGAGAAATTTAACACTTGTCTATAGAACCTTCCTTCACAACAGAAATACTTCATGATGATCTTCATCATGGGGGCATACCTATTAAGAAGATAGCTGAAAGGAAAGACCCTCTTCCTCTCATTTTTGTACATTGGTTTGATGAATGGCTCATAGTATTGATCCTCCAAATCTTTGGATTTGAACCACCTCTCACCCATGTTTGGAATCCTTGTGGCAGCAGCAATGATGGATATAGACACTATGAAAGTCACACCTGCTAGGGTTACTTGATTGTCTTTGAGATTTACACTGAAGGGTCTGCTCAAAATAGGGTGATGTTGTACCCTTTCAATCATGGTACAAAACTCAAGGAAACCAACATACTGAAAGCATGAAAATTTCATTAGTGAGGCTATCAGTTCTCTAGTGTTGGTGAGCTCCAACCTTATGATTCTCCCTCATTTGTGTGGCCTCCTCTGCTATATGTTCTCATCCTCCAAACTATCTTCCTCCTCTTTCCTATCTTCCTCCTCTTCCATATAGTCTTTATCTTCTTCCATGGTGTCTTGGTCTAGAAACCCTAAGGGAGGAAATGGGAATGGGGATAGGTCTAGGGAGTAGGGGTTAGAGTAGGAAAATTTAGGGAGATGAGGGAGTTGAAAATGATAATTGGATTACAGGTTTGGGGTAGTGGTTGCCTAGGACTTAGGGTTTTATAAGGAAGGGGTTTAGGGATTTGGAAAGAGTAGTGTAGGGGTAGGGATGGGTTTAAAAGTGATGTAGGAAGGTGTTGTAGGGTTTATGGGTAGCAAATTGATAGTGAGGGAGTGATTCTAGGGTTTTCCACTGTACACTTATTTAATTTTTCTTATGAAGAAAACCACCGTAAAAATGACACTTAGGAAAGCAAAGAGGAAAATATTTTGTTTTACTTACTTGATAAAGGAGGAAAGAAGCCTTTGATGAAAGTTTGAAAATGTTTTAGGGCATTTTGATGCTTTTAGAGCTTGTTCGACATAAGCGCAACGCACTGGGAAAAAATGCAGTGCATTTCCCAGGAGCGCAGCACCTGAGGTAAAAAAGGTAGCACCTCTCTCCTATGTGTAGCACCTCTCTCCTATGTGTAGCGCCACTTGCCTACACGCAGCGCCACTTGCATACGTGCAGCGCCAGGAAAAATTTCTCCTCTGACTTTGCAAATCGACTTCTTCAAGTTGAGGGAGTGCAAACTCGAACTTTAGGCGTGCAAATGAGTTTGAATGGGATGTTTTGCTGGTCTTTATACTTCATTGAATTGATGATTTGGGCCTTGCGACCCACTTTCTTCCTTTGTTATTCACTTAACCTTTTGAAACTTTACCCTTTACTTAACTCTTTCCTTTGACAAATTGATCTTTTGATGACTTTGAGACTTCTTTGAATTTGAATTTTTAGTGCTTTGGCATCTTTGGAACACTGAGTTAGAAGCTTGGGATGGTGAAATTATTACATTTTGAAAGACATAAAATTACATAGTGAAAAATTTAAAAAATTACATTTGAAAACCATAATTACATGCTAAAACAAGCATTCATCTTTACAAATCATCTTCACATGGTGAAGAGATGTTTATTGGATCACCCTTTACTTGTTGGCCTTATGCAGTGGAGATTAAATTTTATTGGACCCTGGAAACCCTAATGACCTAATGAAACCTTAGAAAACCCTAAAAGACCTAATGAAACCTTGGAAAACCATAAAATACCTAATGAGACCTTGAAGGACTGAATTTCAAGATGACATGGATGGTGTATAGTCATCAAGCAATGAATCTATGCCAGCAAGTAATCAAATTTGAGGAAGAGTGATGTTTTTGGACTAGGGCTACCATCAGTGACTAATTTTTTGCATGACCTAGTGGAATGATAAAAATTTCTAAGTGGGACTCCTAAAATGTTAGGGAAAGAGGATTTTGATCACTGATGGAAGGATGCAAATACTAACACTAACAGGACCTCCAGAAGAACATAGAGTTTGGATATGACGAGAGGTATAGCGCGACCAACATAGGTACAGTTACCTTTCAGATGGATTCTAGCTCCCCTCTCAAACTAGCAGATGTTTTGTATGTTCCAGGCCTAAGGAATAATCTTGTCTTCCTGGCGGTATTGGAAGATCGTGGTTATGAGGTGATGTTTAGAACAGGAAAAGTTTTCCTTAAACACATAGCCACGGGACAAGTGAAGCAGATCGGTTCAAGAGTAAAGAACTTGTATGCTCTTGAGGTTGAGGATGCATGCAAGGCTTTGAGGATCAAATCAGTGGTTAATGACTTGGTGGTTGAGAGGGAGCAATTATCTCTCAACATGCAGCCTCAAAAGCAATCTTAGAAGAGGTTGTGGAGTAGCCACATTTGGAGAAGTAGAGAGGAGACTGAGTGGAATATTCCACTCAAACATAGACCTCAAGGAGGGGGGAATTTCGATCCAGAAAGGCAGAGGGAGTACATGTAGCTATACCTCCAGGTGTGAGGTGGGGCGATGTGCACAACTAATCCCAAGAAGGAATTTTGGTAGGGTCCATTGAGATGGTGTGTCTCATGGATCGAACCTGGCTACAAGGAGCCCACATTACAACAGTAGCACGAAGGATCGGTTAGATTGATGCAGTCAGATGTCAGGAAGACATAAATAAGAGTAACAGATGTCAAATACTAGAGCGTAGATCAAAGTTGGCAGCAGTGCAGAGTGCATGGATGCAAATGTCAGCAGCTGCGCAGAGAGTCCAATAGACATGTGCAGTAGCTAGCAGCAGTCAGAAGACTCTCATGATAGATGAATTATATTGATTCAGTTTTTCGGAGGCTATTCAGTTTCAGGAGAGTTGAAGGTGCAAACAACACTAAAGAAGTGTTAAATGTATAACATTCCAAAGGTACCAAATCAGGATAGATTGAATTCCTTTCTTGTTGAGAGGGAGTGTTGAAATTTGCAAAAAGAAATAGTGAAATTGGCAACGAGAAAGGAAAAAATTACCCACACATTGGTGAGGAAATTCAGTGAGGAATTTCAATTACACACTAGTGAGGAATGTGGGTGTCTAATTTATTTTTCCATTAAATAAACTGGACAATAAATTGTAATTTCATCTCATAACAACTTGTATCAGTTAACTAAGTCAAAAATACTGAGTTAGCTCAATAAATTCGATTTCAGGGTCAAAGCTGAGGCATGTAGAGTGATTCTATTGTTTTGGGGGTCCAGTTGCAGTTAATGCATTAGTTTAGTGCATGTGTAATTAGTTAACTCAAATTAATTGAGTTAAAATCAGTTTAACTAGTTCTAACTGAGTGATGAGATAGTGATAGGTCAAGTGAATTAAATTAGATTTAATTCACAAGTAGCGATCTATCAGATAACTGATGATTCACTATTATTAGATGCATGCATGTCAATTATGATGATGACCCAATTGAGACAGAGGTTAAAGGGAAGTTAACTATAAGTTGTATTATTAGTGAATTGCCCGGGCGCAATTATAAAGTCACGGGAAGGCTCATGATGGATTGCGTAGTCAAGGAAGGTTGATTATCCTATTTAATAGGGATTAATTTCCTAGGGATTGCATGAGCAAGGCTGGGCTAAGCAGGGGCTGAAAAAAGGCTAAGTGTTGGTCAACTTTGCCTGAGAATTTCTAGTCACTTTTGAGCAGGATCAGTGTGAGACGATCGGTAGAGTGGAATATTTTCTCAATGCGAGAAACCATTGTATTGTTTCATGTACAATATATTATAGAGGGGTTTTGAGTTGGCGCTTTCTCCAGATACATCATGTGTTTTATGATTGATAATTTCATTTCTCTTAATTGCATGTGATTGAGAAATCATGTTTTGTATTCTACAAATATAGTAGCAGGTTTCAGTATCTTGTTTTAGTATATTAAATGATCGGATTGAATCCATTGATATAGATTTTCTGTAGTATAGCCACATTGATTTGCCTTTCAGCACCCTTTTTCCTATCACAGAAGCGTCGATCTCAGACATAGGAAAAATTAGTGTTTCCCCTATGATTTTCCAATGTGTCCTTGACCCTAAAGGAAGTCTGTAGGATATCAGTGACCTCCTTGCTATGTGTTTGACTTACTTGTTTTCTCTGAGCGAGTTTTTTCATCTCTTTGAATTTTTTGTAAGTTGGGATGTTTTTCACCATTTCAAACACCTTTTGTCGCATTTTTCTTGACTTGATTCGGAGTGATTTGTAGTATGCCCTGGTCATAACTGCGTCTCTAATCTTATCTTTGGTTTAGTGTCAAACATAGGATAACAAATTGTTTGATTCGCAAGTCTAGAAGAGTGTGTCTTTTGTCTAAATTCCAAAGAAATTGAATGTGATTTTTCATTTTAGTTTTGATTTAGACTATATTTATCATTTTAAGGAGATTGAGAAGCATTTCATTCGTGCATTATTTAAAGCGATTTTTGTTATTGTTCGATTGAAAGAAAAGTGAAATAATTTGCATTTCTTATTTCATTGATTTTTTTTGCTTTTGATTGCATTTCAAAGTGAAAAACAAAACAAAAAAAATCATCCTAGGGGAGAAGAGAATCATTTTCATTTTTCAATAAGTTGCATTTTTTTAGGAAAAGTAAATTCGATTTAAAATAATTTCATTTTGTAACTTTGAGCTAGTTTGGGGGGCATTATCGTTGTGGCATTGATTGCACTTTTTCTTGTATCTCTTCCCTGAATAGTTTAGGCTTCATCGAAATGGAATTTCTTCTTTTTTGCATTTAGTCTGCACTATAAGGATTCATGTGACATTGTTTTGAGCCTTGAAATTGAAACTTTAATTAAGCTCAACTTAAAATGAACTCAATTTACCTTAAGGAGCATTGGAACTAACAAGAAAATTTAGTGGTCTAGGCTAGAGACGTGTTCCGGTGTCGCAAAAAGTAGTTGTTGTCGCTAACGGTATGTCTTACAACCCGAGGGTGATATCTCGTCCCATGTATGAAATTATATTGATGTATGATAAGTATATTTGGGGCGCTCTCATCGAACGGTTATGCATTAAATAGCACTACTACGGACTGGACCCCCACATATCGTCGCATATTTTTGGGGAGACACCACTAGGTTGTAATCCTACCATAGGTAACCGAGTCAACCAACTCGTAAACATGATACACCAAACACATCATTCGGGGAGATTAGCTACCGTAAGTTAAGTCCTTGGTCATTTTTTCTATCATTTATCACCAAGATGTATATTGCAGTTCACGGATACTTGGTAAACTTGTATGTGTAGCACAACCTTTTTTATTTATTTTTGTTAATTCTAAAAGTAAATGCCCACGAAATCATCTCATCTGTGCAGTTCTCCAGCCTCATAATTTCTTGGTAAATTATGAATTTGTTCACCTCTTCCTTCTTTTATCTTGCTTTGAAAGGTCATCATGGCTAAATCGTCGAATTCGCCTCTTCCCTCCTCTGACGGGTCTCAAGAACCTCCTCCTGAGGTCCCTCGGTTTCCGGTTGGACCCCTTGAAGCACAAGGTGTTTAATTCATGATTTTCATCAATGTTCAACCCATATCATCTCGACCACCACCTAATGATTCTCCTTGGACGACATCAGAAGACTCTGAGTCCAAAAGCCTCGAACCATCTGCATAGTTCTCAGCCTTTCCACAAAATCCACTCTTTGATCTGATTGTGGTCTCGCCTCAACAACCTAATAGCGCTTTTGATCAACCCAGAAAACCCTTTTGTGCTTCTCCAGTATCATCTCACTCTAATGTTTGTCGATTATTTCCTGACGAAATGGCATCCATTGCTGATGATGTTCCATTCGTGAGTGCTCCTCAGGACACTCTTCAGGAAACCACGGGCACTTACATCCTGGAAGCTGCTTCATCTGGCTTTCCCTCTGAAAGAGATATGTTCGATTCCACACCTCATGATTCAGGCAGTGGGACCGAAATACCTTTCAGTCAGGTTGCATCCATGCTTCCGCACGGTTATACCTGATTAAGAAACCTTATTTTTGGAGCTTTCGGTGGTACAACTTTATTCTTGAATCTCGTTTAGTCAACGAGTATTCCTCCATCTTCTGTCCCATTATTTTCGAATGTGGTTGTCATGTCTCAAACTGTTGTTCAGCCTATGGTCACTATTGGTCAAATGACAATTTCGATCGGATCCTCTATCCCTTACTCTCCATCTACGATTACTGCAGTTCCACCACTGAGTGGAAAATCCATGATTTCGTCTGTGCCTAGGGGGAATCTAAGCCTCTTTAAGTACCTCCCCTTTTGGGTGGGGGGCAGCCGAGTTCTGGATCTATTCCTGGGGCAGGAGAGCCTCATGTTCAGTATTCTCAGGTTCAGCAGCCCCTTCAACAACTGAACATATCGTATGCGTATGTTCAGCAACCTAACATCCCTTATGTTCAACAGTCGAACATACAATATAAGTATGTTCCTTGACCGAACGTGTCTCGACAGTATGTCCAATAGCCCCAACCTTCGTTGAGTGTTGTTGTGACTGATCCTCAGTTTGGTTCTTACACCCAAGCTAGTATAAATATCCTTCTGGGTCAATCTGGTGCTCTCCCTAATTACCTGTTACTCAATACCAGCCATTTTCTCAAGGTCAGTACTAGAAATCCCAGTCTGGGCCTCATCTTGGTGCTAAATATTAATAGATTCCTTAGTATCAACATGCCCAATCAGGACCTCAAGCTAGACCCTATGTTCATCAAGGACCGTAGGCTGGACCCTATGTTCAGCAAGGACCACAGGTTGTACCCTATGTTCAGCAGGAACCACAAGTTGGACCCTATGTTCAGTAGGGACCAAAGGTTGGATCCTATGTTCAGCAGGGACCACAAACTAGACCTCATTTTCAGCAGGGACGTTACCCTGGATCTTATGTCCAGCAAGGTCCGCAACCTGAGTTCAAGCAGGGGTCTTATCAACAACCCCAGCAAGGTCCCCTGCTAGCAATATTTGCAGCAAGGTCTTACCATCCATGGCGGTGGTATTCATATCTGGGACAGAATCTGCCTTATTGGGGGCAGAATCCATATCAATCAAGTTGGAACTCCCAACCTTTTTCACCTCATCATCCACCCTTGCCATTCCTAGCTACGTTGCAATTTTCAGATGTGTCAAAGCTCGTAAATGACCCCATCCAGCATTAGCTGCATTGGCCACCAATTCCAACTAAAATTCTAGGAGATTGTACAAGTTTGAAGGAAAATCTGGGGAAGACCCCCAAAACCATGTTATGACATACCACCTATGGTGTTCTTCTAATTATTGGGTCAACGATTCTATTTGTCTTCGTCTTTTCCAATGTACTTTGATCAGTACCGCGGCCAAGTGGTATATTGAGCTCCCTCGAGGAATTTTCTTCGATTTCAATTCCTTGGCCATGGCCTTCCTAAGGAAAATGTACAAGCAAAATTCACTTTATGAGAACCAATCACATTTTAGGGGATGACATCATCCCTAATGGTTGAGGTGGCATTGCTTGAGTTAAAGGTATTTACTTGTCACATTCTCAATGGCGGATAAAAACTCATGGTTAACCATGGTAGTGCTCTAAGTACTTTTAAAGTCAAAGTAAAATACTCATAATAAATGTTATTTAACACTTTTTGAATAAAAATATATAATTGGCATTTCATATTTCTTGAAAGAAACAATGCATATCCCTATACATTTATTATATTATATTATATTATTTTTATATAGTATATTAATTACATTATACAATTTAAATAACATAAATTTTAATTAATAGCATATAATATATTTAAGAATTTATAAATTTATATTTAAATTTTATTTTAAGTTATTTTAGTACAAAGGACAAATGCATTAGTTGTTCAATGATAATGATTTTTTCTTGAAAAACTCATTCTTATTTATAGTCACATCAATACAATTTTTTTATTAAGTTTATTTTGGTACAACTTTTTAATTGAATTTAACTATGGTTACATGGATTGTGGTGCAAAAAGTGAATTGCAAATTCATAAATATTGTTTTATTGTTTTAGCTATTATTTTATTATTTCCTTAGGAGGCCCATTTTAGACCTCAAAATTCCCCTAATGGGTAGATCAAGCTAAATCGTCGGGAAGCTCTTCATGGCTAGAACAAAATCTATTGTCATTACCACGAGAACGAAGAATTATCCTAATCCGTCCAAGGCTCCTATGGAATCAAAAGTTACATATCACTCTTCCTCTTACGTGCCCCCTACCTCTGGTCCTCTCTAGATTGAGAGACCGGGTAGTGACTCCATCATCTAACCACCCCGAAAAGGTGTTCTTTAGAAATCTTCTTATAATCTGAATGCAAGAGCTACACAACACTACAATATTGCAGAAGAACTAGCTCAGGCGCCTTCAGCGATGTCAACTTTGGAGGTCCTGTAGTCATTCCCATCACAATGGAAGGTACTACTCTCCACTATTGGATGGATTGATCTCGTATATTCTACTTTTGATCTCGATAATTTTGTTCCTCACCTCCCATCTCAGGTAGATTTTCTTTTCCAATTTACCATTATGGGAAATAATATTCATCGGATTGTCGTTGATGAAGGCACTTCAACCTGCATCATGTCTGTCGCATGTTGGAAAGCCATAGACTCTCCCCCATTGAGTCAGTCCCTGAATACCTTTGAAGCTTTCTATGGTAGAGTTTCTCGGTCGTACATTATTCTCAAGGCATCTCCCATCCTGTTGGAGGGGAAAAGAGTAACCATGGAAGTGAAAGTGGTAGACGCTAACTTGAACTATAATCTCCTTCTTGGACATAGTTGGACAATAATTATGGTTTGCATGGTCTCCACCCTTTTTCTTGTCCTTTGTTGCCCTCATCAAGGGAAGATATTGATTGTCGATCAGTTCGCTTTCTTCCCCTCTCATTCTTCAGAAGGAAACATTATGTATGTTGTGAAGACCGCTACTCCTTATGAGAACATCGGGTCGGTTCTATTTAAAGACTCATCCCTTATGGGAGTTTTTCCACTCCCACCTCTGAATGTCCCCTCTGTCAATATGATTTTGTCTCGTCACAATCCATGGATTGTTCCCAATCCCGAGCAGCTCTAGATTTTTGGTGACGTTAGGCCTCTGAGAAAATGTATCAATGTATTCTCATGACTTCTGAAGCTGCATATAGAACCAACGATCATTTGGTTTCCTCTCTAGACACTTATGTGCAGTCTCCCTGGTTTGGTTCTTGGGAATCTAATGATCACTTGAATGAGACTTTCCCCACCGACAAGAGTATCGTGGAGGTAATGTCTCTCGAAGAAACTTTGTGGGATGATGGACATCATCGTTCCTCGTTTCTCCCAATCCGAGGTGACATCTTCGCTTGTCTGGAATACCATGCTTCTTCCGCACCGACTCACCCACTTCAGAATCCAACTTTGATTCATGAAGTGTTGTCTAAAGGGAACATGGGAAATATCACTCCAACCATTTTGATCGACATCTCTATCAAACCATGGATTGTCTAGAATGTTCATATCGATGCATCTTGTTCTCCCGATGAGATCAAGATTTATACTGAGATTTTTCAGGAATTATGTGATGTCTTTGTGTGGTCATACGAAGACATGCCTGGCATTGATCCCAGTATCGTTGTGCACAAAATTCCCACTTATTTGCATTCAAAGCTCATTTGTCAACGGTTTCTTCCTGTGCACCCGAGAAAGGTTGCTGCCATACAGAGTGAAGTTGAAAAACTTCTCAAAGATGGTTTTATTTATCCTATACCGTTTTCAAATTGGGTCTCAAATATCGTTCTTGTTAATAAGAAACAAGGGACCATTCGGGTTTGCGTTGATTATCGTGATATCAATCGATCTTGTCCCAAGGACAATTACCCCACTCCTTTTATCGACCAGATCGTTGATGAATGTGTTGGGAGTGAGACTTTTTCCTTTATGGACAGTTCATTTGGCTCTAACCATATTAACATTGCTCCAGTTGATCAACACAAAACTGCATATATCTGTCCATGGGCGACATTTTCCTATAAAAAGATCCCTTTTGGCTTGAATAATGTCGAGGCCACCTTCCAGCAAGCTATCTCGTATGGTTTTCATGACATCAAACACATAGTTCAGCCATATCTCGACGACCTCCCTGCTCATTTTGTGAAATTTCGAGATCACCTGGAACACCTTAGAGCTATCTTCCTTCGTTGTCGACACTATAATATCAGGTTGAATCCTCATAAGTCTATCTTCTGCGTCGAATCTAGTCAGCTCCTAGATTTTGTGGTGTCCAAAGAAGGCATCCATGTCGATCCTCTTAAAGTCGAGGAAATCATCAATTTTCCTCCCTCTTTTGTTCATCAACTGCAGAGTTTGCAGGGGAAAGCCAATTTCCTCCACCGCTTCGTATTGAATTATGTTGAGCTTTCCAAAGGCTTTACTCGCTTATTGAAAAAGGGAATCTCATTCTTATGAGATGAAATTTCTCAAATCTCTTTCGATGCGTTAAAACGAGCCTTCATCATTGCTCTGCTACTGCACCATCCCAATTATCACCATGATTACTGCTCGTATTTTTCCACTGCCGACAACACTATTAGTGTGGCGCTGGTTCAAGACGATGTGATGGTCAAGAGCATGTAGTGTACTACTTGAGCTATGTTATCCTCCTGTATTCTACATATTTCACTAGATGAACAAAAGAGGCCTCAATGCCTTCATCATCCTAAAAAATGACTATTTCTCACTAAGCCTTCCTATCTTCATGCCTCGTCAAATTTTCACCCTGTTGCTCTAAAAAGAAACTCCATTTTTGGGCTTAAAATCCCTCATTTACCCCTCTACTGATACCCTCATTTATCCTTTCTTTTCCCCCTCTCAAAAAACCCCCCAAAATCCCCCCTCATGCATCATTTTCTCCTAAAAACCTTTAAAACAATGTCAAAACCCCTTTTACATTATTTTATCCTAACTTTTAACCCTATCGGAACCCTTAAAATTCCCACAAAATCCTTGTTTTTATGTTTAAAAGCGCATTTTCTTTATATATAAAAGGCCTTAAGCCCTTTTCGGCCTTAAGCCCCAGCCTCTTCTACCCATATGACCCTAAAACACCGAACCTCTGCTATTCCCCTAAGCCCCCTTTCCTTCCCAACCCCCGATCCCCTCTATCCCCACGGGACCTTTCCCTTTCTCCTATGTCCTAAGCCCCTTCCCTATTTTTCTTCGCCCCGCTTCATCCTTCCCCGACTAACCTCCACGGTGGATTGGACACCCACTTCCCTGATCTAACGGTTTTCGTCCATCCTCCCCCATGCATAAACAAAACCCCGCATATAACCAAGCCCCGCTACCCGACAAAGGTGCTTGCGTCACTACCCCTGCCCCACCTCCCACTCAAAAATCCGCGCCCCAATCACCACCTGCCACCTGTACTCCACTTCCCCTCCACCAAACTGCACCCCATCCTCGAGCTCCACCCGCACCGTCGATCTCGCCCTCTGAGATCTGACGGTCCGAATTTCGTTTTGCGCGGAATGTGATGCCGATGGTTAACGGCCCTGACCCACGCGGAAAGGGTGGTTTTGCCTTGGACACGCATCCAATGCTGAATGGTATCGGGTTTCCTCCTCCGAAAACCACAAACTGTCGATAATCCATGCGACAAACCCCAGTGGTTTTCCCAAAACCGCTTTTCCCTTTGCACACCAAAATTAAAATTTTTGCCCCCATTCAATTCTCTTCATGATTTCAGGGGTTTTTCCCCAGAAATCATTCCCCTATGCCTCCATTCCTCTGAAAATATCCCCAAAAACACTCAAAAACCCACCAAAAGCAGTTTAATCCTATCCCGCAGGTTTTAAGTTAATTATTTGTTTGATCTTGCAGGTTTAATGGCGGCAGATGCCCAGAGAGGCATTTTCAAATGATAAATACCCTCTAGATGACGATCCGAGAGGTAAATCATATGAAAAGAACCAAGGGAGCCTGCATAAAGGATAATCCATTGATGAATCATGATCATCGATGGGTTATAAACCCTTCTGCCATGAAGAAAACCCTGCATACATACAGAGAATAGATACTGTCATAGAAATAAAGAGGAAAATGAAGAACATAATATTAAAAGGGATAATTGCAGATTAAAGCATAAAACAAAGAATTAGCGATTTAAATCAGTGATTAATGATAAAAGTTAAAGGTTTAAAGATGAAGGACAGATGGACAAAACAGTTATAAAGCAAAACAAAGGATAAAGACAGTGATGCATAATATTAAAATTAAATCAAGGTTAAAGGCCTAATACAGAAGATTGATGAATAAAACAAGGAAGATTACCCAAAGACAGCTTCGAATTACTCAACAAGGGATAAATTACTTCTCCAAGGACAAATTTGCCACCTACCAGCATTATTTCTTTCCATAAGGCATCAGACAGTTATTGCACAGTCAGAGATAATTTTGAAACAGCTCAGCAGTTATTACTAAGCCTTAAAAGTCAAATATTTCAGCCAAATTAACTTAGAAGTTCATACAAAAGTTATTATTCAGAGTAACTCTTTCAAATATTTTTGCCTTGGGCCTTGCATGGTCTCAAAGGTCAAAGATCATTAACTCTGCAATAAATAACATTTATACACCCTAGCATAGCATCACCTCCTCATTTTGCATATAAATATTTCATATGAGCCTCATTGTAAATGTTGGTTACTTGATGGTTTTTGGACTGATTTCTGTTGTTGAGCTAATTGAGGAATGCTAGACTGAATTGAAGAAAAATCTGAGTTGCATAGAGTTGTTGTGCCTGGAGTATCGTAACTGGTTTGATCATCAATAATATAAGCATTTTCACTGGATCCTTGAGCTATATCAATGGTGAAGTCTTCCTAATTGTTATTGTTTCTTCTTATGTTTTCCATTATATTCATATTTCTCTGATCAAAAAGCAGAAGTTTTAGATTAGGATTTGTTGTTCCAGCACCCTATTTCTGTCTGTATTCTTTATGTTTCTGTTTTATTCTGCATAGGTTTGGTTAGAAGATTCTTAATTTCCTTCTAGTTATACTTAGCTTGTTGTCTTGGGAATGATTCAATAGAGTGAAACCAAGGAAATTATGGTGAACCCATGTTCCTTTGAGTAAGACTTGAGATGTTGTTTTTAAGATCTTTCTTTAAAGTGTACTTATTAGAGTCTGAACCAGTGAGGTTTAAGGTATGCCCTGCCCTCTGGACTGTCTTGAAATGTTGCTTTGAAGAGTCTTTTAAGAGTTTGTCAAAAGCAAATTATAATTGTTTATGTTTGATCTTAGACCACTCTTACTGTTACCTTATATGTTTTCTTTGTCTGAAAGTAGTTCTTGAATTACTGGATTGTTGTCTTAAAATTTTTCTTATTAAAGCTTGTCCAAAGAGGATTATGGCTTGTCCTGCCCTTTGACTTGCTCCAAACGGTTACTTTGAAAGGCTTTTCTTGTTTAAGTAGAGCTAGAAGATTCTTAACTGACTATAGCTTTGCTGCCTTCACAACTTCTTATTGTTTCATATCACAAACTAATCTAAAGAATCCACTTGATATAGTTAGCTTGCCCTATGAAAGCCCTTACAGAGTTGGTGAACAATTAAATCCTTTTATGACTCCATTTCCCAATGAATTTATGTCTTCTCACAGTCTATTTGATCAGCTGAAACATTTCCTCATTCAGACACATAATTAATCCTTCAATCTATCATTTAATCCAACCAAAACCAAAACAAGTCCTTAGAACTTCATAACTAGCCTAAAATCTTAAACAAAGAGCACAAAGATAAATCAAGTCAAAAACACCTTAAATACATAGATCCCTCTTTGAATCCAGGAAGGCTAGGTCCTAGGATTCCAAAGCGGTTTTGATGTGGCCCCTGCAGTGTTTGTTCTTGCCAATCTAGCAAATCACAAGGAGCCAACAAGCTGCAATCTCTTCAATGTTGAGACCCGTTATGCTCATGTAGAGAAAATCGCGCTGGCTCTTGTCCATGTTGTTCATCGTTTTTCGTCATTACATTCTCCTGCACAAAACTTTGGTGATTTATGATTACAACCCCATGAATTACATTCTTACACGTCAATTTCTTGGGGGAAAGTACTCAAAATGGATCGTCATCCTTCAAGATTTCAACTTAGAATTCACTGTTGCTAAGTCTAAGAAATCCCTGGTCTTTGTTGAATTGATTTGTGATCTTCCAACCGTGGATGATCCCACTCCTCTGGATGAGTTCATCCCCGATGAGACTTTATTTCTCATTAGTACTCTTGACCCGTGGTATGGAGACATCATCGTCTATCTCCACACCAAAAAATTTTGTCTAGATCTATCACACTCTGAGTGACGATGAATTCACTACAGTCCCAACCTTACTGTATCGTTGGAGACACCTTATATCGCACTGGTATTGACTTTGTCCTCCGTCGATGTTTGAATCTCAAGGAAGCTGATAAAGCTCTCAATGGCTGCAACTCTGGGGCTTGTGGTGGTCACATGTCTGGTTATGCTACCGCTCAAAAAATCCTTCGCACAAGATATTTTTGGCCGTCTATTTTTAAATATTGCACTATGAAAATGCCATGATGGCCAGATCTACTCTCAAAAAGAGCATGCCCCACCGTCACCCTTGTACCCAGTTGTGACCATCGGACCCTTTGCGAAATGGGGCATATATTTCATGACTGTAACCCTCGCTCGGCCGGGGGGCATGGTTATATCATTGTTGTCATCGATTATTTCATTAAATGGGCCGAAGTGATGCCTACATATGATAATGAACATCTAACTGCGGCGCAATTCCTGTTTAAACGTGTCATAGCACGGTTTGGTCTCCTTAAAGAGATTGTCACTAATCATGGCTCTCATTTTTGTAATCATATCATGACAGAGCTCACTACTCATTTGGGGTTACGTCACAATAGCTCCACCCCTTATTATCCACAGGTCAATGGCTAGGTTAAGGTTGTCAACAAAGTCTTGGTGATTATGCTTCAGTGCACCATTGGGAAGAAAAAACGAGATTGGCACCTCATGCTCTTCTTAGCTCTGTGGGCGTACCGAACCTCTGCTAATAATACCACTAGATTCAAACCATTCTAATTGGTGTATGGTCTAGAGGCCACACTCCCGATCGAGTGTGAGATTCCTTCTATGAAGCTAGTTGTCGAACTACTTCATGGTACTTCGCTAGAAGAGGAATGTTTTTTGTACATAAATCATCTCGATGAGACCCGTAGGCTTATTACTTTAGTTTTTGAAGCACAGAAATGACGAGTTAAGTTTCAATATGACAAATCCGTCAACCCCCGCGTTTTCTCCAAAGGTGACTTGGTCCTGCGTTATGACCAAGCCCATGATAAATTGGGAGTAGGAAAGCTCAAGCCAATGGGGCATGGGGCCTATATCATTCAACGATTTTCGGAACGAGGAGCCTATGAGCTAGCAGATTACGAAGGAAATCCATTAGCTGAACCCCGGAAAGGGATCTATCTAAAAAAATATTACATTTAATTATAAGTGTGATACTTTGTACATTAGTGTTTTATTCATTAGTGTTCTTTCAATTCATTTTTGATGTGATTGTTTGTCTTGCAGACATGTTTCCTTTCCTAACCTTGTGTTTCACTAGGTTTGGAAATGTCTTTGAATCATTACACTAGTTTTGTTGATGGCGCTTGTTGTAGCATACGGAACCTGTCTTCTACAACATGGGTGTTGTTTGCCCCTGATGGAAAGTTAATTAATTTACAAATTATTTGTTTGGGTCGAACAAATAAAAATATTTCCGAATATAGTGCGGTGATTGAACTATTTCGGATGTCATTGATCTTAGGATTAGATATTTGGTTGTTAAGTTAGACTCATAATTTGTTGTGTTACAATTAAATGGTCATTATTCTGTGCCCAATTCTCAAATTTTGCCTATGTATTTGCATGTTAGATTATTTGAAAGACATTTTCATTTTATCACATATCAACATATTCCAAGATGTTTAAATACATTAACAAATACATTAGCAAACCATGTATTAGATAGACATTTGCACAATATATAAAAATCAAGACATCATCATGATACACAAGTAGTCGTAGAAACACACACATATATATATCGGTCTGTCAAGTGTGTTACATCCAAAATCTCAAAAAATATGTGTTTTGTTACAAAAATGGCTCTCCGAGCCTACATCAGTGAAAAAATGTAAAAACAGGGTTTTTATCTGCCCACATGGTGCTCATGGTAGCAGGTGACTGCTTGAATCACTCACCAGATTAATCGACGCAGTCTGCCCATAACTCTAACCATATGCCTCTAAAGGCACAGAGGAATCTCATCGAATGTAGTGTTGTAACTCCTAGAGACAGCCTTGAGTTGTTAAAGACCAGTGCCTAGGACATCTTAAGACAAGAGGGTTCAAAAGAGATTTTTACAAGCTGATAGGACAGGACCTCTTATTACGAAATGGTGATTAGAGTTTTTGGTATGGGACCAGGACATCAGAGGCAGAATATTGACAAAAGTAACATCCAGTTGTATAGCATAAGGATTTGTAAGCATTAATCAGAAGCAGAGATAAAAACTAAAGTACAATTGAGGTGGGCCAAACATAAGACAAGTGAATAGTTACCAGAGTAAATGAGTATGAAGAACTATGAAAGAATGCTAAGGAAATATCAGAGCAAGGCAAGCTTATACCGACATAAGAATCCACCCCTCGCTAATACAAGAAGAATAATGGCATGTGAATATAACTTGGAACAGAAATCGCGCCTCGAGCCATATTTAAAGTGTTACAGATAAGAAGATATGAGTATTGTTCAAGATAAATTCACATCTAACCAATTTAAACACTCGCATTCTGAAAGTTGTGATAACAGGAAAATGACGAAAAACACAATGAACACTTATATTAAAACACTGCTGAGAAAATACATACTATTACTCATCTCATTTTGGAATCCATTACAACCACAGAATAGCTTCATTCCTTTTCCCAACAAGGGTCTTCTGATATACACTACAAAATAGAACTTAAAACTTTACAAAAGGGAAAATTCACAATTCGCAAGTTCTTCTCAGGAAAATCTGGAACCCTGTCTCAGTTTCTGATTTCATCTTATATAGCTTTTTCAGCTCAGTCTTGCGAAAAGATATTTTCTAAACAAAATATTCCCCTGGAGATATTTTTCTGTTTGGGGTCTCAATCAAGAACAAAAATTATGATGAGGAAAAACGGCCTCTCATCACCTGCATCATGGCCTAACAAAGGCGCTAACTAAAAGCATAACCGTAAATGAAAAATAACAGTGCATAGGGTGTAAATAAGGATTTCACCCAATTTTACAATACATAAGAAAATAAAAGTAAAATAGGCCACTTGGGCCTGATCATGAGTTTCATTTTTTGGAGCGGAGAGGAGTGCCTGTTGACTACTAATTTGGACGTGCTGATGATGAGGATGAACCAGTTTTGAAGTTGAGAGGAGGGAGCGACTAGCGAGAAGATGTTGATACTAGAGTGTTGGCATATTCGTGGAATTTTTGCCACACACTCCCTCCTGGGGGGGTGAATGGTGGCAAACATTTCGACTAGAGCCTAAATATTTGTAAGCTCTATGTAATCCACTCAGACAGCTAGAAGCTATTTTATTTGGTAGAGAAGGGAGAACTCCTTACTCAGAGTAGCATTTATTGTTTCTGCCTTTAGACGAGAAGGTTTTTCCAAAGGTAAATCAACCTGTTTCATGATGACTATCAACTTCTGTTCATAGACCGTTCGCTGTAAAAACGTGTTCGTTTCAGGATCCCAGCATGATGGGAGGCCTGCCTCTACCAGCTCATCTCACTCTCGATCAAACTGCTCAACTCCCTTTGCAACCTGCTCTAAAAAACTCAGTGCATTCACGTGTGCAGTCTCCTTTTCGATCGCTCTCGTGACTTCCATCACTCCTCTGAAACAGTCTGTGATTCCTTGGGAGAGTAACTCCTCAAGGTCTAATTCATTCAGGGAGTTGATGTACCTTTTAGCCATTGCCACCTTCACTTCTCATTCTGAACAGGAGATCATGTCCAAGTTAAAAAAATTGCTCAAAAATGGAAGTGATCAGAAATGGTTGCAATCTGAACGACCGGAAACTCAAAACCAAGTTCGTATGAGAAAGTTATTGAGGTTTAAAATCAACCAATGACCCCCAAAACAAGACTTTTTGACTAATTGATTTTGTCAATTTTTACAAAAAAAATTATATGGCAAAGTTAATTTTTATTAAATGTATTTGGGCCTATCAATGGGTGCCACGTGGCCTGCCCGGAGGCTGCCACGTGGCCCCAGGCCATTGGTTGAAAAGTGTTATGAAAATTGTGGAGGTTCATAGTTTTCGAACCCTCGACCCGACTCCTCGAGCAAGGTCGACCCGACCGGCACGGAAAAGGCAGTATGGTTGAAGAGTGGGCAAGTCAGGCGGTGGTTGAGTCACCTACAGCTCATTGATGAGATCCTTTCAGACTGCATCCTTGTCGGCCCTTTTTTCCCTTACTGCTCTCCTGAGAGTTTCCAGATTGTTGTTTATCGCTTTGGCACTGGCTCTCTCTCTCTTTTGATTTTCCAATATTGAGCTATACCTGTCTTCAAGTTTCCTCAGAGAGAGAGCAAGCTTCACCACCTAATCTCTCAACATATCTCCGACACACTGATGCAAGCCTAGCTTGTCCGTTATAGGGATATTAGCCATATTCAAAGCGATCTCTAGGGCTCGGTAACTAGTCCCCTCAGCTGAAGGTTGCAGCACCGCCTTTGTAATAGCAATTACGATCTTCTCTTTGTCCATATCTAACTCCATGGTAAGTCGGGTATGGTACTTGTTCATGAATCCGACCAATTCAGCCCTCAGCATTTCTCATGCATTTTTGTTTCTGGTGCCTATTTTTTCCCTTATCTCTGCTATGTTCACTGAAATGGCCTATGACAGCCTAGAAGGTTCCGATGAAGAAGCTTCGTCGAAAGTAATCGTGAAACCAGCCTTGTTTCTGTCAAGCAACCCATATCTGGAAAACTCTTCCTGTGGTGGCTCTTCCCACACAATCTTCAGCTCTTCAATTCTTTGTTTCTTAGAGGGATGAGATCCCTTGTCTATGTTCATGCCCACTTGATCTCCTGGAAAAATCTTCCTGTGGTGGCTCTTCCCACACAATTTTCGGCTCTTCAATTCTCTGTTTCTTAGAGGGATGAGATCCCTCGTTTATGTTCATGCCCACTTGATCTCCTGAAGTGTCTGCCTCGTCTTCTTTTCCCTTCCTTTCTATCTCTGCGGAAGCAGTGTCGCCCCTCCCTTCTGCAGCTGAAGACTCGGCCTCCATCTATGCATCCAAAGGCCATGTATCAAGGTTAGCTCTCCACTCAATGAAGGGCCTAGTCTCATGTACATAAGCAGTCGACTTTATTTTCCTTTTCCTATTGGAAAGGATCCCTTTTGGGTCATAAGGCCAAAATTTTCCTCGTAGCAGGTCCATCCCTTGAAGCAGCGTTTCCACTGTGGAGAGAGTGTGTCTTGAATTTATGGTGAAGGGGCCAAAAAAATTTTGGATCTTGAGAATATATCCTTTCTTCGCAGGCACGAAGTGGATCTTGTCGGCTTTCAGGGTTTGACGGATGAACTCAAGGGCAAAGATTCGCATAGCTGGAAACACTGGCAGACGGTAAGGGGGCACTTTCGTGCCATAGACCCTGATTTTAGTATAATCATCATGCAGGTATCAGTCCCCTGTGCTATCTTCCTCATCGAACTGCATCCAGTCCTTCTGCTCAGGAAATATTCTGGTCGGAGGGTTGTCATGTATTATGGCATATGCTATGGACATGAATTCATTTAAGAACTTCATATACGCCCTCCCGTTAGGTTGTTGACAAACAGAAACGTTCCACTCAAAGACGGTTCTTGGCCAGGCGTTCGTCCTTGAAAGCTTCTCGAGGCCTAAACTCTCAAACTTGTCAGCATGCTCAAATAGGAAAAGATAAAATACTAATGAACAAAACCA
Organism: Pinus albicaulis; assembly: GCA_034641835.2. NCBI lineage: Eukaryota > Viridiplantae > Streptophyta > Pinopsida > Pinales > Pinaceae > Pinus > Pinus albicaulis. The sequence continues at coordinate 1,833,411,436 of CM076578.1, read as the reverse complement.
GAAAGACCCAGTGGAAGGTAACTCTTGAAACTGAGCTTGAATAGCAGAAGCTAAGAAGGTGGGGATATCCAAAAGAGTACCCTTTTGAGTCATGAGCCACAGAAGATCTATACATTCTTTTAACACTCGCTCAAAATCCTTAAGACCTAATAACCCTGCAATGAGTGCAAGGATCGGCTGCACATTGTCTCTAAAGGTGGACAAGGGAACAACATCCGAAGGTGGAATAGCTGTAAGGCGAGAGTCTGAAAGAAGACTGATTAATTCACTTTGTTGCTTCCAGGGCAACTTTGAGAACTGACAAGAGAGGGACAACTCAGTGAACTCGACATAACTTTGACTGTGAGGAAAAATAAGGGCTTTCTTTATGAGCTCGGGGGATATGAGGAAAATCTTATTACCCTGAGCCGATAGGAATAAATCCCTGCACTCATCATAAGCTTCACTAAGCCAACTAATAAACTCGGGAACTGGGTATGTGGTCTGGGCAACCTAGTAGTACAGACCTGACTAAACAACTCTGAACCCATCTTGGCCCTTCAAATGACATTCAAACAACTCGAGTCTAACACGGGATACACTGAAGGGGTAGAAAAGATCATGAATTCGTGCATGGGCATCGATAATGGGTTCAGGTCCAGGGACAACCCTGACCTCTCGGGCTTGTGGGGTTTCAAGCTCCGACTTTCTGGACTTTTCTTTCCCCATGACCATTTTGAAAAGTAAAATAGAAGGAAAACGGTGAGGAGGAGGAATGACTAAATACCTGCGAACAATATGAAATCTTGAGGGGAAAGCGATGCAGGGATTGAAAACAACCTGGTATTGGAGCTCAAGCTTCGCTGCACAACAGATTCGTAAAAAAAAACAAGTATTTTACTAAGCATGGGAGTAAAAAAATATTAAGCAGACCGAGGTTTGCGGAACACGAGGCTAGGGTGACAACTGTAGGGTTGACGTCATAAGGACATCGACAATGGGACGCGTGGCGATAGGTTGTTGTCTACCCAAATCTGGGTAGGTGCAAGCCATGCACTGGGTTAATACCTGTACTGGTCTTGTACCGACTTCCCTAAACTTACCTTACCTTTTAATTACACTGCGCCAGGTGTCGATCTCTGTGGGCCCACTTATGTTTTCGGCGGGGGTCATGAGGGCCTCCCACTATACTCCACTACCCCGCGAAATGTCTACGAGTGGTCCGCTGGTATGCAACGTCACATCCTTCCGGGGGATAAGCGTTCGCATCCTTCCGCTTTCCCTTGGTACCCCTGGAACAGCCTTATACGTGGCTCTTTCCTTTCGACTTTCCGCCATATGGAAATGTAGCCTTCTTTATTTAACTATGTGGTGGTTCGAAATCTTCCATCTGTGCCCACGCCTTAAAGAATATCCATCCCCATTTACCTTTTGACGTACTCACCCCGCTATCTTCGTGAACCTTTCCTTTGTTTGCTTTGGCTGCTCTTTATTCCTTAGTACGAAGACTAGCTAAACAACATTGGCTCCACCTGGGGACAGCACGTTTGTCCTCGAGCGTGTCGAGAACTTCGCAGACCCTATGCATAATGTTCATTAAGAGCCAGAACCCCTTCAAATTTTTCGAGTGTTCCAACAGCAAAAGTAAATGTAAAGATAAAAATAATGTACACTATATACAGTAGGTCTCTAAGACCTTTGTCAGTATTGAAAGTATGGTTTTAAGAACTGCCCGTTTACGGGTGCCTCGATCAAGTCACCTTCCAGGTTTTCCAACATGAAGTGTTGTTACCTCTCACTTCATCAAACTTGAATGGCCCAAACCACAAGGGGTCGAACTTTCCATGCTTCCCTTTCTCTGCCCTTCTGATGTCCCATCTCGGTACCAAGTCCCCATACTGCATCTCCTTATCTTTTGCATGTTGATCAAACAAGCCTTTAATCTTTTCCTAATATTCTGCTAGCCTGTTATTCACTTGGTTCTGAGTCTCTTCCAACTCGACCAAATGGTTCATTCTTCTGATGAGATCATTGGGCTCTTCTTGGCTATCCTGGAGGAACCTAGCCACAGGTAAGGCGAGCTAAATTGGAAAAATTGTCGCTCGACCATAAACCAGTTCATAGGGCGACTTACCTGTTGACCTTTTACTAGTTATTCGATTTGCCCAGAGTGAGAATTTGAGCTGAGAGTCCCTATTTTTCTGATTTTCATTTATAGCCTTCTTTAATGCCCTTACCAAAGTCTTATTGGAAGACTCGGCCAGCCCATTTCCCTGTGGATAATAGGTTGTAGAGTGCCCCAAGGTGATATTGTATTGCTGACAGAAATTGGTGAATTTGGCAGACTTGAAAGCTTGAGCATTACCTGTCATGACCTTAACTGGGCAGCCAAATCTGGAGATGATATTCTCTTCCAGGAACTTGATCACGATGGTGTCAGTAGCATTTCTCGTGCGTATTGCCTCTACCCACTTGGTGAAGTAGTCAGTGGCAGTGAGGATCCACTTATGCTGACCACTTGATGCTTGGTGAATTTCCCCGATGAAGTCGATACCCCATTGCTGAAAAGGCTCTTCTATATGTACTAGAATCATGGGTAAGGGAGTGAATTTCTGTTTTTCTGCAAACCTCTAACATTTCTCACACGCCCTCACCCGAGCATGCACATCTTCGAACAATTGAGGCCAGAAGAAACCCGCTTTCAATATCTTGTGGGTTGTGGACCGCCAACTGTAATGACCTCCGCAGATGCCTTCGTGAAATTCAACCATGACTTCCTCCACCTCCGACTCTGTTAGGCATAAGAGCAAGATTCCCGAAGGGTCTTTCCAATATAACCAGCCATTTGCAACAATGTATTTCTGGGACTTCAACCTCAAAGTTCAATATTTAGTCTTATCGAAGTTTGGAGGGCACCTGAGAGTTAAAAGGTACTCTAAAATATCTTTATACCAAGCACTGAGCAGGTATTTCATGTGCATTTTTTTCATAGTGGTTTCTATCCCAAGTTGTTCATCTGTATCCTCAGGTAATTCTCCTCCTCCCATAGATAGATTTATGCCTAGAGCCTGACAATTTGACTCGAACAATATTTTTGATAGCCCCTATCCTTTGATGAGCTTCGTGGGGCAGATATCCAATTCATATTCTTGAATCTTAGTGATCCATTTACCTCTCTTTCCCTCACTGTCCCCCTGAATCAAGATGTCTTTCACTGCGGCCATAGGCACGAAAGCGGTTATGGCTGACTGCAGCACATACATTCGAAAATCTTTTAGGGACTTTACCAGGGTGTATGCCTACTTCTCCAAAATGTTATACTTCAACTCTGCGTCTTGAAGTACCTGACTGAAAAAGGCGATGTGTTGCTCATACCTGTCTTTGTTTTTTTGTAATAATACTGCAACTACAGTATGTGGGGACGCAAATGAGAAGATCATGAATGGCTTATCGTAGTCAGGCCCTGCTAGTACCGGGGCTTCGGCAAAGGCATTTTTTATTCTGTTGAATGCTTCTCTTGATTTTGGCGTCCATTTTACATCATTGTTTTTTCTAAGCATCTCAGTGATGTGCCGAACTATTTCAGCGTAGTTCGGGATAAATCTTCTCAAAAAATTTATACGTCCATGGAAGACCTAGACCTCCTCCTTATTTCGAGGTAGTGATATTTCGTTGATTACCTCTACTCTTTTTGGATCAATCTTCACTCTTGCTTTCATTACAATATGCCCTAATAATTTTCCTTCCTCTAAAGAAAACATGGACTTTTGAGGATTTAGGGACAGACCATACCTGCGACACTTGTCGAAAGTCCGGTGCAGATATTCAATATGTTCAGCATCATTCTTTGAAAAAATGGTGATATCGTCCAAATATATCACCACAAATTTGTCTTTCTCTCCCACGAAATCAATATACATCGCCCACTGGAAAGTGGCTCCCGCATTTATCAGGCCGAAGGGCATTCAAGCATACGTGAATGTACCCCACGACGTAGTGAATTTCGTTTTCTTTTGATCATCGAGGAGGACCGCCACCTGATTATATCTGGAGAAACCATCCATCATAGACATTCGGGAGGATCCCACCACCTTCTCCAAGATGTGATCCATCTTGGGGAGAGGGTAGTTATCTTTCAGGGATTCTCTGTTCAAATTCTGGAAGTCTACACATAGTCTTATTTCTCCATTCTTTTTTCTAACCGAGACCACGTTGGCTACCCACTCTGAGTACCTTATGGGGACAATAATCTTAGCCTTCATCAACTTCTTGATTTCTTTCTCTATGGAGGGGAGCAGCAGAGGATTAATTTTTCTCAACTTTTGCTTATGTGTCTTAGCATCTCCTCGGAGTGGGATCTTATGCTATATGACGTCAAGATCAAATGTTTTCAGATCTTGGTATGACCAGGAAAAAACATCTTTGTAGGATTGAAACAATCTAAAGTATTGGTCTTTGTACTCTTCTGGGACTCCTTTAGACAATTTTATGATTTTAGGATCCCCTTCTGTCCCAATATTTACATCATCTACTTGACCTTCATCAGTCGATTTGTTAGGGCTGATAGGGACGTCATTTTTATCGAACAATCTTTCCAAAGGCACGAGACCTCTGGGAATCACGTTTCCTTTCAATTGTAGCACCTTATGCACAGCCACTGCCTCTTCCCATTTGTTTTGGGGCTACTCTTCGATCTCATCTTCTCCAACATTAATGAATAAATTAGAAAATTCTCCAATAGTCTCCATGAAGCGCTTCACTTTCTCCTCATCTTCAAACACCTGCCAGTGTTTGACATTATCTGGGATAGAGGGACGATAACACACCTCAACTTCATATCTGAGGAGCGGATTCTGTGGTGGATGGAAATTACTTTCTGCAACAGCAAGGGAATCAGCCATCCTGTTCTGATCTCTCGGCATGAATTGTATGTTGAAAGCGAGAAAGAAGTTCTCCACAAGGTCCCATACTTCATTTCTGTAAGCTCTTAACCGAGGATGCTTAGCTTGGCACTGATTCTTGATCTGCCTCACCACTAGCTCTGAATCTCTGAAACCTTTGAGAATCTGAATATTCATGTTTTTCGCAATTTGCAGCCCCAGGAGCAATGCCTCATACTCTGCCACGTTATTGGTGGCTCCATACTCCAACTTAAAGGAGAAGGGTACCAATTGTTTAGCAGGGGAGATTAGGAGAACCCCCGCTCCATTTCCTTCCCTTGAATTTTCTCCATCGAAATGCAAAGTCCACATGCCCCTTTCTTCATTATTTGCAGACTGTTCCAGTCTCAAAAGATTGAATGTTGGTTCCTGTAAAACATCTTGATCCTCCTCGAGAATTAGACAGGAAAACTCCCCCTCCTTGCTAAATACAGGAGAATTGGCTGAGCCATCAGCTCTAGTCACCATCTTCACAAATATAGACTCTCGATACAGCCTCCTTTATTGCCCACCAAACACCGGGATAGTAGCATAAGTAAGGTCAAGTTTAATTGACCCACCTATTTTAGTCCCCCATGACCTAGACAAAAGCATCCCAAACCGGGTTGGGATGTCAGCGACCACTATGTCCATAACACCACTTTTGGCTGGGATCTGAGCCAAGTTCACCACCAGATCTTTAATCATCCCCGTACATTTGATTCTTTTGGAATCAAAAGAATAAAGGTCCTTGTACGGGCGAGTGATCTACAACCCTAGTTGCTCCATGACTGACAGAGGCAACAGATTGTGTGATGCCCCCCAGTCCAGCGTACAATTGTGCAGCAACAAATCATGAATGACTAGGGATACATAAAAAGGTGGGGTTGTTGAGTCCAATTCTTCTACATGTGGGCCAAACACTACCATAGAGCTCTCCTCTTGTAGGTTAAGATTGTCGGGGGGAGGAGCTACTCCATGAGGGAGCATGAATTGAGACACCTGAGCTTTATAATAAGGTTGCTTCAAAAGCTCAACTAAGGGGATGCGGATCTTAACTTTCTCTAATTCCTTTTGGAGATTAAAAACAGCAGGACCCTTTTCTATGATGGCCTCTTTGGGCTCTTTAGGAAGGACTGGGGGCTTTACACCAGCAAGAGTATCTCTAGGATTTTCAAGATTTATTCAACGGGCTTCTTACCTTTGTTATCAATTTTCTGAGATACCGACTCTTTTGGAGGTGACTCTTCATCTTGGTCTTGAGTACGAGTCCTTTTTCTAGAATACCAAAGGTCATACTTCTTGTGGAATTGGGCTTGCATGAAATCCACGAACTGTCTGCAATAATCATCAATGTCAAGATCTTCAGTGGAGTTCACTTTCTCTTCTTCTTCCTCCCGTAGAGAAAGCTTTACCTCTTTCCCTTCTGAATAGGCAAGATATTGATCGTCTTGTCCATTAGGAACATCTTCAGAAGGACCCTCCATTTTCCCTTCCAAATACAGAGGGGGTTGTATATGATCTTGTTGCTCCTTTCTGTCCCTTTGCAATATCTGTAGGGGTGGCTTTCGATACTGTGGGTTATAACCCCTGTTAGGAGCATTCTGAGATGGCCGAGAAGAGGCATTATTTGCTTCTAGCTCTAGTTTCACCAGTTTATTGGGAAGATTCTTAATCATCTTGTTCATTTCCTCAATCTTATAATCTGATACCTCTCTTTCTTGGTTTGAAGAAGAAGCTTCTTCTTTACCTCTTCGTCTGAAGTCATGGTCCAGCCTCCCTTTCGATTTCCCTGTAGAAGCAAATTTGGCTTCTACCTCCAATGCATCGGTCTAAGCTTGGTCCAGTGAAGCAGATTTCCTTTCTCTTAAGGTGAAACCAAACTTGGATTCAAATGCCCCTACAAACACCACCTTCGTGGCTATCTGAGGAGGTTTCATATCAGCTGGTAGGTTAGTGTATAGCTTGTTGAATCTCTTTATAAATTTAGGCACATCCTCGTTATGTCTTTTCTTTAAAGCGTTGAACTCTGTGAGACAATAGCCATGGTATCTTTTCTCTCCCCACTTTCGGGTGAAAGCATTTTCCATCTCCTCCCAGTTGGTGATGGTGTGGTCTCCAAGAGTCTTGAACCACTTTCGAGCTTCCGTATCCAGAGATTGGACGAACAGCCTCAGAACTACATCCAGTTGTTCCACATTTAAATTCTCTGCGAAAGATGAGAAATCCTTAAGATGCTTTTGAGCAGCACTACTGTCTTCCTCGGTAAACCGGGGTAAGAGCTTCATGTAATCTTGAGGCATATCGTTTAAAATTTGTGGTAATGCCAGGGGTACATATTTGTTTAGCAAGAAGCCAAGAACCGCCATGGGGGGAGGTGGAACTAAGGGAGGGTTTTGATGAATGACAACGGGTATGTGCTGAAAGGTGGTTTGTAAATTTGCTTGGGAAAGTGGGATCTGAAGGATAGTCACTTGCTTAATCTCTTCAGCTTTAGGGGTAGGATGCAAGAAAAACCTGGAAGTGTCTACTGACTCTGCTTCATCTTTTATCTCTGAATGCTCTAGGACAGGGTTATCTGGTGGGTATTCAAGCACTCTAGCAGTGGAACTAGGACCTTGGACTTGAGCTTGCTAAGAGGAGGACGGAGAGACTTCTAATGAGAATCTGGATATATCAGTCTGAGATAATTGCTTCTCTTTCCAGATTATTTTGAATAAGATTTTTTCGGGGTCAGACGTAGAGGGTGTTCTCAACTAGGAAGTATCTGACCTTAGGTGGGGCATATGATAAGCCAGGATTGCAAAGGATTTTATACTTTAAAGAACAGTGAAGTCGCCAAGGTGAGGGATATACAACACTCAACCCTTCGTGCTCACCTGATTCTGAAGGGTGATTGTGCTTTCTCGTATCCCAGGGAAAAGATCTTCAACTTCGTTCCCCGGCAACGGTGCCAAAAATATGTTGTAACTCCTATAGATAGCCTTGAGTTGTTAAAGACCAGTGCCTAGGACATCTTAAGACAAGAGAGTTCAAAAGATTTTTTTACAAGCTAATAGGACAGGACCTCTTGTTACGGAATGGTGATTAGAGTTTTTGGTATGGGACCAAGACATCAGAGGCAGAATATTGACAAAAGTGACATCCAGTTGTACAGCATAAGGATCTGTAAGCATTAATCAGAAGTAGAGATAAAAACTAAAATGCAATTGAGGTGGGCCAAACATAAGACAAGTGAACAGTTACCAGAGTAAATGAGTATGAAGAACTGTGAAAGAACGCTAAGGAAATATCATAGCAAGGTAGGCTTATACCAACATAAGAATCCACCCCTCACTAATACAAGAAGAATAATGGCATGTGAATATAACTTGGAACAAAAATCGTGCCTCGAGCCATATTTAAAGTGTTACAAATAAGCAAATATGAGTATCGTTTAAGATAAATTCACATCTAACCAATTTAAACACTCGCATTCCGAAAGCTACGATAACAGGAAAATGACGAAAAACACAATGAACACTTATATTAAAACACTGCTAAGAAAATACATATTGTTACTCATCTCATTTTGGAATCCATTACAACCACAGAATAGCTTCATTCCTTTTCCCAAAAAGGGTCTTCTGACATACACTGCAAAATAGAACTTAAAACTTTACAAAAGGGAAAATTCACAATTCGCAAGTTCTTCTCAGGAAAATCTGGAACCCTGTCTCAATTTATGATTTCATCTTATATATATTTTTCAGCTCAGTCTTGCGAAAAGATATTTTCTAAACAAAAATTCCCCTGGAGATATTTTTCTGTTTGGGGTCTCAATCAAGAACAAAATTTAAGATGAGGAAAAACGGCCTCTCATCACCTGCATCATGGCCTAACAAAGGCGCTAACTAAAAGCATAACCGTAAATGAAAAATAGCAGTGCATAGGGTGTAAATAAGGATTTCACCCGAATTTACAATACATAAGAAAATAAAAGTAAAATAGGCCACCTGGGCCTGATCATGAGTTTCATTTTTTGGAGCGAAGAGGAGTGCCTGTTGACTACTAATTTGGACATGCTGATGATGAGGATGAACCAGTTTTGCGGTTGAGAGGAGGCAGTGACTGGCGAGAAGATGTTGATACTGGAGTGTTGGCATATTCGTGGCATTTTTTCCACACACTCTCTCCCGGGGGTGGCATGCTGGCAAACATTTCGACTAGAGCCTGAATATCTGTAAGCTCTGTGTAATCCACTCGAATGGCTAGACGTTGTTTGCATTGGCAGAGAAGGGAGAACTCCTTACTCAGAGCGGCAATTATTGTTTCCGCCTTTAGACGGGAAGTTTTTTCCAAAGGTAAATCAACCTGGTTCATGATGACTGTCAACTTCTGTTCATAGACCGTTAGCTCTAAAAATGTGGTCGTTTCAGAATCCCAGCATGATGGGACGCCTGCCTCTACCAGCTCATCCCACTCTCGATCGAACTACTCAACTCCCTTTGCAACCTGCTCTAAACAACTTAGCGCATTCGCACATGCAGTCTCCTTTTCGATCACTCTCCTGACTTCCATCACTCCTCTGAAACATTCTGTGATTCCTTGGGTGAGTAACTCCTCAGGGTCCAATTCATTCAGGTAGCTGATGTACCGTTTAGCGATTACCACCTTTTCTTCTCCTTCCTCACGCCCCTCCTGCAAATTTACTCTAAATAAACAGACCGCGATCTTCTTATCATCCATCAGAATGAGGTATTTCCAATGCTTTCTAATCTCAGATATGATGTTTGTCTAGATTAGGCACCTAGCCTCCAGGAGTGTCACATTGCCCTTCATCCGAGTAGTCAAATATTTGATGGTATTATCCTGAACCTGTTTCTCTCTTTTTATTTTCTTGACCTCGGCCCGCAAGGCCGTTACCGCCTTCTCATTAGTCGTCAGTGTAGCTTCCATCTCCTGTAGTCTATGGCGAGCTGTTCGGGCTTCATTTTCTAAAACCTTTAAATATGACAAGGCTTTGGTCAGCTACTTCGGGGTAGTTCCTGGGCTCGTCAGAAGTCGGAGCCGCGCATACATGTTGGTCCCATCTTGCCTGTAAATCAATCAATCTCTACTTTAGGCCTGCAATCTCCACGATCGTTTTTATGTTTCCTTTTTGTTCCCTAGCCAACGAATCAGCAAAAGTTGATTTCTCTCTTTCCACCTAGACCAATTCGTCCATTTGTACATGCTCTCCACGGGGGATGTTTAGTTTCTTCTTCAACTCAGAGTTCTCTGCCTCTAGATCATTGATGAGCTTCTGTCGAACTGCATCCTTGTCGGCCCCTTTGTTCCTTACTGCTCTCCTGAGAGTTTCCAGATTGTTGTTTATCGCTCTGGCACTGGCTCTCTCTCTCTTTTGATTTTCCAATACTGAGCTATACCTGTCTTCAAGTTTCCTCAAAGAGAGTGCGAGCTTCACCACCTCATCTCTCAACATATCTCCGACACACTGATGCAAGCCTAGCTTGTCCGTTATAGGGATATTAGCCATATTCAAAGTGATCTCCAGGGCTCGGTAACTAGTCCCCTCAGCTGAAGGTTGCAACACTGCCTCTGTAATAGAAATTATGAGCTGCTCTTCATCCATATCTAACTCAGTGGTAAGTCGAGTATGGTACTTGTTCACGAATCCGGCCAATTCAGCCCTCAGCTTTTTTCATGCATTTCTGTTTATGGTGCCTATTTCTTCCCTTACCTTTGCTCTGTTCACTGAAATGGCCTGTGACATCCCAGAAGGTTCCGACGAAGAAGTTCCGTCAAAAGTAATCGTGAAACCAACCTTGTTTCTGTCAGGCAACCCATATCTGGACAACTCTTCCTGTGGTGGCTCTTCCCACACAATCTTCGGCTCTTCAATTCTCTGTTTCTTAAAGGGATGAGATCCCTCATCTATGTTCATGCCCACTTGATCTCCTGAAGCGCCTGCCTCGTCTTCGTTTCCCTTCCTTTCTGTCTCTGCGGAAGCAGTGTCGCCTCTCCCTTCTGTGGCTGAAGACTCGGCCTCCATCTGTGCATCCAAAGGCCATGTATCAAGGTTAGCTCTCCACTCAATGAAGGGTCTAGTCTCATGTACATAAGAAGTCGACTTTATTTTCTTTTCCTATTGGAAAGGATCCCTTTTGGGTCATAAGGCCAAGATTTTCCTTGTAGCAGGTCCATCCCTTGAAGCATTGTTTCCACTGTGGAGAGGGTGTGTCTTGAATTTATGGTGAAGGGGCTAACAGAAGTTGGGAGCTTGAGAATATATCATTTCTTCGTAGGCACAAAGTGGATCTTGTCGGACTTTAGGGTTTGACAGATGAACTCAAGGGAAAAGATTCGCATAGCTAGAAACAACGGCAGACGGTAAAGGGGGCACTTACGTGCCATAGACCCTGACTTTAGTATAATCATCATATAGGTACCAGTCCCCTGTGCTATCTTCCTCATCGAACTACAGCGAGTCCTTCTACTCAGGAAATATTATGGGCAGAGGGTTGTCATGTATTATGGCATAGACTATGGACATGAATTCATTTAAGAACTTTGTATACCCCCTCCCGTTACGCTGTTGACAAAAAAAAGCGTTCCACTCAAAGACGGTTCTTGGCTGGGCGTTCGTCCTCGAAAGCTTCTTGAGGCCTACACTCTCAAACTTGCCAGCGTGCTCAAATAGGAAAAGATAAAATACTAACGAACAAAACCGGAAAGACCTAGTGTAAGTTAGCTCTTGAAACTGAGTTTGAATAGCTGAAGCTAAGAAGGTGGGGATATCCAAAAGAGTACCCTTTTGAGTCATGAGCCACAGAAGAGCTATACATTCTTTTGACACTCACTCGACCTCCTTAAGACCTAATAACCCTGCAATGAGTGCCAAGATCGGCTGGACATTGTTTCTGAAGGTGGACAAGGGAACAACATCCAAATATGGAATAGCTGTAAGGCGAGAGTCTGAAAGAAGACTGAGGAATTCGCTTTGTTGCTTCCAATGAAACTTTGAGAACTAAAAGGAGAGGGACAACTCATTGAACTTGACATAACTTTGACTGAGGAAAACGAAGGGCTTTCTTTATGAGCTCGGGGGATATGTGGAAAATATTATTACCCTGAGCCGATAGGAATAAATCCATGCGCTCATCATAAGCTTCACTGAGCCAACTAATAAACTCGGGAACTAGGTATATGGTCTAGGCAACCTGGTAGTACAGACCTGATTAAACAACTCTGAACCCGTCTTGGCCCTTCAAATGGCATTCAAACAACTCAGGTCTAACACGAGATACACTGAAGGGGTAGAAGGGATCATGAATTCGTGCATGGGCATCGATAAGGGGTTCAGGTCCAGGGACAGCCCTGACTTCTCGAGCTTGTGGGGTTTCGGGCTCCGAATTTCTGGACTTTTCTTTCCCCATGACCATTTTGAAAAGTAAAACAGAAGGAAAATGGTGAGGCGGAGGAATGACTAAATACCTGCGAACAATGTGAAAGCCCAAGGGGAAAGCGACGCGGGGATTGAAAATGACCTGGTACTGGAGTTCAAGCTTTGCTGCACAACATATTCGTAAAAAAAAAACAAGTATTTTACCAAGTCTGGGAGTAAAAAAAGATTAAACGGACCAAGGTTTGTGAAACACGAGGCTAGGGTGACAACTGTAGGGTTGACGTCATAAGGACGTCGACAATGGGACGCGTGGCGATAGGTTGTTGGCTACCGAGAGCCGGGTAGGTGCAAGCCACACGCCAGGTTAATACCTGTACTGGTCTTGTACCGGCTTCCCTAAACTTACCTTACCTTTTAATTACATTGCGCCAGGTGTCGATCTCTATGGGCCCACTTAAGTTTCCGGCGGGGTTTCATGAGGGCCTCCCGCTATACTCCACTACCCCGCGGAATGTCTACGAGTGGTCCGCCGGTATGCAACGTCACATCCTTCCGGGGGGTAAGTGGTCGCATCCTTCCGCTTTCCCTTGGTACCCCCGAAACAACCTTATACGTGGCTCTTTCCTTTTGACTTTCCGCCATATGGAAATGCGGCCTTCTTTATTTAACTGTGTGGTGGTTCGAAATCTTCCATATGCGCCCGCACCTTAAAGAATCTCCATCCTCATTTACCTTTTGACATACTCACCCTGCTATCTTCGTGAACCTTTCCTTTGTTTTCTTCAGCTGCTCTTTATTCCTTCGTACGAAGACTATCTAAACAACATTGGCTCCACCTAGAATACCTCTCATAAGGCTAACTACGTTCCGCTCCAACTCGACTAGTGTACCTGTGGCCTCCTCATAAGGATCGTCCTCTGTTGGTCGGGCTACCCTCCACGCAATTGGTCACATATCAGGCAATCCCTGAGGACCCATATCTATAAACATCATAATTTTATGTTTCAGAATACATAACAAAAAAACATTCAAAAAGTAAAAAATTTTAAAAAAACATTTTTTACCTGCATCGGTCCACTGTGTGCCTGGTGGAATAGGAAGATCTGGATCTACTCTGAAGTCGATGTCGGCATATGCGTAGTCCTCAACTATGATAAGTTGACACCGCAGCCAACTAAAAAAGGATGTGGGGAAATGCATCGGATTTCCCCCACCCTTTCGAGGCATAATGTCGCACCATCTCATTAGCCTCGGGTCCCTCGGGGCTGGATCATGGATCTCTAGCCACTGGTACTGAAACATGGGTACTCTCTCTAGAAAGAAGGTCACCAGAATGGATCCATACCCGAATTGTTTCAGTCGCCCTCTCATGCACTTGGTTAATTATCTCTTCATATTGGCTAGTAACCCCTCACACCAGTTGAACATCATTGGGGCCAAGCAGTGCACTATGTATTGGAACTTAGATTTATTTGCCTCGTGCAACGCCTGGTCTCGTGCCACTCTAGTAATGCAATGTAGAATCGTGCGCAGGGGAATCACTCTGATGGAAGAAATATCTACCTTCCCACTCTTTGTTTTTCAAGCCCAGGACAATCTCTTGATGAGCATGGTGGTACTCTCACCCCCTGCATGAGCTCCGGAGAGTTGGAACCTCTCCCCTCTCCTGGACAGTCCAGTGATGAACTAGATGTCCATCACGTCTAGCTCTAACTCTTGGTCCCTAATGATAAATAATTGTCAGTTCGCGTCCCATATACTGATCAAGTATTGGAGCAGCTCCAGCTGATCTCTCAGCCTATATGTTTGAAATGATTTCAACAAACCGCAATCGCGCAAAGTATTGACACAATTTTGATCCTGCAAGGCTCGGTGGTCTTCAACCTAATGGCCTCGTTCTTTCCATTTGATCGGCATATCTGAGGAAAGCGTCTACAAAACATGTTTAAATGGAATTTTAGGAGCTTTCATCGGAGTAAATTTATAAATTAACCATAGAGATGGGTGGATTTCTTGTTTTAAAATACTTCCCGCAACCAGCGCGAAGATCCGAATTAATTCGATGTTGGTGGCGTGCTGCCCTAATAGGATAAACACAACCAGCATGACCCCAATAGCTCGAAATCGCGCTGGTCGCAGGCGATTTTAAAACTTGAAATCCTCTCCTAAATGTCCCTGGTTTTGTAACAAAATGACAAATGAATGGAATCGAAATGAAAAGGAGGCTTAGAGCTCTTACCTGACGTTGGCAGATCGACGAATGGTGTCCTGTATCGGCCGCACCACTGATTTGAAATTCGGAGGGCAAATGGACAAAATGCTCTTCTCCAAATAGAAAGGGAAAATGAATTTGTTTTTTGGTCTATTTATATATTTTTGAAAAAAAATTACCAATATTTTATCATTTTTCCTCGATATTTGTGATGTTTATTGTTTCTGTGCAGTATAGGACTTCCACGTTGTTGATGATTATTTTCGATGCAAACAAGTTGTATTTTATCTCTTTTTCGGGCTCGTTAAATGTTTACGAAAAAAGAACCCCCTTGGAGTCAACTTTCAACTCTTTTCTGACTCTCGAAAAATGAAAAATATTGTCGAGTACTTGTCATTTTGAACTCGTAAAAATGAATGAATTGGCGTGATCTTAGTGTACATTTACCCTTTTTTCGGGATGAGATTTACTATTTACGAAAAGGAATACCTTGATCAAACATGGTCAAGAGGTTCTCCCGGTTATTGTTTTCTACCTTTTCGGATTCGAGAGACGATTTACAAAAAGGAACGTGATGGAGTTTCCTTTTTTTCTTTTCAAATTCCTTAAACATGAAAAATTTTCGAGTTACCCTTTCATTGGACTCGTTAAAGATTAAACGATGAAAGAATTGTCACCATGACAATACCAAGTTCCTCCTTCCTAGGGCTCGTTAAACTTACTAGCATCGATTCATTCGAAGAATGAACTTACATGCTCAGCATATGTTATCCTCTTCATGCTGGCTATAAAAACTAAATAGGTACTCATTAGCAATAACGGGGGAAAATTGGAAGTGAAAATATTTTGTGTATTTTGGGCAGCTTGTCGCTCTTGAACATGACACTCATTTGTAGTTCGTCTCGGGTTGGGGATATCCTACATTCATCACTTTGCCTCCAAGGGTTTAGGAAATATGTTTGCCTCTCATTTGATTACCAAAATTTGTCAACATGACCTCTGATCCTATTTGAGTCAAATGCTCCCACACTCTGGAGTCATATTTCCAATATGTTCAAGAGAAGTCTTTTTTTTCAAACATCCTTTGCTTATCTGACCTCCTCTGTTACAATCTTAAATCACTCCTATCATCTTAAGATATATGTCGTTTCATGTCAATGATGTGGAAATCATCATGGCCCTCCTTCAATGAATCACTTCCTATCGACTTCATCTCATTATCCAGGGAGGTGATTTAGAAACTTCTTTCAGTACCTTGGAGCTTGCATGCCTCAATGGCAAGTTCTTCGTATTCAACGACAAGTTCACATAATTGGCCTTCAATCGCATGATTCTGAAAGTGTTCGACTTCAACACATTCATTCACACTTGTAGAATGTGTTGTTGTACCTTGAGGTCCATCATCATTATTGGTGGTCTCTCTTGTGCATGTTAACAGTTCTCATCATTGACCGGTATTTAGGTGGTTTCTACCATCGACACCAACAAATTCATTCGCATGGCTAGATTTGTACATTGGGTTGATTGAGATCGCAGTGAAGACCCTGTGTCACATATGATTTTTTATCTAGGATGCAGGGATTTATTGAGTATTCATGATTATATACATGATCCTATCTATACGGATGGCTACATCCATACCGCAAATCCATTTCTGTGATCATTTTAGACAGATGTTTGTGACCATGTCATGGGTTCATGTGTTATTTGATGCCTAGTGAAAAGTTATGTGGTTAGGCATATTCATATCATAGATGTCATATATTGTAAAATGTTTGATTTGGAAGGTTTTTCAGGAGGTGGTTTGCTTTCTTTGCCTTGGTTCATGAAGCATTTCAGCCATCACTCCCTGATATGTCTTCATGCTTTAGGGGGCATCTGTTACACAGTAATTTGTCACCATGCTCATTTTCCCATCCCTGATCCTGAAATGCCCCGTAACAGATCATGTGCATTGTTTCCACCATCAAGAAATATATTAACATATCCCTTGAAGATCCAAAGAATACTACCTTGGAATATTACTAAAGGAACTTGGTAAAATTCCTAGTTTCATGGGTCAGCGCTTAACCTGGTGCCATTCTGGCGCTGATGTCGTATTCATAGATATAGATTAGTGTTGTCAGTGCCCTTAATTCTTGGAAAACCACACTAATCCCATTTCTAGCAGTGTTTCCTCAAATGGAGGAGAAGCTTCGGCCTCTAGACGCTCAAGGGGGGTGAGTTGGTTGTTAAATGGTTGTGATAAGGTCGAGCTCTTTGATTTTAGAGCTTTGATCTCATCCATGGGGGTTAATCCCTTAGAAATTGGGCCTTACTCCTCCTTCAATGGGCTCCCAACCTCTTCTCTCTTCTTATAAATTCACATCCCTCATTCCCACAACTTCAGAGCTTGGTTGGTCATTGTCAGACTCGTCTAAACTCTCATTCCCTTGCATTCTAGCATCTTGATTGCGCCTAAGTGTTTAGGAGAAGGAATGCTTTTGAGCTTTGGTGAAGGACTCAAATTTTCACCAAAGGACTCCACCAACATCAAGGTCTGGGTTGTAAGCTCTCTTTTTTGTATTTATCAATAATAACATGTGATGTTTGCATTCTATATTTTTCTAAATGTTTATGCAAATATTTTGGTACTCCTTGATCTGCTAGATAGCTAATGTTTGTGATTATTGTGCATTGTATTATGTTTGTTGTTGTCTCTTGATCATCCACAGGTATTCATGTGCCATCAGTAGCAGGGAATGGGCCTACAAGGATCGTGGATCAAGGTCATCATCAACGGACTCAAGCATAGCGTTGGGAAAAAGGTATTTTTGTCTCTTTTCTCATCGCATTGTAAATGTTAGTTAAGAGAGCTTTGAATTAGAAATAATCTCGTGTTGCTAGACCCACTCTAGGGCTAGAGAAATCGTCTCTATCCGTCAAGCAGATTTATCTTGACAACACACTCACTGCCTCATATGTACTGCAACTCCATCTCAAATGTTGCATCATGTTTACCATAGCACTACCACTGTTAACTGTTGCATTGCAACTCATTTGCTGAGAGTTAAGAAACTGAAGGAAATCACCCAAAATATTGACAAACAAGTCAGTATGGTTGCATCCCGATACTAAAACACCCTCTATTGCTAATCTCCACTGACCCTCCAGAGCTCTGTGTTGTTGTTGCTCTGCCTCTGCACTACTGAAATCCCATCAACCTCTTCATTTTTTCTTCTACATTTTTGTTGTCTTTGCTCTGCATTGCTCAAGTCTTCAGCGTCCTAGCTCTGCCTATGTGCCTCCATAGTCCTCTGCACCAACTGACTCCAGTCATCCTCCTACTATCATTAAGGGATCCCGTAGCTCATATGTGACCCAAGAGTTTGAGCACCTCAAGGATAATACCCCCTCCACCATATGTAGTTTAATATAGAGATATAAGTCGCCCCACCTCTTCAATGGGCTCCCAACCTCTTCTCCCTTCTTACAAATTCACATCCCTCATTCCCACAACTTCAGAGCTTGGTTGGTCATTGTCAGACTCGTATGAACTCTCATTCCCTTGCATCCTAGCATTGTGATTGTGCCTAAGTGTTCAGGAGACGGAATGCTTTTGAGCTTTGGTGAAGGACTCTGATTTTCACCAAAAGACTCCTCCAACATCAAGGTCTAGGTTGTAAGCTCTCCTTTTTGTATTTATTAATAATAACATGTGAAGTTTTCATTCTATATTTGTCTAAATGTTTATGCAAATATTTGGTACTCCTTAATCTGCTAGATAGCTAATGTTTATGATTATTATGGATTGTATTATTTTTGTTGTTGTCTCTTGATCATCCAAAGGTATTCGTGTGCCATCAGTAGCAGGGAATGGGCCTACAAGGATCATGGATCAAGGTCACCATCAATGGACTCAAGCATAGCATTGGGAAAAAGGTATTTTTGTCTCTTTTCTCATCGCATTGTAAATGTTAGTTAAGAGAGCTTTGAATTAGAAATAATCTCGTGTTGCTAGACCCACTCTAGGGCTAGAGAGATCGTCTCTATCCGTCGAGCAGATTTATCTTGAAAGCACACTCACTGCCTCATATGTACTACAACTCAATCTCAAATGTTGCATCATGTTGCCCATAGCACTACCACTGCTAACTGTTGCACTGCAACTCAATTGCTGAGAGTTAAGAAACTGAAGGAAATCACCCAAAATATTGACAAACAAGTCAGTATGGCTGCATCCCGATACTAAAACACCCTTTGTTGCTAATCTACACTGACCCTCTAGAGCTCTGTGTTGTTGCTGCTCTGCCTCTGCACTATTGAAATCCCATCAACCTCTTCGTTTTTGCTTCTACATTGTTCCTGCTTTTGCTCTGCATTGCTCAAGTCTTCAGCGTCCTAACTCTGCCTATGTGCCTCCATAGTCCTCTGCACCAACTGACTCTAGTCACCCTCCTACTGTCATTAAGGGATCCCGTAGCTCATATGTGACCCAAGAGTTTGAGCACCTCAAGGATCATACCCCCTCCACCCTCTGTAGTTTAATATAGAGATATAAGTCGCCCCACCTCTTCTCTCGAGGCACATGAGCACTCATAGCCACATCGTCATCACTCCCATCATAACCCTTCGTTGTTGCAGCCTTAGAATCTGAATCTTCCTTTCCCTTCTTCTTATGAGGACAAGTAGTGGTGAAATGTCCTAGTTCACCACATCTAAAGCACCTGACCCTTGAAAGGTGTTTCTTCTTCTTCCCTCGCTGCCCTTGTTTTCCCTTAGATGTGAGAGTTGCATCTTCCTCCTCCTTTTTGATCTTGATTCTGCCGCTGGTGTTGCCCGCCTTGGTCAATCTCTTGATCTCTTCTTGACGAAGAGTTTCCCACTTGTCTTCCCAATTTGGAAGTGTCGCTCTGCCCAAGATGCCTTGGACAAAGGTCTCTCACTCTTCAGACACTGCATTCAGGGCAGTCCTAACCAATAGACCCTCATTAGGAGTGGCCCCCATAACATCCAGTTGATCATGAATCGCCTTACATCTAATGATTTTGGGGTCGATTTCCTCTCCCTTATGCATATGAAATAGTCAAAGTTGATTCTCCAGAATGATTCTCCTCTAGACAGAAGTCCCCTCATTAGGGGAATTTTGAGGTCTAAAATTGGACTCCTAAGGTAATTATAAAATAATAGTGGAAATTATAAAATAATATTAGATTACATCATCAAATTTTAGAGGGAAAAAGGAAAAAAATATTTTTTCAACTCGTATTTTCAACTTATATTCCTATGGATTTACTCAAATTTATAGTAGGAACATTCATTGGATGCAAAATTTGATTCTTCATCCAAGGAGTACCCATGTTGCATACTTTTGATGGACCCTACTACATGAAAAATGATAAATACATGAAAAATGTGATTGCAATCACAGTGTTTCATGTATTTTGTTATTTTTGTGTAGGGGTCCATCGAAAGTATGCAACATGGGTACTCCTTGGATGAGGATTTAAATTTTGCATCCAACGAGTACTCCCACTCGAAATTTGAGAAAAACCTTATAAGTTGAAAAAGAAGTTTTATTATTTTATTATTTTTTAATGTTTTTACTTTTTTACCCCAAAAATGGTGAATCATCCCCCATGGTTGACATCATCATCTTGAATCCTATTGGTTCTTATAAAGTGTATTTTGGTTGTACATTTTTCTTAGGAAGCCCATTTTAAACCTCAAAAGTTCTCTAATGGATACATTGAGGTCAACGTCATCCACATCTCATTTCTTGTGTTCTTTTCAGCAATGTGTAGGACCACATGATCCTTGAAACCATCCATAATCAAGCGCTTGGCCCTTTCTTGTGCTTCCTCATACTTCTTCAACATATCAGCATCAATAGGAATGTCTACAACCTTCTCAACATGATCTTTGATGCGATACTCATCAAGGACTGATAGGATTCTGGCCTTTCAGACGACGAAGTTGGATACTCCATCCAACCTATCCTGATCCCTCAATCCATGTGCGGACATCTCTGCTCAAAAGTTGTCAAAGCGAATACTCTTCTCCCTTCTTCTACTACTACCCACAGAAAAAGACCAGATCCGGGTTTCTTGGCACTAGAAACACTCTAGAGAATATGCTCTCTCTGACAAGTGATTTCCCTCCCGAAAATCCTCCACCAACTATTGTCGAATCAGCGCTCTCCATTCACTCCACTGATCATATCTTATACTTTTTAGCGATAAAGTCTGTTGAGGGATTGTTTCTCCTACTTTGTCAACCCTGCTAGACATTGTTATGCACCGACAAAACAATGCCCCACCAACGACTTCTGAAGAACCAAAATGCACTTCCTGCCATGGCAACTGGCACAGCATGACCTCCTCTCAGACTGTGTCACCCTTCTAGTTCTGTGTGAGCCTCTGCGTCAGCTCTATGTGAGCTAGACTGGCTCTACATCACCCTTTTGGGTCTGCGTGAGCTAGCCTAGCTCTACATCACCCTTTTGGGTCTGCGTGAGCCTCTACGTCAACTCTGCGTGAGCTAAAAAGGCTCTGTGTCACCCCTCCTGGGCCTGCGTTGTCCCTGTGGTGTTGCGTTGGCTCTTCCTGGATATGTGTAGTCACAGCTACCTTCCTGCAGCAAAACACTTCACCTCTTCGTTGATGGCTTCAACTCTCCCTGATATGCAATAGCTCTGATACCATGTGAAAAAATTTGAATTTACTTAAACAGAAACCCTAAAAAAGTAATCTGATTTACTTATCCTACTTGTTTTATTAACGTAACAAGTTCTTTTTCTGAATAATACATGAAAAACATCGAAGTAAATACATTGTTGCCTACACAAATATACAGATCAAGTACTAACAAAATAATCACATTCGACGAAGGACACAAGATTTTTCAGACAAATATCCCTGGGAAAACCCAATGCGAGAAAATCGATGCAGCAGCTCTTGAGGGTTTTATGATTATGCAGAATTATGAATACAAACTAAGGTACTAGTAGTGGTTTATCCAACAGAGAAAATCCCGGCAAAAGCACCTCTATCTCTGGAGACAATATTATGGTTGATTCAGTTGAGGATCAAGAACCCCACAGGTGCCTACACATTCACTGTGTCACCCTTTAGTGTGGTTGTGTCACCCCCCCCTTCAGATCTGTTGAATACGACCCTGATCTGGCCCACTGAAACCCCAGCGTTGGTCAATGAGTGACTGCGTCACCCTAGCTGGTCATGTGTCCCTCTGCATGAGCCCTTTTGGCTCTATGTCACCCCTCCTGGGCTTAAGCTACCTCTACGTCGCCCCTCCAAGTCTTACGTTTCGTCTGTGTCACCCCTCGTGGACTTGCGTTGTCTCTCTGGCACAGACCTGTCTCTCTGTTATTATATTCTTGGTCTTGGATTCAGAAATCGCTCTGCCAAACTACCCCTCGCTACACTGCAAGCTCACTCGAAAATCTGGTTTCATTAGTTTGCATTTTTATAGCAGCATTTACTATTTTTAGCAGTTTTTTGGATCTTGAACTTTTGGAGCAATTGTGACCCCCTAAACGGCGTTTTTTTGAGGTCTGCAGCAGACCCATAGCCATAGGCAGCAGCCTGCGGAAAAAACTATAGTACTCAGAGAGATATTTCCGAAGATATATTGTACGTGCCAAACAGAGATAATATGACCAAGTTACGACCACGAGATGTTGGCTTCCCAACTAACCCCAACGGGGCCCACAAACTCTTGGTGTTTCATCTCTTGGGATTAGGGTTTTGGTTGTTTAGGGTTTGCCTATGTTGTTCAATAATAAAAATGCCCTTGAGCGTCATTGTAACATAGTTCAGAGACCTTTAGCCACCACATCTCTTCTCAGAGAACCTTTGCAAGATAACCCTCGCAAACCCTGACAGTCGCCCATGGGGGAAGAAAATAAAGATGAGGGAGCAAGAGATCCTATCAAAATATTACTTGAGAAGCCCCTCAAGAAACAAAGGAATGCGATGATGGATAATTTTGCCCAGATCCTTCAACGGGGAAACATTTGTCCAAAGAATTTTGGGCATGGCTGATCTTCCAAGCTGGGAGGAGATGTGGGTAGCTCTTCGACAAGAAGAGATCATACGATGGACCAAGGCAGGAAGCAGCGGTAAAGGGATCAAAGTCAAGGAGGAGGAAGAGGAAGATGTGGCTCTCGCATCTAGGGGACAGCAAGGGCAATAGAGAAGGAGGACCTCTTGAAGGTCAGATGCTTCAGATGTGGGAAATGGCACATTTCGCCACAGAGTGCCCTCTAAATAAGAAGGGAAAAGAAGAATATCACTCGAAGGCTGCTCCAGCTCAAGATTATGAGGAGGATGACGATGGATGCACCATGAGTTCTCATGCACCTAAGAAGTGGGGCGATATGGAGTTGTAGATTAGAGCTACAGTGAATGGGCGGGATCCTTGAGGTGCCCAAACTCTTGGATCACATACAGCTACGGGAGCCGTTAACGACGGTAGCAGAATGACGGGATTCAGTTGGAGCGAGGGATGATGGAGCGACAGTGGCAGAGCTAGAGCGCCAAAGTCTGAGGCAATGCAGAGCAGAGGCAACAATAGCGCAGTGCACAATGGTGCAGCGTAATGCACAATGGTGCAGTGCAGTGCACAGTGGTGCAACGTAGTGCGAAGCAGTGCAAAGCAGCAGTAGAGGGTCAGCGCAGATTAGCAGCAGTAGAGGGTCAGCAGCAGATTAGCTTCTGGTGAGAAATAATGCTAAAGCACATTCCTCGCTAAGAGGGAGTGTTGATTTTTTGGTATCATCACATGTGCTCTAGCTCCGAAATTTTGTGGATGGGCTAGAACACATGACATCTCCAAGACCCATAAATCGTTTGGAGAAATTCCACCAGGAGTGAAAGTTATTCAAATAATTAATTATGTTTAATGGAGCCTAAGTTAAAACTTGGGAAATTAAAATAATTAAAGTGAATTAATTTAAATGTGGGTGCGAAACTTCTAAGTGACGAGGATCAAGTTTGTTTTAATCTTAACCGTTGATTAAGGATTAGATCACGATCGTTGATTTCTCAATAGGAAAATTATAAAGGAAGGCTTGAGGGTCAGTTGGAGAACACACACATGGAAAGCAGCACTTGAGGAAAGTCGAAATTCTAGGGCGTGGTTTGCTAAGAATTTCGAAGTGAACTTGCAGTGCAGAGAGGGGCAATTCGGCAGTAGAACTTCAATCCAAGGCCGAGAATACAATTGCAGGGAGGCAGAGTCGCACCAAGAGACACAATGTAGCACCTGAGAAGGTGACACAGAGCCAGAAGGGTGACGCAATCACTGAAGAGGCAGTGTTGGGGTTTTTGTGAGGCAGATCGGGGAGCAATTCAACAGATCGATTTCTGAGTCGAGAAGGCTCACGAGGAGGATGACGCAGCTCCTAGAGGGGGTGATGCAGTCTCAGTGCAGAGCTAAGAACAGCCATCGTTGCGCAGCACTGGGGACAGCGCAGTCACCTCTGGGGTTTCTTCATTCTGTTGCTGGATCAAACAAAATATTTGTCTTCGGATAGAGGTACTTCTGCCAAGATTTTCTTTGTTGGGTAAGCCAGATTTGGGACCCTAGATTGTATTCAGAAATCTTCTTAATAATAAAACTCTCATATCTGTTACACCGGTTTTCCCGCATTGGGTTTTTTTTATGAACGTTAGTCCAAAAACAAGTGTGTCATTTGTCTGATTGTCTCATTTATTTTTCAATACTTGATCTGTATATTTGTGTAGGTTGCAGAGTATTTGCATAAATATTTACTGAATAATTCTATAAATAAACTTGTTAATTGAAGAACACAAGTAGGAAATGCAAATCAATTAACTGGAGTAAGATTTCAATTTGTTAGATTCAGAAATTTTCACATATTGTACTCTCTAAAGGGGAGATGGATGTGACCCTATGAGATAGTTACCATGTTGATCCTAGGTCAGATCTAAGTGTGCACTTCTCCTTCGGTTTCGTTAGGATAATGCATCAGAGAGAGATGGGTAGGGATCTAGACTGTACCTAGAGAACGTAAGGGTAGTTAGATCTCCTGCAGCAACAAGGCCCTAAGACTTCCTAGCTAGCCTATTTTGGATCCCTTGAAGGGTAGTGGTTGTTGGAAATTTAAGTAGTTGTTGTCGGTAATTGCAAAACCATGGAGAAAATTCATAATTATTGTTTGCACAAATCAAGCCCACTTGGGCTAATTATCCCTCCTCACACACACATAAATAGGGCATCGATTAGACTCATTTGGAGCACAAAATCAAGCAACATCAATCTGCAATTTCAGAGAAAAACAAGGACAAAAAGGCTTCTTTTGATTTGCGGTAACTTTCTTCTTAAAGTTGCGTTGACTATGTTTGACTTGGGTATCTTGGCATCTGTTTGACTATTATTCAGATCATCTTAGAAGGTTGAATACTTCAGAAGTTTGTTGATTCTTGTTGACTGTGATTTCGCTCCTGCATTAGCACATTGACAAGCGTTGACCGCATCCTTTGACAGTTAATTTGATCGAGGTTTATTAACTGGTGCGTTAACTTTTATGTTCAGCCACCTCAGGGCCGAAATTCGGCCTCATTATGCAAACTTGTATCATTGACCAGAAGTTGATGCTTCTCACTCTTGTTGACTGAATTTTGACTGGGACATTATTAAGATCAGATTTGGATTTGTTGGAATATTTTTATGTATTATTGATGGACAATATCTCTCTCATAAGGAAAGAATTTGGTTGGGTTTTCCCCTTGTGGGTTTTTCCCTGGTTGTGAGCCTAATTCTTGGTGTCTCTTGTCTATTGTTTATTGTCTATTGTGATCTCTATATTGCTCTATTGATGAATTGAATGGTTGAAGTTTTTCAGTTATAGCTCCTTGATGATTGAAGTGTAAAGAAAGAATTGGCAATATCATTAGAAGTAGTTATGAATTGTGAAAAACTACTCTAGTCTTAACTGTACCAGAAAATCAACAATGGCAAGCCTAAAGGACTGCGAAGGCAGAGAAGGGGGACGACTACCTTGGGTTGTGCAAGCTAATGGGGAAGGAGGTATTGTAGGTTGGTGTATTGTTGGGTGCCTTGGCCTATTACCTTTTTGAAGTGATATGTGGACCTTAGTGGTTTAGGAATCATTTTCCCTAATGGAGTCATAGCCCTAACTCAAGCGTGACCTATTGCTCATAGAATATGAAGAGTGTGGTCTATGGGCGACTGAAACACTAAAATTTGTAGCTAGTTGGTGTGTAACTTACAAGATATTTGTTATTATTATGCTTGTGTTTTTCTGTTGTGTTTATATCATGTGTTTAGACGTGCTACATATGATTAATGATATTATAAATGTTTCTCATGCTTTTACAGTTATGTACGTGTGCACATCGCATGATAGAATGTATTAAACATGCATGACAAAGGGTGTATGAATTGAATTTAAGGAAGAAATTTAGAGTTTAGTTTTGCAGATATAGCAATACACCCCAATTGTTGGGGATGTTACGTAGTGGTATTGGAGTGATGGTTATAGAATTCGAGGTATATGGGCTAGACCTTTGCTAGAAAAAGAAGAAATACATTTTTCCTACATTTTGTTTGAAAGAATTTCCCAGAGAGGGGAAATGGAAGATTTTAAATTCAACCACATATCAAAATCAATCAAATTTAAATGGTTGAAGAGTAGTATGTTGACTCAATCACAGAGCATCTTTAGCCAACTATCGAGTTAGGTAGCACACTGAGTTCAAAAACAAGGAGGAATTTTGAGCACCCACTTTGGCATACCTATGATTGGAAATTTAAAAATAGAACCTTATGAGTAGATAAGTTTAGGGTCTAGAGAGCATGACAAGCTACTAGGTGCAAGTTGGAACAATAATAGATATCTATGGGGAATTTCACATAGGAATTTCACACAGGAAGCTCTCAATGCAGCGCATAGTCCAAGTTGTGCCCTCCAAAAATCCTCACAGGCCAATGGCCAGCAATCAACGTGCCTTGACGTAAACAAACTTTTAGTCTAGTATGTAGCAAATATCCCTCAATTAAGAATACCCACAAACATTATCTTGTTCAACTTCCTAACCATTTTTCTCTTGGCTTTAGTTTCTATAGTCTATAATCCTTTCATAAAAACATACTTCAAACTTCTCTCCATGTCAACAATATCGGCCATCCAAGCCAAAGGCATCAACAACAGGTATTGGAGAACATATAGTTGAAGTTTATGATTCATATGGAAATTCATGGAGGGCCACTACAAAATTGGCCGAGAGGTTTGAGAACATCTCCAAAAAGAATCGATAGAGGGGCAAGGCAATGGAACTTCAACTTGAGCCTTACATAGTAATGGCAGACCTCAAAGATGGCGAGATTGAGCATATCATAGAGATGGCAAAGGAGTTATTGAATGGGGCGGAAATACCTAAATTTGCCTCAAATACCATGGCATGCCAAGTTGAGTAACTTTCAAACTTAAATGCCTTTTCATTAACCAAGTGCTCACTTATATACAATGACATCGTGAACTTTGGTTTCAACATCCAAGGTCATCTGTCCCTTCCTATTATAACAGTTCGTATTTTCATATTTACATGCTTATAAAATATATATAATTTCACTCAATCTAGGTGTCTAACTCTTGGTATTCAAGCTTTTATTCTTTAAACCCAGAAGAATGAGATGTCACCTATTTTCCAAGAATAATCAATATAGTATAAAATTCCATTACATTGATGAAAAACATAAAGGAATATTATAAACCTGATCATCAATGACATCAAACAAAAGAAGAGGCCAAGGACAATTAAATATGTTGAATATGATATTGACTAAGACATAAAATTGCCCCATTTCTAGCAAGCTTTGTTTTTCCAGCAAATCAAAGTTCCAACACTTTTGGTCGATTTTTCTATAAACCGATGATATGGGTCACATTAAAATTGATCAAAATCCTCGAAGACAAGTTCCATTGGCAAACTTCCCCTCACGTAGGTGGAACTCTGACTTTTGACATAGGTCCAATCAGATTTAGGGCCAAATTTACCTGGAAAAGCAAGGCAGTTTGAGTATTATTTATGACATACATGTTGAATACCACTGACCTTGATGAGCCCCTTGGCCAGTGCTTCGTTCCTCTCAAACTCCACCATGAACGCCATGTTGATGAAGACTGATTATATAGCCAAGGGTGAGGTGAATTACAACATTCTTAAGCATAGAAGAGCTTATGTCAACTTGATCTCTAAATAATTCTCCCCTAGATAACAAGTTTCCCATCATGACAGAATGTTCTAGGGCCTTCGATAATCTTTGATAATCTAAAGCAAGATATTAAATTTATTATTCAGAAAGGTGACTTCTATGTGTACAAAGCAATAGAAGAGGGCACCAAGTAAGGTTGGACACTTTGTTGCATGATAAAACATCCTGCTATGGTGCTCCTACCCTAACACTGGCAAGTTGGCAAGAAACATGAAGCCCTTCGGTGCCCTTTCCCCATCTTGGGCGCAGTGGAAGGTGGCCATCGCATAGTGATCCAGAGGAGCAAGCATGTGGTCAAGTTCAAGGGAGTGTGGAGCAGTGGAGGGTAGCCATGGCATAGTGATCCAGGCGTGCAAACATGTGGTCAAGCTCCAAGGAGTGGACCTTATTACAAAGCAAGTTCGAAACATAATGATGATGTCTTGAACTCTTAGATTATTAAAAAGCAAGATGCAAGAATGTCCCTGATTAGTGCATTCCATCCAATGACTTGTAATCAGTAAAATTAGAAGTGCATTCCATCCAATGACTTGTGATCGGTAAAATTAGAAGTTGAATAAAAAATTATGGTCCCTGATCGGAAACTCGTGTCCTGAACTTAGGCTCGAATATTATTAAAAGTGAACTGCAAGAATTGTCTTGATTAATGCATTCATTCCAAACATTTATAAGCATTGAATGCACAGTTGTGGTGACTCAAATAACATTAAAACGCATGGTACAAGAATTTCCCCAAGTAGTGAATTCCATCTAATAACAGACTTACAATCACTAAAGCTAGAACATGAAATACATAATGACGGCCAGTACTCGAAAACACATCCTAACTTCAACTCGTATTATCATAAAGCCGGGATTCCAACAAGCAAAACCTAGAGGGATTGCACTTTTATTGACTCTAAATATGCCATGTGCTGGCAGCAGTATTTTCGGAAATATTTGTTTACTCGTGACTAAAATATGCAGTGAGTTTGGCCTTTTTAAATGAAACTGTTGCATATATGCTTCTCGTCAGAATGCACAAGAGCTCGAAAAGGATGGGTCAATGCCAAGAAGTATTCTTGTTCGCAACTTACTGGATGAAATATTCTTATTTAGCCTGTATTACTGCAGGTAATACATCCTCATCAGATTCTATCATTGGACAGAAAATGCATCCGTGATGGAGAGAGTCAATATGCGGCAATGCAAAAAGGTTTTCCAAACATGGAGTTGGTGTAGAAATCAGACCAGTTATTTTGCTCTCTGTATGGTCAACTTATTTTTCACTTCTTTTTACTTATCTACAGAGAAATAAAGATCCTTCTGTCATGATTCACCCTTGATGTATTTAACAGCACTGTGATTGAGTAGTTTTAAATATTAGGATGCACCTGTGGAACAATTCGCTGGTACAGACATTCCTATGCCCTATGCTAAAGATTTGGAGCACTTAGCTGTTCGACATGTGTTCCCCAAAACAAGTACTTTCCGTTGTGTCACTCATCAGATAATAACTTTTTTCAAATTGGAAATTAAACCACTACTACTACTACTACCTTTGAGTTGAGAATAGCTTACAGAGAGAAAGGTTATAAAATGGTTTGCCTCACTACTACCAAATGCACTTGAATTAATCTTGTTTTTAGTATTTACTAATCTTTTATCTAATTGATCGAATTTTTAATATTTCAAAGCATACCCACACCGAGTTATACCTATCAAGCACAGTGATTAACGGCCAAGTTTATGGAAGTATGTCCCAAACAACAAACCCTTTGATTTCACACAGCATAACAACATAGATAGCATAGACAAACAACAAATTTCAAAGTTTACATCTTGTCCTGCCTATCAAGTGGGCATATGGCCAGTATGTGGTTTTCTACAGACATCGAAAAGTGAATTTATTATAATAATGGCTAATTTCAGTGCTACAAATGTGGTCATGTCTTACACTGGTTTCTATGACTACAAGCTTTCCAACATGATCGAAACATACATGGATCATTCGAAGGAAACTGTACTCCTTTATTTGCGATCATCCGAAATGTACGCGGTTTCAAATGTAACTTTTAAATGAACTTCAAAACCAGCACACACTGTTTAATAATTCCGTAATCAAACCAAAAAGCATGAATCTCTTCAAACAAAACCAAAGGGTTAAGCCTGTTTAACTTGGCATAAAATATATTATTGAAAGCCCAATCAGCGGTTTTCAGTTCTACCTTTTCTAGCTGTGATAATATTTAATGTAATCCCAACTTGGAAAGGGTTTGCTAAACCTTTGGGACAGCTTCATTTATGGTTAACCACTTTATTGATTATTGCAGACCCACCTTTTGGGATCTTAGGTATAACCCTAACCCCATTTATTGGTGAGACTCCAGTCATGTGACATGTAGAGTACACACATTGCATACACATAATGTGTTGTGCTCTTTGGGATCATCTTACAAAGATGTGCTTCATTGTTCAAAGGTGTTTCTGAACCCCATGTTCCAATAAACTACCATGGGCTCATCTTGAAATCCTAACAATGTGTCAGAACCAGAGCTTCAAGGGGAATAAAAAGGAAGACGTGTGTAGTTTGCAACCTTACTTATGGATTTGACAATGCAGTTCTAATGTAGCTACAGCAAGTTTGTGATGCATGCCCTACCTTGTGGCAAATCTATTGTGAATGCCACCTCATACATCTTTCAAGTTGTGTTCAACGGAGATGTGAGAATATTTAATGTAAACCCACTTGATCAGTTTCTTGGACCTTTGGGACCGCTTCATTTATGTTTAACCATTTTAGTAGTTATTATGATCCCACCCTTTGGAGTACTAGTGGTAAACCCTAAATCTATTTATTGGCGAGGCTCTACCCTTATGATATGCACACTACACATAATGCACACAGAATGCATCATGTTCTATGTAATCTTCTTCAAAAGATGTGCCTCACTGTTTAAAGATATTTTAAACGCCACCATTCCACTCAGTTACCATGGGTTCATCTTGAAACCCTGACACTAGCCATGTCCACACATTGTAGTCTTGAATTAAAGAATATGGTGGATGTTGATCAGATGCTGGATTGTAAAAAGGGCGCCACTGAATATATAATAAAACAAACTGCAAAACACATAATGAATGTGAATGGGAGCTTCATCTTAAACATAAAATTATATCCAGGAAAATGCCCGAAACATTGATATACTTATCTAGATTATATCTGAATGCATGTGCAGAAATTGCTTCAGAGTGTGCTATATATCCAAATGAAATATGTCATTTTTTTTTTCTGAACGGCTAACATTACAAACAATCAATGGCATTCGATCATTATTTTTTTAACTCAGAAGAATGAGCTGGCACCAATTTCTCTAGAACCAGGCATACAATAATAGTGCATCAATATTGAAGCTGAAGCATACAAGGATTGATTATAATCATTGGACTGATGGAAAACATGTAGAATGAACATACTTTTTTCCAACTCCATAAAAAACAAACCCTCTCCGTGTAACCTTCGCAGGCACTAAAATAGACAGTGCCGACAATCTTAACCTAAATAAAAGTTAAAAATGAGCTTGCCTTGTGCCTTAGGCAGATTTCCATCTATAGAGACTTTGTTCACAGGATACCAACTTGCATGAGGATGATCAAAGAAATCAAAATTTACACTAGGCAACTGCACTCATTGGAACTGCTCTATAACAAGCTCTTTTTGAGGCACGGATGATATCTTCAACCTGAAACAAGTTGAAGGCAAATTAAATACTAAAAAAGATGCAAACATATTATTATTATGAATATTTCAATCATAAAGAAGACATGTTTTCTGTTCATACTTTGCAGTAGATATTATTAATATATTTGGATATTAAGTACGTCAATTAACGTTAAAGCTTCTTAACTTCTTTCCAAGGTTCTAAGGGAAATCTAACAGACTTTGAGAAATCTGGATACTTTTAAATACGGGAAAATTTGTAGGCATATTATCAATATTAATTTTTCAATCTAAATTACAGAAATTTCCAGCCCAGACTTTACAGATACATTTTATAAAGACACTCAGATATTCAATGGCATTAAAGCTTATAAACTTATTTCCAAGAGATTTGGCGAGCATTGGAAACTCTGGATACTAGGGGATCTACAAGACATCTAACACCCAAAAAACGTGATATTATTTCATCTTTTCTCAATATATTTGTTTGCTGCAACCCAAATTATATTTGTTTGCTGCAACCTATCTGTAACAAAAACTAAATTGCAAAGCAAGAATCCTACACTGTCTAGGCAAGATGACATCAAATACAATTACAAGAAATTTAAAAAAAGAAAAATATCCAACAAAAGTGAAGCAAGGAAGCCATAAAGCATTTTAGGGGAAACCTGTGGAACAGCTAAGCGCTCCAAATTTGCAGCATATGGCATAGGAACATCTGCACCAGTGATTCTTTCCACAGGAGCATCCAAATATTCAAAACTTTCCTCAACCACAGAAGCACTGTCAAATACATCAAGTTAGGATCACAAGAGAAATTATAATTTCCATGCAAGTTATAATTATATGAGAAATAGGGAACGTGAAGATAGCTAAAGAACTGACCAGATTTCTGCACCAATTCCATGTTGTGGAAATCCTTCTTCTACTGTCACAAGTCGACTTGTCTTCCTAACAGATGCATTAATTGTAGCTCTGTCCAATGGCCGAATTGAACGAAGATTTATTACCTGCAGAAATACATGCCAAATAAGAATAATTTATCTAGTAAATCCAAATAAACGATACCCATAATAATCTTGGGACTCACCTCGGCACTGATCCCTTCCTTTTCAAGCTCTTGTGCAGCCTGACATATGCAATGGTTCAACAAAACAAAAAAAGTCAACATTCTCGGGACAAAATTTATTCATGAACTAACAAGTACTTCTGAAAAATTATAAAACTTATTACTCCTACCAGCACACAGAACATTCAAAGCCAATAAAAGTGTAGTTATCTCTGTAATTTGTTTGCCTGCGTCCCTGCAATTATTTCTGCTGTTGCTCATATCCTGTGTTTTCAGAATTGAATTATTAACTTACTTGGTATAGATTAACCGTCATATTTGTGGCTTATTTTCATGCATATGCTGTGAGCTGAAAGTGCATGTGTGGAAAAATGTTCAAGTAATCAGATTAACATGGTTAACTCTTTAGTGTCTGAAAATTAATTGTTTTTGAGAGTTAAAGTGTTAATAGAATATATTTAAATGCACTCCGTATATAACATTTGATTGATTTCATCTGCATACTACTGCTACATAAGCTTTCCAAAACACTTTTCCATGTAAGTCCACCCAACTTTCACCAACTATCATCATCTGCCATCAATTTTAAATTTTTCACCACCTCAGTGTCCACTATCATCCCACAAAGCAACAAAAGTGAAAAAGGAAAATTAGAAAACACATCAAAACACACCAAAAGTGCCCAAGACAAAAGTAGCCTCTAATCCAAGTTCTCGTCAAAGGATAAACTCTCTGGACCACATTAACAAACTTGTTCACCGATAGTCTCCATTTGTTCACATATTAACAAACTATTTTCAAACCTAGGCATTTCCTGAATCCAAAGATTTCACCTCGTGATTAATATGATAGGGCACACCTGAGCATCATTGAATACCACCATACAAGAAACATACATCTCCAAGTTAGCAATCTCCTTGTCTTCCTGTGTATGAGATTCCCAGCAAACATCTCCCCAAGGCAGAAATATCACTTCCTTGGAAAGAGTGTTCTACCTGTAGCTTCTAGAATATCCCAGCAAAAGGCCTTCTATTTAACACTCTTATCACCCCTATAACTCAAGTCATTATAGCCAATTATTTGGAAAACATTTTTGACATTAATGCAGTAGTCAAAAAATAGAGGACCACAAGCCGTTTTGGCATCTTGACTAGTATGCATAAACTGGGTGATGGAATCATCATGCAGCCCAAGTTTGTAGCTAAACAATTGATATTAAAGATATTGCTTGGGGTTAGAAACATCAGAGACTCTAAAGTAAAAATAACTTTGTCGTTGAATTTTTACTTCTCACAAGAATAATCACTGTGGAAATGATCCAACCACAACCACTCTCCATGGCAATGCTCAGAGATTACTCAAGAGGGTATGGAAAATCTCTTCCTTCTCTTTGAGGTTCAATGTAAGCTGTGATAACTCGATAGGTAGCTCATTTGAATAGGTCGACAATAAAAGATCACTCCTGGAAAATGTCTAAAATTTTTTGCCCATATGGGTTGAACAATAACTGTTTAGATAAGACCTACCAATTTATATAACGGTTATATCTATAGATCTTACATCCCAATCACCTCCCCCAAGTTGTTGTTAGACACTGTAATGTTTACTTTATATAAGGAAAATAAATGTGAAGTATCTAAGAGCAATGATGTAATGTAATAAAGTGAGAAACAAGTCATGCATAATAAATGACATTTAAATTGATGTTATATCAATGAGATTAGGTGGGCAGTTCCTAAAGAGTAACGGAACTTTTTTGATATATAAACAACACCCTTGTATGTCATATCTAAGCACAACGATACAATATGATATTTCTTTCCATCTCTTGTCTCTTTACATATTCTCCATAGATTAGTTTAACATGGTATCAGAACCACACCATTGTGCATGGCATTGAACACATTTACAGAGAAGTGTGTTAAGTGAAAGTTTGAAACAATTGGAGAAAGGGACATCGCCAAAATTGAGTTATTTATCTACTTGTACCAAAAAAGGTGATTGTGCACAAGACAATGGGTAACAAATCAAAAAGTTAAAAAATTCAGCCAGCATAGAAGGCTTCACAAGATTGGTTGAAGGCGTCTTAGTCTCCTGTGAAAGTAAGAAATCAACTACTATAATAGACCACAGACAATGCCACCCCCTAACTGCGAAGTCACGCGTGCATAACTGTGGTGGTATTTGACCATGAGACAAAGACTACCCATCAAACTGGCAGCTGTAAATATATCCAAGTGGCATCCATACATTAGTATCTCTGGCGTTGTGATGACATAATACACCAAACACTGCTACCCATGTCTATTGACCAGTGGCATAGCATGCAAAATGGTGGTTCTCAATCAATTCAATCACAAAAATTGGCAATTTAAGACAGTACACAGTAATCATTCTCAAAGATATATAAAGCTACGGTAATCAGCATTTTCTGCAGTCATAAAGTATATCATCGGTAAAACCTCTGGAAACAAAATGCTTTTCTCTTAAATTGCTCTGTTTTCAAACCCTCTACAAATTATCAACTACAAACCTTCACTGCATCTTGTAATTATAAGCCGAATTATTCGATGTTCCAACAAATTTCAGGGATGGGGGGACGCAGAAATGGGCAGATGCACAGGGGGGACGTGTGGGAGCACCCCCAAAATTTAGGGAAATTCAGGGGGGTTGGGAGACGTCAGGGTTTGTAGGTGTCTATATATATATATGATTCAAAGTCAATAATGAAATACAGTGATTCATAAGTCATGAATTATTCAATGAAATAGAAATAGAAAATTCGCCATTCAATATTATGGAAACTGATTAGTGCAAAGAAAAATAGTAGATATTAAAGTCTGAAGACTGGTATAGTAAATTGAAGTTACTCAGACTCAAAAATAATAAAAAACGATGAGTCAAAGACTTGGTCTAAGGTCATCAATATCTTGTTAAAATTTGGTTACCAGAGGACAAGTGGTTCCCTAAGGCTTTGATCTTTGAAGGAGAGCAGCACCTTGGCACATTTACCGAGGCGGCATTTATTTCAGAAAATCCCTACAGAAAAATAGAGGCACGGTTTTCAAGGCAAGTGCCACGAAAATCAAAGAAGGGAGGGCCGCATTTATTGCTGCATTTCAGGCACAATTTTCGAGGTCCATACAGCAACATTTTGGGCACAGAAATAGAGGTCCATACAGCAAGGTTCAGGCACAGTTTTCGAGGCAGTCTGTACTGCTGTTTTTTGCATGCTTTTCCAGAAATTCGTATAGCTGTCTTTTGGCACAGAAATCGAGGAGCACGTACAGTTGTTCCGACACATTTATAGGTTATCCGTACAGCATTTAACGTTGTACCTTTCATTGTAAAATTTATGTTTTGTGTTGGCACGAATTTTGAGGTGGAGGGCAAGCACAAAATTCGAAATAAGTAAAAATTTGTGGTTGCTGGAAGTTTTACAGTGTATTTCATTTCTCTGTAAAAGCATTATTCAGAAATAAAAAAAACTCTCGAACTGGTTTTCCCCAAGAGTTGTAGGGGATTTTCCCAGGGTCATATTGACCAAAAATCAGCGTGTTATTTTTATGTGCGTGACTGTTATAATTTTCTGAGTTTTATTTCTGCATTTTCCAGCACTGAAATTCCTGAACTTGTGTTTTCAGAAAATAATTTCATTTCCAGAATTTTGAATGTATGGTTATGGGAATTGACATTTAACTATATGGGAGTGATAAGGTGAAACTAAAAACCAGAGTGGAGTCTAAAATTTCCACATGGTATCAGAGCTTGGGTGGCTACATGATCAGGGGTCACTGTTGTTTTTGTGGGCAAAGGCCTACAACACTGTTGTGTACTTGCAGAACAAGATTCCACATCGTGCCTTGGGGCATGTGACTCCGAAAGAGGCTTTTTCTAGGAAGAAACCTGATGTTGGTCACTTCTGTATCTTTGGGTGCATTACATACTCCTATGTTCCCAAGGAGAAGAGGACCAAGCTAGAGCCCACTACAGATAAGGGCATCTTTGTGGGTTATAGTGAGACCTCGAAAGCCTTTCAGATTTATATTCCTGCAAGGAGGAAAGTTGTTGTCAGGTGGGATGTGAAGTTCGAGGAGGATAGGGCTTTCATGAGGTCATGGGAGTTAGAGTATCTGGATTCACCAGACCCTCAGGAGCAGTTGAGTCAGTCACAAGGATCCAGTGGACAGGGATCAGGAGCTACATCGATTACAGTGTCAGGTCCGTTAGTGAGCAGTGGCTCTCAGAGTCAGAGGGGTGGTGCTTCGAGAAGCATGCATAGCAGTTCGCAGAGCAGTTCACAGGGTAGTTCACTGATGGACAATTCACACAATACTTCAGCAGCTACAGGCATGAGGTCAGTTGGCAGGCCTTCAGGAGTTCAGGCTCCTGATGATGATGAGGATTCTTTCACTCCAGTGAGAAGCGTGCTCAGGGAAGAGGAAGGCCAAGGGGCTTCAGGACACCTTGAGAGAGGCCACATCTGTTGCAAGGCCAAAGAGACAGGTTAGAGAGAGCAAACCACCTGAGCAGTTCTGTAGCTATATGGCATTGGTTGCTAGCATCATTGACTCTGAGCCTTCTAGCTATGAGGAGGCAGCGAGCCAGCAGGTCTGGAGAGGGGCCATGCAGGAGGAGTATTCTTCTATCATGAAGAACGATGTTTGGGAGGTGGTACCGAGGCCTGAAGGTAAATCAGTGGTTACTTCCAGGTGGCTCTATAAGATAAAGCATGTTGCAAATGGCAACATCGAGAAGTTCAAGGCTCGGTTTGTGGCGGTAGGGTTCTCACAGGTAGAGGGAGTTGACTATGAGGAGACCTTCACTCTTGTGGCTCGATATACTTCCATTTGCTCCATTATATCGATAGCAGCAGAGATGGGTTGGAAGATCCACCAGATAGATGTAAAGACTGCATTTCTCAATGGCTTCATACAGGAGGAGGTTTATATTGAGTAGTCGCAGAGCTTTAAGGTGCATGGGAAGGAATCCCATGTATGCAAACTGAAAAAGGCACTTTATGGCCTAAAGCAAGCTCCTAGAGCTTGGTACTTGACGATTGATACGTACTTGCAGGAGTTGGGTTTCACAAAGAGTGATGCAGATCTGAACCTATACTTTATTGTGGTAGGTGAAGAGCTTCTCATTCTGGTGTTGTATGTGGATGACTTGGTCATTACAGGTGCAGAGAGACTCATAGAGGGCTGCAAGAGAGATCTTGCTTCAGAGTTCGAGATGAAAGACATTGCCTTGATGCATTACTTTTTGGAATTGGAGGTGTGGCAGGAGGAGGGGCATTTCTTCCTGGGACAAGGGAAGTATATTGTGGACATTCTTAGCAGATTTCACATGGAGGATTGCAAACCCATGTCGACACCTCTGATCACTAACTGGAAGAAGCTTCACGCTTCTGATTCCAAGTTGGTGGATACCACTTTGTATAGAAAGTTGATTGGTTCTTTGATGTATTTGGTCAACACTCGACTAGATATATGTTTTGCAGTCAACACGATAAGCCAGTTCATGTGTGAGCCCAAGAGAGTGCACTGGGTTGCTGCAAAACACATTCTTCGTTACTTGCAGGGTACAGTGGATTTTGGTCTAGATTATAGACAGGGAGATGGAGTGAGACTGGCAAGGTACACTAATTCTGATTGGGTAGGTTGTGCTTCTGATAGGAAGAGCACTTCAGGGTGTTGTTTTGGGTTGGGTTCGGTAGTTGTGTCGTGGTTCAGTCGGAAGCAACAGTCAATTGCATTGAGTTCGGCGGAAGCAGAGTACATGGCAGCCAGTTTGGCTAGTTGTGAGGCCATATGGCTTCGCAAGATGTTGTTTGGCTTATTTGGTCAGGAGTTGAGACTTTCAGTGATTTACTGTGATAATCAGAGTTGCATTAAACTCACGGAGAATCCAGTATTTCATGACAGGCCAAAGCATATCGGGATAAAAAATAATTTCATTAGAGACTATGTTCAGAAGGGAGTTGTGAAGCTTGAGTATATTCCCACAAATGAGCAGGTAGCGAACATATTCACCAAAGCCTTACCACGGGGCAAGCACGTCTACTTCAGAGACAAGATGGAAGTGGTGAGAAACACTTACCTCGGTAAGAGGGAGTGTTAAAATTTGGGTACCAGAGGACAAGTGGTTCCCTAAGGCTTTGATATTTGGCCTAGGGAAAAGTGTCCACGAATATTTGTACTTTTCTCCTAAAGTGACTTTATAAGTGGTAAAGTCAAATCTAATTTAAAAGTGACTTTATAAGTGATAAAGTTACATTATAATTTTAAAGTGGGTCTTTATTTAAGTGGGGTGAATTAAAATTAGAAAGTGAAAATTAAATGCACATTTAATCTCAACCCTTGACCTAAAGCTACCTCAGCCATTGGATTTTGGGATTCCCCAAAAGTCACTTAGGGTTAGGTTATAGGAGGAAAAGAAGAGAAAAGGTCATTCAGTCTTTCATCAGCAAATTGAGAGAAAGAGAGAAGGATAGCAAGGAGAATTTATGAGCAGAGAGAAAGAAGGAGAGCAGCACCTTGGCACATTTACCGAGGCAGCATTTATTTTAGCAAATCCGAACAACAAAACAGAGGCACGGTTTTCAAGGCAAGTGGCACGAAAATTGAGGGAGGGCTGCATTTATTGCTGGATTTCGAGCACATTTTTCGAGGCCCATATAGCAGCATTGCAGGCACAGAAATCGAGGTATGTACAAAAAAGTTCATGCACAGTTTTTGAGGCAATCTGTACTGCTGTTTTTTGGCATGCTTTTCCATAAATCCGTACAGCTGTATTTTGGCACAGAAATCGAGGAGTTCGTACAGCTGTTTCGGCACAAATTTTTAGATTGTCCGTACAGCATTTAATGTTGTACTTTTTGCTATAAATTTTCCATTTTGTGTTGGCACGAATTTCGAGATGGAGGACAAGCACGAAATTCGAGATAAGTAAAAATTTGTGTTTGCTGGAATTTTTACTATGTATTTCATTTCTCTATAAAAGCATTATTCAGAAATAAAGAAGAGCTCTCGAACTGGTTTTCCCCAAGATTTGTAGGGGGTTTTTCCTGGGTCATAATGACCAAAAATCAGCGTGTTATTTTTCTATGTGTGGCTGTTATAATTTTCTGAGTTTTATTTCTGCATTTCCAGCACTATGAAATTCCTGAATTTTTGTTTTCAGAATATAATTTCATTTCCAGAATTTTGAATGTATGGTTATGGGAATGGACATTTAACTATATGGGAGTGATAAGGTGAACTGAAAATCGAAGTGGGGTCTAAAATTTCCACAACCATGTTGCTCAGTGATTTGTAGTTTTGATGTCTATTTTTGCTACTACTACTACTCCTAAAGTTGTAGAGGAGTTTTAGGAGTCCTCAAAATCTAAGCCATATTATTTATGTAGCTCATGTTGATGATCCCTTGTCTAGTAGTGGTGATGATTTTGATCATGATGAGGAGTTATCATGTTTTTGATCACTAATATGTAGTCTTGTAGTAGGCCAATGGCCTCATAGCTTGTAGCATTGTTTTTGGACTTTATAGGCCATTTGGAGTCTCAATGCTTATGTATTTTTTCCATGATATGTATTGCACTTGGTGCCATTTTGATATATTCACCTTTACATGGTATATAAATGAGCAAAATTTGCATATTTTGTCTCTATTGGCTTGGAATCATGGTTACAAATCTTACAAATAGTTTTTTTATTAAAAAATAGTTATTTAATGTATTTTTTTTAAAATTGGTTCATTTAGACCTAACCAGTACCGGTTAGACCAGTTCCGGTCAAAAACCCGGTTCATTAGGTTCACTGGTCCGGTCACCGGTTCCGGTTTTAATACTATGGTTGGGTATGACCAAGATGCAATCCAGATCAAGTTTCAATCAAGCTAAGACAGATTGTAATTAAGGCTCATGTCTATGAATAATATCCCTTGATACTCTATAAAGCCCATGAAATACTTTAATGTTTATAGATCTCAAGTATGCTAGAGACTCTTTTTTTGGTTTGGGGAGCGAGGCGATGTGTTGGAGGGAAGAAGAAAAACACACCCTCCCAGATTAATCGTAAATATTTATCTTTTGTGTATGATATCAATAACTCTAATTTTTAACTGTGGAAGAGGAGGAATGATGCATTCTTTACAACAAGAAGCCTTCTAGAAGCATCACATGGTATGACAATTTATTAATTTGTGTGATTCTTATATCCAGATTTTGGTTCAAGTAAAGAAGGTGAATTAGACATGGCCCACGTGAGGCAGCGATTGGACTTTTGGGGAGGCAACAGGTGCTCCATATTGTATGAGCAGGCAACCAACTAGCGTTTATCCAGCCCATTCTATTCACTTCAACTAGTGCCAGCACCTGAAACCTTGCCATCGAGCTGGCTGGGTGGTCAGAAAGGGGGATAGAAGTGTAGGCACATCTAGCCACCCCCTCAAATGCAGCCATTGTTTTCAAACTCGGAGCCAAGTTGACCTGGACTCAATCAAATCAGCCAAGTTGACCACATAATTCCTCTTGAAATCTGCAGGATCCATCTACCTAGCATGGGATATGTTTCCTCAGCATACGATTCGTTTCCTGCAAGTATGGATCCGTCGCGTTGTCGTAAATTTCACATATCCAGGTGGATCTGAATCCGAATCGGATCCGCAGATCCTGGACCTCCCTGTGCCAGATCCGGTAACATAGCAATTTAACCACTTTGAGGATGACTAAATTCGAATGTTATCACAAAGCATGTTTAGATATGGCAAGAATTGAACAATGGATCATTAGCAATTGACACTTAGGTTTAAAACAAAAAATGATATCTATTTTGTTCGATTATTTGCCTAATCTATATCAAAATTTCATCACATCATTTTGCATATCTTCTTGAACTGAAACTCCTACTTTTGGAGCGGTAGATTTGTTGATCCAAGAAGAACAGATTAAAGATCAATGAAAGTGAAGGTCTTGACAAAGCATTTAAAAAAACGCAAGCACAATTGGCAATCAAGTTGGCAACAAAATTCGCAAAGCTTCAAAAGTTAAGTTGCAAGAAACATTGGGCAGAGGGTCGTTTCCCCCTGGAAACGAAACAGAAACACGTTTCCCCGTACCATACGGCTTGGAAACGGGTTTTCGTCAGTACTGGGCCATTTCTCGTTGAGGAAACGTGCCCAGTACGAACGGAAATGTTTTTCCAGGCCATATGGGCATGTTTCTAGCATTTAATATTCTTTTATTGCGGTTATTTTTGTTTTAGGGCAGCCTAATGTTCAAGCCTATGGCCCTAGTGTTGATATGCAGCTCATGGTAATGTTAAATTCTTGAAGTAAAAGGATGAAAATGAAAGATAAAGGAGAATGTCACTTTTACTACTTAAATTTTTAACATTACCATGAAATGACTCGGGATGTTTGAGAGTGGTTTCGCCCTCATTGGATTTCATATGGAGAAAGTAGAATTTTAGATCTCACTCAAAATCTATCAAACTTATCATTTTTTCAGGATTTCAGGATTGGGGGGATTGCAATGTTTCCATTGGATTTTGTCATGTACTAGGGTATGGAACTTGTATTTAATCAAGAGAACCAAGCCCTCTATGCAAGGGAGACTCCCATAATAAAGAGCACCTAGGGTACTAGGGTCGTTCGACTATGCAGGAGGAGACTCCCAATCAAGCACGAGACGAGAAATTAGAAATTTCTCATGGTTGATTTTGGATATTGCTACTTTCATTATGTGATCATTCATAAGTAAATGTGATGTAAATTTAGAGACTTATAGTTTATGCATTGACATTGGACTTAATCATAATGCAATAAATTATAATGTATCATGTATACTTTATGATTGCACATATTTCTTAAATGTCATAATATATATATATATTGTGTTTCCTCGTTTCCAAAATTTGGGGGAGTCACGTTTCGTACCATTTTCCCCGTTTCGTGCAACTTAGTCCAAAAGTAATCGCCAACATATCAGATCCAAATTTAACTATCATGGCAAAAATAATCACAATGAAGGTGATTGTTTTCTAAGAAAATAAATGATAATGAATAAACTACAAGTCAAGGTTGAAGAAAAGTTAAAGGAGAGTCGAAAGGCATCAAAATAATTTTGCAGAAAGCAGTATAGTGGTTCCACAAACTAAACCGAACATTGATCATCTTTTTATGACAACACAAAAAGAAGTTGTTGCATCACAAGGTGTTTGGTGTATTGATTCAACAACTACTAAGCACATGACAGGTAAGAGAAGTTTTTTCCAATATTTTTGAATTTGAACTACCAAACACATGACAAGTAAGAGAAAAGTTTTTTCTAAGATTTATAAATGTGAAAGTTATTGTTTTCAGTATAACAGTGTACATGGAATACAAAATAGAGGAGAAACCCTATTAGAGTTTCTAGAGATGCCAAAAATACAGAATGTCTTTAGGTTCCTAGCATATAAAGGCAAATGTATTATTTCTCAGAATCTTATTGTTATTTTTGACAAAAACGTTTGATTAAAAATCACAATAATAAAATCATTGCTAGAGGTGAAACTAACAATGCTTCTTTTGAGAAGTTACAGGTGAAACTAATAGGATATATTATGGTTGACCACTTCAAACTGTACAAAATCATTTTAGTAGCCAAGCAAAATTCAAGATGATCAAGGGGAAGATCCTCCGCAAGAAATCCCCCAACAATCTTGAGAAGGCACCTATCAACTATGTTCCACCAAGACTCTGGGAGAGGGTGACACACGCAACGTAGTGGGGGCCTATGGGAGTACCCTCAAATTTTAGGGAAATTTAGGGGGGGCGACGGAATGTCGAAGTGCGTGTGTGTAATTCAAATTCATATTCAATAATGAAGGCATAAATACATTGACCCATACAAAATTGAATTAAATAATGAAATACATTGATCCATACTCATCATTCATATTGATAAATGCATCATTCATCCATATACCATGAGATTCAATAATGAAATACATTGATCAATATTGATCATTCATTATTCATCATGCTAGAATATACAGTGATTTAAAAAATAAATTCATCATTCTAGATTCTAGATTCTAAATTGACTTCAAATTTAAATTCATCATTCGAGAATCTAATTAGTACTAAACAAAATAGACTATAGTGATTGTTGAAGTATGATGACTAGAATAGTAAACTGATATAACTCAAATTCAAAATTAGTAAAGAGTGGCAAGTCAAATAATCAGTCTACAGTCATCAATATCTAGAGTCAAGACTCAAAAGTTAAAACTCAAAATTAAAAATTGGCAATGAGCATTGAAGGAGAGCCACGAGGAGAAGAGGCAACAGTTAATTGGTAAGTCAAATAGCGTCGTGAGGTAAGCCAAGTAGAGATAAGCTTGGTAAGTCGAATGACTAAATTAGGGATTGCAAAATAGTTTAGGTTTTGATATTTGTTATGTATTTTTCTTTTTAGTTGTAATTTTATTTTTTAAATTGTTTGTTTTTTATATTTTTATTATTATTTGTATTTTTATTTGAAGGGATATTAGGCATAATGGAAGGGGACGCGTCCCCCCTCAAAAGTGGTGCGTCTAGGCTTGGTGCTCTTAATTAAATGCTAGTTCTAGACTCTCATACATGATAGAATCCAATGGAAACATTGCAATCCCCCCAATCTTGAAATCCTGAAAACTATTAAGTCTAATGGATTTTGAATGGGATCAAAAATTATGCTTTCTCCATATGAAATCCAATGAGGCCATAACCACTCTCAAACATCCTAAGTCAATTAATGGTAATGTTAAAAATTTAAGTAAAAGGATGAAAATGAAAGAAAAGGAAAATGTCACTTTTACCATTAGCAGGGCCCTAGGGTTGAATATTAAGCTTCCCACTCATAAATGTTGTTTTCAAGCAACATTAAGGGGAGACAACTAGCCCTTTGTGTAGGGGGGC
The DNA here is from genome assembly GCA_034641835.2 of Pinus albicaulis. Classification (NCBI taxonomy): domain Eukaryota; kingdom Viridiplantae; phylum Streptophyta; class Pinopsida; order Pinales; family Pinaceae; genus Pinus; species Pinus albicaulis. The sequence goes on along the minus strand of CM076578.1, from coordinate 1,833,366,964 downwards.
ACCCACAAGCACCCCGTTTGGGGAAATGCATCTCCCACACTAGGATAACATTCCTCCTTGTATCACCCCAAAAGGGGGATGTGGGGAAATGTTTCCCAAGATGTCCCCCCATCACAAGCGTGTGAGAAGCATTATGTCCATGCACTGCACCTTGAGGGACGTGTCCCCATAAAACATTGCTATCAAGAATGGAAAAGAGGGTGCACCACCAAAACTAGAGAAGCAACACCACACTTTAAAAGTTAAAACACACTTCAAAATAAATTACCACAAACATTCAAAGAGTCCATTAAATCAACAAACAAGACAATTGATCCTTTGGCATCCATCCATTTGCACAAGCATCCACATAGACAGAATCTCCAAGAGAGCACTCTAATTAACTATTCATAGCATAACCAAAAAATAGACATAGTTTTCTCCACAAGCTTCTAGAAAAGTTCACAATAAGAGGTGTTTCTATTTTATAGACAATATATCTAGCAATCTTCTCAATAGAAAAATAATATCCTCATAGATATTGCCTAGAAAAACATAAAAATTCAATATCTCCTCAACTAACTATGGAGATATGGTCAACAATACAACATATTAAGAGATATTGTCATGCCACCTATAGAATGATGTCCACAATGGCAGACGAAGGAATCAAAAGTTCCTCAACAAACTACTCAAACAAAGCTAACAACCTCAACCACCAAGTCATCTCCCTTAAAAGAGGGAAATAGACATGTGTGGCATGTGTGAGCTATCCAATGTGAGAAACTTCATAAAGAATGCTCAAACATTGTGCTAGTATGTCCTCCAAGGTATAACAACATCCATTAAGTGTGCAGGCGACCCACCTCAAGGATCAAAGGCTCTATCATAGAACCCAAGCCATGTATCATGGATCCCAAAGCAAACAAGGATTCCAATGCATGTACAATAGATACATATCTCTAAGTGATAGATCATAACTATCAACTTTCAAATAGATCAGTGACTCATTTAACTTGTAACCCCTTTCTAAATTGACTAAGGCAAGGACAACATTTACCTATATTGCATGTGACACTTGTAAGAGAAGTAGTTCTTGTGACACTAAGCAACCATATGTGTAATGATGGATAATATGACTTGGACGATAACTAAACGAGTTGTTTTCATAGCCAAGTAAGATTTGTTAAAGATATTCATTCACATAAGTGCCTTTAGAGATGAGGGTTGTAATATCCCCAAATAGGGACTGTTAGCAAGACATGCCTGAAAAACGCATTTTTCAGGAATGTGTGCTATAGGCTTGCAAACCAACCCTTGGATCCCTTAGATCTGATAATCTAAGTCCTAAATCCAAGAGGATATCAGAAACAAATCTTCCTAGGTGGGTTAAATAGGTCTCCTACACCTAGTACAGCTGAAAAAGGCCTAAGAAGGGGCTGCAGTTCTAAATGACTATACTGCTCAGAAAATAACGCAGTTCAGCAAATTAGCAGAAGAAGGCCAACATGGAGGCTCAACCTTATCATTTATATCAGCAAATCAGAGTTATACATAAGCCCTTTCATTATAGAACAGAAAGAAGAAGACATTACATGAAGAAATGCTCAAAATAAGAGGCTGCAAACATATGATGTGACTTGTACAAGCTTGACAGCGTTATTTTATTAGCTGAAAAGAGCTATAGATTACTTGTTAATTTTCTCGCCTCATGTTCTATGCCATTTTAGTACTAGGGCATAATCTTGAAGAAAATGAGAACACCTAAAGATCAAGGGAAGACAAGTACATGAGGAGGAATGGGAAATGGGTGGCGTTACGATCGTGATGTATTACCGACTAAAGTCTCCAATGAGTCATTAATGACGTGTCTCTTGGAGAACAACCCAAACACGGCTCCAACGCTATCCAGAGAGAGAATTCCTCCACATCGATGTGTCTCAAATGAACTCCAAGTCTCTCCAATATATAGGAATCTTTGAGGGTGTGTGACACGTCCTTTAAGACATTAAAGTCAATATTTTATTCTAGGCCGACCCAGCACATTCAAAGTACATGTTCTGCTCATCCGATCGAGATGATCTTTAGATCAATCTTACACCTCTCCGAAAGAGGAATCCAATAAAAATATTGCGATCGTCATCTGAGCAGCACAACCCGGAGTTTGGACCTAGTTGTCCAATTTTAACACTCCCTCTCAACTAGGGAGAACTCCGTTCACAAGTGGAATCCAAACATCGTGTTTCATCCCCCCGTAACTTGCTTTGCTGGCCTCTTTATTTCAGAACAGAAGTGGGTCAGTCACAAAGACATCATCCCCCGGCTGACAAATTCAGCCCAGAGGTCCGAAACCTCTATCGGACTCACAAAGAGTCTCCAACCAACCCTGAAGTTGGTTCATCTGACCAGAAGTCAGGCGGAGGTCCAAGACCTCACTAGACTTGATCCCAGATCAAGTGGTTGGACCGTGCCATCCTAGATAGAAAGTACGGCAATCTCTGATGCGTCCATTAGTCTTTGCTACTGGTCTCTAGCTTTTCCCATCTCATTGGCCAAATGAGAGGTACTTCCCATGAGCCTTGAACTCAATGGGTAGGATGCATACGGGGCACAGATAATGAGAGGTGAACCAACTCAATAATCATTATCTCACGCGGTGGGCGGAAGCAGCACGTAAGTGCTTATAAACTCGAAGCTGTCACAAAGCCCCCCAGAGCTCCCCGGAGCTCCTTCGTCCTACAGACAAATCGGGACCCATAACAGAATTCGTTCCATGATTCCAAAGATTCTCACGGAAGGTTAAGAACTTGACCTTCCCCAGGGGCTTTGTGAGAATATCCGCGACCTGCTCATCATTTCCTATATGATCGAGCCTTACAACGCCTCGCTGTACCGTATCCCGGATAAAGTGGTACCTGATATCAATATGCTTGGATCAATCGTGGAACACGGGATTCTCGGACAACCGAATCCCACTCTGGTTATCACAGAGTATCACGGTGGTATCTGCCTTTTATGTCCAAGCAGCTCACTAAAGAAGCACACCACATGACCATGGCTTCTAGTCAGTACCAAGGAACTCAATGTATTCGGCCTCAGTGCCTCGAAGCCATAGACACGCTACTTGCTCATCCATGAGATCGAAGAACCAGGTGGAAGCCAATATCAGGATGTACTCTTTCAAATTCCACCTCCTTTATTGACCCATCAGCCTAAGTCAAATCCACGGAGTGTCATACTCAGCGATTAATATCTCATTGTGGTCTCGTACCTCGAAACTCTCAGAGTTCTTGGCACCAGCTTGATGAATGTTATGATCAACCATGTGTTGACTCGAAGTGTTCACTGCACAGCATATGTTCGAACAAGTGTTCATTAAGAACATCAGGGTCCTTATGAGTTAACGATAGGTAGAACGGGCCAGCCAACACTCAACTTCTTAAGATGAGTTCCATGAGCTCATTATGGCTATGCAGTATGTCTGTTTCATAAGAAAGGAAGATCTCGCCGGGTCTGCTAGACCTTCGGACCACAGACATCGATCTGAGTCTTCATCTCGAATATGACAAAAGCTCCTCTTCACCCTTTTGATGAATGAGAGGGTCGGCCTATCGGGAAAGAGGTCATCCATACGACCTTGGAATGAGGATTTCCTTGACAGCCTTGAGATGGTTGGGATCGAGCAGTAGCCCGAGTGATGACTTCATCAAGTAGCTATCTCATCTCTTGTACTTAATCTAAGGGTGCTTGTTTTAGCTCATAGAGCTTTCTTCCAATCCACATAAACATGGGTGTCCCGATCCTGGACTTCCAACCCCAAAGGTTGCTCCACATATATCTCTTCCTTTATTACACCATGCAGAAAAATGCGGTCTTCACATCATCTGATGAAGACTCCATCCTTGCGTAGCAGCAAGGGCTAGATCGAATGGTGGTATCTCGAGCCACAGGTGCAAATATGTCATCATAGTCTATACCTTCCTCACAGGCAAGGAATCTTGCCTTGAACTTTTCAGCACTTCCAACAGATCCATGCTTGATCTTATAGAGATGACACCAACTTTGATCGGTGGTCTAGGAACCATATCCTAGACATCACCCTCGCATCCTTGTAGACCTTGATGCTTTCCAATTTCTGCACATGATCCAGGCTCATATTGTACACATGGCAGCTAGATATCCCTGGTATTTATATGGCTTCTTGGTTTTCTTCCTGAATTTCCCCCTCTGAAGCCATATGACTTTGAGCCATGAGGATCTTCCTTCGTCCAACAATGATATTAGCTCAGATGTATCTCCCTCTTAATGTCATCTTCTCTCTCGAGGGAAGACATCTATTTTAAATGAGGGAAATCCAGACACCAACTTCAAAAGGTGTCTTATTCTCCCACAGTCAAAGCCATCCAAACAGGCTTTGCTGATCATGGTTCAACAACGTGACTGAAGTCTGTAAAAACTTCCCAGATCACACTTCCAAGCTTCTCATAATGCTCCAATGTAAGACTGATATAGCTTACTGCTATTTTAAATTTCGTAATCATGGGTGACTGTCTATGTCACTGTCATGATGACAGTGACATAGAGTGACAGATTTAGAACTATCACATTCATCACTGCTTGTTGAATATGCACTTCACTTACATCTCTTGGACTCTTGTCCTTGATGTACCAGGCAGGGTTCTCTTCCTCCTATACCTGCAAAGAGTACTGCTGCTCAATACTTCTGCCTTTAGCTGCTCACAAGGTCCTCTGCTGCTTCATATATATATTAGCTGATCAATCTGCCTTCTTTCAATGACAATGCTCCTCCAATGTTATGGGCCTGTATTAGAATGCCTTCTAACAGTGATTTGTCATATCATAAGTATTGTTCACAAGGCCTTTCAGCCTTCTAACAGTCCCCTTTCTGTATTAAGATGAATAGCATGCTTACAAGACTTGCCAATACAAAGATATCTTCAACATATGGTTTACAAGAAACCACCATTGTTTTACATCGTACTGTAAAATACAACAAGTCACACTCGAGCATGCAGATACATTCATCAATACTCAATCTCATTCCTGTAAGAGGGTATGCCCCAAAATATTTTCCATCAAATGACTGTACATGGAACTTCAACAGGCTGCTTGTTTCTTAAGATTGTCTCCAAAAGCCTTCAGACAATCCCAACTTCAAATATGATGCCCAAACCACTGTCCAATGTCTTTGTCAGCAATCACAATTTTCCAAGCTCCAAATTCAGCACCTGCACTTGTACTCTTTTTATGCCCAGTTACTCTTTCTGTCAAGGCATTGTCACAACGGTATTTAGAGACAGCCAAAAATAAAGGAAGCAAATATGAATTCATCTGTAGCACGTCCCAGCACTTGATGAAGTCTGAAGGCTCAGATTTCTTCTCCGAAAAACAACCTTCTTTAGATAGATGACCCACTTCGTCATTTTGGATTCTGTACATGAGGAAAATAGAGACAGAGTGAAACTCTTTGATCAAAGTCCGTATTCTCCCTGTTGTTGCCGTGCATCTTGAGGAGGTGGCTAAAAGAGAGAAGAAGATTGTAGGCCTTGAATCCACTTTTGCTTTGATATAGACATCAATGATCAAATCCCTTCAAGTAATCTGGCCTTTTCTCTACCGATGTTTCCAGCAAAGATGCTTATAGATTATTCAAAAGACATGGACCCCTAATGCTCTCTAATTTTGTTTTCTAATCAATCAGAAAAACTTCATTTTCAAAAATACCGGTCCCTTTTGGATCTATGCCAACACAAAATCTAGACATCGGGTCTCCAAATGAACTGGTATCCTTAACACCAATGGACAAAAGATACAGAAATGCACTTAACACTGTCCTGGCTCATTTTAACAGTCCTTTATGTTAACAAGATGCTGTAAGAACCCATATACTCTCAATCCCAGCTTAAATATCCTCAAATGCTGTCAAACTTCTCCGAACAAAAAGCTGGAGAAAACGTCACAGCTCCCAAACTCAAATTTTTACAGGATCCTGACCCAAGGGGCAAGAAAAGCAAAGAAGCACGATATAAGCACAAATTCAGCTGTTCAAAACACAGAGAATTTCTGGCGAAACATCGTCTGCAGATCGAAAAATGAATTACGCAGTCCAGAACGCATAAAAATATTGTTTTTCCTTTTAAATAGGAAGAATTTCAACTGTTCAAGACGACAGGCATAACTTTAGAAACAAAATCGAATTCAGCCGTTCACGATGTCCTCATATAAGAAGAGAGCATCGCCTTCACAGCATTTAAGGTGAGTCCTCGGAATATCCACTTCTGCTCTGCTTTCAAGTCTGTTAAAGCATGTCGACCTGTTCAAAGCTTCAACACGGATCCGGAACCAAATACGATCACTGGTAGAGTTAAGCACGGCGTCAATCTTCCAGATGCCAAGGATGGCCCTGCCAAAGATAAACCTTGGAATTAATCTCCAGATCAACTGGAAATCTGGAAGTACTACCGTCGACACCGTTTTCTGACGAGGAAACGGATGTTAAAGGGTCAGAGAAAGACATAACGGAAAACGAAGCGTCTTCGGATCCATCGACAGGCGTAGACCGATGTTGTTCTGCGTCAATCCAGCGGGGGACCTGCTCAAGCTTCACCACATAATCTCCATCTCCATTTCCATCATCGCCCATAGGAGAACCACCGCGCGTATTGCCCGTGCTGATGCCGGTGCCGAACAGAGAAGCCATTTAAAAAATGCGCGCTACCATTTCGCTGCCACCTCCGGCATTTAAAAAAAATACGTGCTGCCATTTCGCTGCGGTGGTATGGCCTGCGGCCTACCACATAGCTTGACGTCACCCATATTTGGATTTTCTTCACCGAACAGATGGTCTGAGTCTGCATGATCAGAATTTTGCTCAGAGATCGACGGAGTAATTTCGTTGCCTGCGTCTAATTCAGCCCGCTCACTATAGATTCAGGTATCGATTCCGCGGACGTAGCCACTTAAGAGCATAAGAGATCTTTCTGAGTTTTGGCCGCAAACTTTTCTGTATCGAATTCAGATTTGTCCACCGTAAAAAAAAACTTATCGGGCCCGGCGTGAAAGAGATTTCTGGTATTCTAACACAGATCGATCTAATTAAAAAAAATTATTATCGACCACAGTAAAATTTTGGAGTTCATCAGCGGCGTCAAAATTTTCGAGTTCTTGAGCGGCGTAAAAAATTTTCGAGTTCTTGAGCGGCGTAAAAAAAAAAAAACATCAAAATTTTGTAATTCCGCAGCAGCGTCGTTTGTTCTTTCCATGGTTTGCACTGTTCCGCTGGTCGCATGTAAAAAAACTGGTATGCGGGACTTTGCGTCCACGTTAAAGACTTTCCTTCGTGTGTTTCCTTCGTATGTTTCCTTCGTTATGAACCGGCAGCGTCTTCCAAAAATGAGGTGGGGACTGCGTCCCTCTTATAACAGCATATGCTGCCCTTCCACGCAGGCTGAGACAGACCCGCGTCCCTCGCTGATTCAAGCCTAGGGCATTGTCTTCAACCTCCCTCTGATACCATGTTAATTTCTGCACATGTTCTATGCCATTTCAGATTAGGGCATAATACTGAAGAAGATAGAACACACTAAAAGATCGATAGAAGACAAGCCAAAACAGAGATAGGAAATGGTGGCGTTACGGCGATCAGCAGGATGCTTCTACCAGCAAAGTCTCCAATAGGTCATTCAGCCAAGCGTGTCACACATAACCCCAGAACAACCCAAACACAGCTCCAACGCTATCCAGAGAGAGAATTCCTCCACACCAATGTGTGTCAAATGAACTCCAAGTCTCTCCAATATATAGGACCTTGGGGTGTGTGACACGTCCTTTAAGACATTAAAGTCAATATTTTATTCTAAAGCCGACTCCAAGACATTCAAAGTACATGTTTCGCTCATCCGATCGAGATGATCTTTAGATCAATCTGTTAATTCCTCCGAAAGAGGAATCCAATAAAAAATATTGGGATCGTCATCCGAGCATCACAACCCGGAGTTGGACTTAGTTGTCCAATTTTAACAATTACACTTCAGATCTAGAGAGATAGATCTATCGCATCCGTACACTATAGAGTCTCTGGAACAAGCGTTTGGCTGCACAGAAGAGTACATGGAGTAGATCTGAGATCTAATGCAGCTGATCTGCAGAACGATTTAGGATTTCTGAAGCAAATACATCAGTATTCAGATCAGATCTGAATGGAACATGGATTAGATTTGTAATCCACGGATCACCACAGCAAAGTGTAGAACCCCAACACTAGAGATCTCTCCTCCTTGAAGTGCCAAAGACCCTGCAACTTTCTCCTTGCAAATAACGCAGATCTGGAAGATGGACTACGCTGTTGGCTCTAGAACATGATGTGGCCTCAAGCCAAGATCTGAAAATGAGCTCTTTTCATCCAATACTCTCCTACCAGGGGGATAGAAGGCTTTCCCACTGAAAGGGGGCACTAGAATGGCCTAGATCTAAATAGATCTAACCTCTACTTGCTGCAGCTTACAAAGACAACCAAACCCTCAACAGGATCTGCGTTGTAGTTGGAAGAAGAGCTTGGCCGTAAGCCTGATAGTGGTCAAGAAATGCAAGACTCCTCCTTGAGCTACTCAATGGAAGAGGTGGGATTCCCGATTAGGAACACCGAAGTGCTAAGCAGCACTATTCTCAACTAAACAGCAAAGAATGAGAAATGTCTAAACAGACAAATTCTTCAGAAATCATAAGGTATTCAACAACCTTCTCATGTTGTTCTCCTCTTCTTTAAATAAGATGGAATCCTTGCCAAACCCTAAACCATCTCAATGATTTAGCTGCATTCACACATGTAGCCTCCAACTAAAACTGCGTTGTGCATATAGTAGGTACATTGCATCAAGACAGCGATGTTGATTTGGTCCTGTTGACCCAACCAAATGTCTTCATCCCTTTTACACATAGGGGTATTTTACTAAGGCATCCCAGATTTAGCCTTGTTCACATGGGGCATTGATTTATTTTGTTGTTTAGGAGTTTTATTGATCCTCCTTTACAATTTTATTCATGCAACAAGAAAATGAAAACAAAATTGTATATTCCCATTAGTTTGGGCTAATTGGGAATATTACAGTCCTCCCCTCCAAAATGTTGCTTGTCCTCAAGCAACTAATAGGGTGAAAGATGCAACACTTCTCCTCCTCCATTGGTGACATCATCAAGGATCGAGCTTTCTTCACAAGCTAAATGTTCACCAATCCAACCCTCCATGAATTGTTCCTCCACAGTCATCATGAGATGTACAAAATCCATCCCACAAGGAGTCAAGAACTCACATGAAACAAACATGGTTGAACCAATACCCTCCCTGAAACATGTATCATAAGGTACACGGAGAGTCTCCATCCCATGAGGTACATACATGCTCCCCATCCTCCCTCCATACAATCCCAAAAACAGTACAAGTATATCATCAATGTATGGAAGTAAGACTACATATACACAAACAAAAATTTGAGCATAAGGAGGTGGGTCATAGTCCCACATATGGTACCAGCGCAGTGCATCTCCTGCCTACATCAGATCAAGGTGTGGTAAGTGGTTTCCCCACCACTTACTTGTTGCACATGTCATCTCACTATGGCTGAAGATGTGAGATATGTTTGGTGCCTTTGGGAAGCACCCATCATGAAAGAAAATCTCCCTTTGCACATCAAGGGAGTGGCCAAGTTCAAAAATTTTAGTGGCCCAACAATTGCCATGAGATTTACATTATACATTGCTCCTTTTAGGAGTCATGGCCTGCATAAAAATGGTAAAAGAACATGTACAAACAGAAAATGAAACTTGCTTTACATGATCAGATCTTTTACCAACAATGTCTCTCATACACATGGAGTTGTGCATGGATCTTTCTCCTCTCTCAAAAGAAGGAAGAGATGGCTGAAATGACTCTTGCATAGAGTCCCTTGGCTACCCCAACTCCACATAGCTCATGCATTCTTGAAAATGTTGATGTAGTTCCTCTTTCAAGCCTTCCCAATCAAGACTTCTCATGATGATGTTGTAGATCTTCATGGAGTGCATATCGCTGAAACAGAACTCCTTGTATGCCCCTTGTAGGATCTTCTGCTTGAGCTTAGAAGCTCTAGACAAAAAGATTCTACCATGATGATAGATGACTCCTCCTTGGACTAAGTAGCCCTCTTCATGCAGCTAGTCATCAACTATCATACATGTGTGAAGATCTTTGGAATAATCCACTAGCAGTTGGGATTTCCAATACAGATCTACATTGCTCAATAATGACAGCATTGATGGTATGTCAACAGAATTGTCTGTCATGTTGTTGATCTCCTCCTTGACATCTCCTATGCCAAAGGTGTATGTTGGAAGGTTGATCCTCCCATTCTTCTCCTCCCACAGCGCAGATCTAGAAATGAGAGTGGGTGATGAGGATAAGGGAAGAAGATCTCCCTCCTCCTTGAGCTTACCCAAGCCTCCCAACGTTGTAGCTTTGTCTTCAAGTGCTCCAATCCCTCCTGGTTCTAAGTTTGGAGCAGCGAGTTGTGAGGTCTTCCCCACAAAAGATGAATCAGGTGGCCTCGCAGGTGGTTTGCCAGTAGATAAGAGTGTCCCATGCAAAATTTTCATGAGCATAATAGATGGGACTGTAAGGTCCTTGCTTCCACTGCGCAAATCCATCTTTGTATTCTATGTGGAAGTGTTATGTGAGGGGTAAGAATGCATGCCTCTGATTATTTGAGGTGCACCACTCTTCTTGTCCACCCATTCCATTTGCAAAGCTTCCCAATTAGTGGTGACTTTCTCCAATGTAATCAACCATTGAACACCCAAAATAACATTGGTGTCTGGTATGTCAACTACAAAGAAGTGATCCACCAAAGTGTAGGATCCCATGGTGACTGAAAGTGATGGGACATAATGCACGCATTGCATTGTTCTATCTCCTGGGACCAAAACAGAGAATCCCTCAAAAGTATCAGTAGGTATTGCCCTCCTTTGCACAAGATGAGCATCAATAAAGTTGTGGGTGGCCCCACTGTCAATAAGAACAAATACCCTCTGATTCATGATTGAACCATGAACTCTTAAGGTCAAGTACTTAAGTACTCCCCTCAAAGATGCAAGAGTTCCTCCAATAGGAGCAAAAGCTCCACTCCCATCTCCTGATGGTGTTGGATCTCCCTCAACATTTTCAACGTTGTGACCTCTTCTTGGTTCATCTTCTTCTTCCTCCTCAAAATCTAAGAAGACTTCTATGTAGTGTGCTTTTTGTTGCAAATATTGTCATTGATGGCAAAGGAGCAGAAAGGAGTAACACTAGAATTACTAGTGATAACAGAGGCAGCAGAGAAGCAGTTAAGGAAGAAAAGGAGCAAAGGCAGCAAAAAGAGCTCAAGAGAGATCAGCACGTGCAACAAGTGCAATAACCAAAAGAACAAGCTCAGGAGAGATTCGCAGAAGCAGCAAAGAAGCATAGGTAGCATAGGCAGCAAAGGTAGCGAAGGCAACAGAGGTAGCGAGGGCAGTTGAACAGCGAAGGCAAAGGCATGCAGCAGAGGCAGCGAAGGCAGCAGAGGCAGCGAGGGCAGTTGAACAGCGAAGGCAGAGGCATGCAGTAGAGGCAACGAAGGCAGCAGTTGAACAGCGAAGGCAGAGGCGTGCAACAGAGGCAGCGAAGGCAGCAGTTGAACAGCGAAGGCAGCAGAGGCAGTTAAGGCTAAACCTCGTGCACATCTTATGAGCGTGGTTAACGTTGATCTGGGATCAACGGTACCGCGAGGGCAGAGCCCTAACACTAGAGATCTCTCCTCCTTGAAGTGCCAAAGACCCTGCAACTTTCTCTTTGCAAATAACGCAGATTTGGAAGATGGACAGCGTTGTTGGCTCTAGAACACGATGTGGCCTCAAGCCAAGATCTGAAAATGAGCTCTCCTCATCCAATACTCTCCTGCCAGGGGGATAGAAGGCTTTCCCACTGAAAGGAGGCACTAGAATGGCCTAGATCTGAATAGATCTAGCCTCCACTTGCTGCAGCTTACAAAGACAACCAAACCCTCAACAGGATCTGCGTTGTAGTTGGAAGAAGAGCTTGGCCTTAAGCCTGATAGTGGTCAAGAAATGCAAGGCTCCTCCTTAAGCTACTCAATGGAAGAGGTGGAATTTCCAATCAGGAACACCCAAGTGCTAAGCAGCACTATTCTCAGCTAAACAGCAGAGAATGAGAAATGTCTAAATAGACAAATTCTTCAGAAATCATATGGTATTCAACAACCTTCTCATGTTGTTCTCCTCTTCCTTAAATAAGATGGAATCCTTGCTAAACCCTAAACCATCTCAATGATTTAGCTACATTCACACATGTAGCCTCCAACTAAAACTGCATTGTGCATATAGTAGGTACATTGCATCTAGATAGCGCTGTTGATTTGGTACTGTTGACCCAGTCAAATGTCTTCATCTCTTTTACACATACGGGTATTTTATTAAGGCAGCCCAGATTTAGCCTTGTTCACATGGGGCATTGATTTATTTTGCTGTTTAGGAGTTTTATTGATCCTCCTTTACAATTTTATTCACGCAACAAGAAAATGAAAACAAAATTGTATATTCCCATTAGCTTGGGCTAATTAGGAATATTACAAGGGCGCACATTTTGCATTGAGTTGCCATTTCATCAACACTTGTTTCTTACTATCCCTTTTCTTGCCTTTTTCTTTATTTGATTTGTTCTTTTTTCTTTGTATATGCATTCTTAGGCATAGGACTTGGGGCACTAGCCTCATAGTAAGGTAGCATTGTTCAAGCTTTGTTATTTGGCTTTTGAGTTTCATTGGCTACATCAACCTCAAGCTTATAACTATTAAGATGAGGGACAACAAAATATGTGTATGGAATAAAGACGAAAAATGATAAATGTCAAGTATGATTTGGGATATGAGCACGATACACCTTCCCAGGCCTATAGTAGTACAATTCAATCCAAGAGTGAACACTTACATCGGAGAATATGAACCCACCCAAGTACAACATAGTACAAGACACAAGTTTAATGTGTTACGAACCATTATCAAGTTACATCAATGATCATCACATTCACAACAAATATAAAGAGAAATATAATCAAGTGTGAGCAAAATATAAGATTCAACAATGTATGGACAACCTTCACCAAAAATATGATCATACAGGGAGTATCTCTAGCCAATTGTCCACTGAAAACCATAGATCTCATTTGCAAAACTACCAATTGTGATGAAAATCAAAAGTGAAAAAATTATCTAGTTATCCCTACATCTCAAGGTAGAACAATATGAATAGAATTTAAGGTGTTCAAAATAAACAAGAAGCCTTTTTGACATGATCTACTACAAAAAGTCAACTTCTCGATGAAAGGTAATTTGTACAACCACTTAAATTATTTCTATTTGGGATCACCTTCATGAATATAACTTGGTGAATGGATTTCCTAAAATTGAAAAGGAGAAACAAATTTGTGAAGCATGATTGGCAAGACAACAACATCGACTCAAATTTGATGGCGATCAAACCAGAGAAACTCAAGAACTTGATCTCATTCATACTTTCATTAGCAAGATCAAGTCCTTCATTACGAGCTTTTACACAAGCTTTCAAAGCAATCTCATTAGCTACTTCGCCAAGTGCATATTCACCAAGAGCATGGAAAATTTTAGGGGCTAATATTCGTAAGTGGGCTAATTTTCCATGCTTTTTCCAAAAAAAAGATTCGCCAATTCCCATTTTTTTTAAATTGATTCGCCCAAATTTTATAGCATAAAAATATTTTACCCTAAAAATCACCAAAAAATTATATATACTAATATAAAATGATTACAAAAATAACATCAAAAAATTTACAATTCACATATTGGGAACTACTAAGATTCGCCGAGTTTTTAAACTTTAAGATAAACGTCCATCCTTAAAATTTTCCCTGAGGTCCAAGGGTGTCTCAAAGTTCTCCCACCAAACTGTAGCATGGAATCATCTCCAAATATCTCAATCAAAGCAGGCATGTGCCAAACCTAAATACCTCCTAAAGCAACGAGCATAACACCTAGAATAGATACCCAATCTTGAGTGAAGTAAATACCATGACTTGGAATCTTTTTCAATAAAATCATCAAGTACTCAATCAATAAACCCTAAAGTGACTCCTAGTTCGCCTTCAAGTCTACCTACTACAGTACCAGAGTGAATATGATCCCCAACAAACATACACAATGCTTTAGTCAATACACAAAATTGTATACCATGATTTCTTTGTCCATCAATCACCGCGTGCATCCAAGGGTGTCTCAAAGTTCTCCCACCAAACTGTAGCATGGAATCATCTCCAAATATCTCAATCAAAGCAGGCATGTGCCAAACCTAAATACCTCCTAAAGCAACGAGCATAACACCTAGAATAGATACCCAATCTTGAGTGAAGTAAATACCATGACTTGGAATCTTTTTCAATAAAATCATCAAGTACTCAATCAACAAACCCTAAAGTGACTCCTAGTTCGCCTTCAAGTCTACCTACTACAATACCAGAGTGAATATGATCCCCAACAAACATACACAATGCTTTAGTCAATACACAAAATTGTATACCATGATTTCTTTGTCCATCAATCACCGCGTGCATCAAAGTAGCGAGTGTGAAGAAGCAAGCCATTGTCTCGACAATAATGAGCCAAAGAAGTATGGTGATGATTGTGAATCCATATTATCTTTAGAAGGAGCTAAGTACTTTGTTACATTTGTTGATATATTTCAAGAAAATTTTGGATTTATTTTCTAAAATATAGGTCAAATGTATTTGGCACTTAGAAAAAATTCAAAGGAATGGTTGCAAATGATAGTAGACAAAACATTAAGATGTTAACGAGTGATAAAGGAGAGGAGAATGAATCCAAGGCATTTCTGTTAGTTTTTATAGCATCGGATGGTGTTCTAGTCTCGACAGTTGTCAGAGAGGCTAATAAACACTAGGACTCCATAACCCATAAAGGTTTCAGGAAAATCCACCTAGAGATGCCTTAATTAAGTTAATTAATCAATAATTGAATTTTTCCTAAGTCTAACTTATGGAAAATGATTAACTAACAACAATTAATTAAGGAAGGTGAGATTTCTCTAGAAACTCACACAGATCGACTAGGAAATAATCTCAGCCGTTGATTAAGTTTTGATCTTGGTCATTGGAGTCCCAACTGGAGATAATAAGAAGAAGTTAATGGGTAAGCAAAGAGATACACTTGAGATCGATTTCCTTGGGTAGTTCGATTTTCCATAGAGCAGCATCTTCCCGGAAGAGTTTGATACAGAAACAAAGAGGGGCACAGACAGTGAAACCGGATAAATTTTTCTGGTTCTGGAGAGTCAGCAGCGGAAGGGTCGTATTTCCCAAAGAGGTTGCGCAAAGCTAGCACAGATAGCTTCAGAGTGAGATCGATGTTTCTAAAGGGAATGGTTATTCAATTGTAGTTGGTCCGGAAATTGTCCAGGAGGCCAAGTGAATTCCTTCCAAAGCTAAGAAACCGGATTCGTCCCCCAGGGCCTTCAAATCCCAAATCCGGTGAATCGGATACGATTCTCCAAGATTCGTACCGAATTCTTGGGATTCCGCTGTATCCGTACAGGGTATGGCGAATCCTAACCATACCTTGTACAGATACGACCGAATCTCGTACAGTCGGATTCTCCGTTTCAAAATGTGCGATTTTTGGTTGTAAAAAACCAAATTTTTGATTAAAATTTATTTAATATTATCACTGTTGGCCCTCAAGGAAAAAGGAATGATATAGTGACTAAGAAAAGTGAGCAAACAGGCATAATTTAATACGTAGTTGGAGGTGGACCTGTCACCTACTCCCACAGTTCATTTTGCTTCTCGAGCTCAGTTTGGACCATGTGTACTTATTGTTCAAACTTCAACGCTTGGGCCCTCACTACTAGTGATAATTGGTTGATAACTTTCCATATTTTGGAAGTGGGGTATGCTAGCACAGTTTTTATAAACTATTATGGCAGGCCAAAACCATAATAATTTTACCAAATACCTAACACTGAGGAGAAGTTTTGTTGGGATCCACACATGTGGGGTCATTGACATAGGGAATCATTTTGAGAAATTTGGGATGCCTATCTAAATGTCATTAACTGTTTCAGGTGTCATGGATCCATCTCCACCTAAAACAAAACTAGTTTATGATGTTGATTATGATGATGAGGATTGATTACTCATTGACTTTGACTCATGAGGCTTCAGGCTTGGAGTTTTGGAGACTGTAGTTTTTTTGTATTTTCTATTTCTATTTTCCATTGGCAGTGTACTTATGTAACACACTTTGATTCTGATGAAAACTAAAGTATCTTACTATCTTGTCTTTCTGAGTAAATTTGACAATTGTATGATGTATCAATGTATCAAATTTCAATGTATCATGTATGAGTATCTAAGATCTTAAATCTATGTTTGAATCAATGAATTTGTATGAATTTGTGTAAAAAATATCTAATTTTTAATATATTAATATATATATATATATAATAAAATAATATATAACGTATCGTATCCCGGAAGTGTCATGTTCCGGGGGTCACCGTATGCCGAATCCGATTCTCGAATCCCCATATCCCCATATCAGGTGACTTAGTTACAAAGGCAGAGTCAGCCAAGACGTCATTTTTCTGGCAGTTCCGGGACCTAGCGAGTTAGAGCCTACACAAGCACTGCGCAGACACTGTACGACTATTGTTTTTCCAATTGTCAAAGTTGGATAAGGCACGGTGCTAAGGTATTTGCCTCAAATATTTTGGCCAATTTATTTTGTTGATTGGATTGCCAGTTGGTCATCCATAGATTGTACTCAGAATTTCTCGCTGCTACTTAATAATAAAAATCTTCAATTGTTGCACCGGTTTTCCCAAGTTGGGTTTTTCCGAGGACTTTAGTCCAAAATAAACGGTGTTATAATATTGTGTGTGCGCCAGTGTTTTCTCAGTTTCCAGTTCATCTTCCGCGGTATTTTTATTTGTGAAGATTGTAGTGTGATTAATTCGTCGTTGTCGTAGCAATAAACTGCTAAAATTAATTAACAATTAGAAGAATTAATTCAAGTTGTTGCAATAGAATTTCAGTGGTGAAATTTTCACAATTTCATCAATTTGATATCAACATGTCATTAGAAGGCAAAACTCCTTTGTGACACACCACAATAAAATGGTATAGAAAGAAGAAAGAATATTCAATTATGAAATTGGGAAGATGAATGATGAAAGGATATAGTCTTGGTAATCATTTTTTGGCTACAGAAGCACATATAACAGTATTTTCCTTGAATCAAACTCTCACAAAGGCATTTCGTGGTAAGATTTCCTTATGAGGCTTGCTCAAGAAAGAAACCTAGGTAACAAATTTCAAGGTTGTTCATTGTTTGGCATATCCACATGTTGCAGATAAAGATAGGCATAAATTAGAAGCCAAGAGAAAAATTGAATGCATACAAGCTATATGATCCAAGAAATAGGAAGATTGTTATAAGTAGCTATGTGATTTTGTTGAGAAACGCCCACATGAGCAAACATGTGAATGGAAATGTGAAGTTTTTTGGATTGATAAAGAAGAGCCTCAACTCAAAGCTCTTATCACATATAGGAGAAGAAGAAGAAAATAAGACAAAAAATAGGAGGAAAAGGTAGAAATTGAATTAGAAAAGTTGGCCTTGGGTCATGTAGTTCTTAAAAAAAGCCAAATTTGTTTTGCAAGGCACTTCAAGATGTGAAGCTAGACAAATGCAGCAAGGAGAGAGGAGAACAAGGTCAAAGTAACAATGTCAAGAGAACCTTTCTTGGATCAATGAAGTTGTGAATTTTATACGATTTGGTTTCTTTTAGTGAAGCGAACAGCAAGCAAGAATGCAGAGATGCAATGCAAATATAGTATAATGCTTTAATAAAGAACAAGACTTGGAAATTTTCAATTACCTCCATGCAGGAAACCAATATGTTGTAAATGGGTATACCAAAGTAAGTTCAAATCAACCGGTTTGATTGATAAATATAAAGTCGGGTTAGTTGCAAAAGGATATGCACAAAAGGAAGGTATAGACCATGAAAAATCCTTTTCTACCACAGTAAAATTGATTACAATTATTATGTTGTTAGAGCTTACAACATACTTGGGATGGCATGTACAATATAAGGACACCAAAAGTGCATTTCTAAATGGAAATTTTCAACAAGTGTACATGGAGCAATACAAAGGATATATCGTTGAAGGAGAAGAAAAGTTGGTATGTAAGCCAATGAAGGCCTACTATGGATTCGGGCAAGCCCCCTAGGCTTGATATGAAATGATTGATAAATGCTTTAAATCAAGTGATTTCAAAAGAAGTACTTATGGTCCTAATTCACATATCAAAAAAAGGAGAAGGAAGCATTAATATGGTTGTATATATTGATGAGTGAAACACTACAAGCAACAGTGACAACTTGAATAAAGAAGACAAAAAAAATCTTTGAAAATCATTTGATATCATTGACTTGAGAATACTACATTGTCGACTAGGGATTGAGGTTTGGCAACAACAACAACAACAAAAAATTCTTCTTACAATCTAAATATGTTTTGAAATATTTCAAGAACGTCAAAATGGATGGCCGCAGTCGTAGCAAAACACCAATGGATGTAAAATTAAATATTTTGAAGGATAATAAAGCAAAGGTCGTGAATGAATTGTTCTATATGTAACCAATAGGAAAATTAATATATCTTACAACAACAAACAAAACATCATAGTCGATATGTTAACAAGGTTTTTAAATTGTCCCGGGGAGACACACTAGAATGCAACTAAAAGAGTTCTTAGGTAAATCAAAGATCATAGTTGGGTGTTGTACTTAAGAGTGGCTTTTAAGATGCATATTACACAGGTGATATGGATGAGAAAATCTATAAGTTCAGATTTTCCTCTTGGTAATATGGTTATTTCATGGTCAAGAAAAACATAAAACGTAACCTTCAGCAACTCTTTCAACATTAGAAGCAAAATACAAAGCAAAAAATGGAGAACATGTGAAGCAATCTTGCTACCTAGGATTTTATATAATTTCAAGCTTCAACAAATGAAACCAAAAACTTTACATTGTGATAATCAAAGCACAATCGAGATGACAAAGAATCCAATCTATCATTCAAAAACAAAACTTGTAGAAATTCACCATCATTACATCAAAAAACAAGTGCAAAACAAATGGAGAGAAGTAATTCACTGAAGGTCCTAAAGACCAAACAATAAACATCTTCCCTAAAGCACTCAACAACGATAAGCTCTAAGGTTGAGAATTATTGGGACATAAGAGAAATGGAAATGGAAATAAACATCAAGATTCGGTGTTAGAAACTAGATAAGATAAGGTAATTTTATTAACGTCCAACAAATGAACACAAAAATGGGTCAATTGGACTAAAGGATACATCCAATGTGAGTATAATATGGGAATTCAAACACAACTCCTACAAAATGGCAAAGTCAAATCTAGAATAAAAAGAAGTAAAGAAGGATACAACAATAGCGCAGCCTCATCGTGCATACAATCAAATCAAACGTCTCTAATTATGAAGAAGACTAAGTGAATAAGTCCAGGGCTCGAGGTCGATGATGTTGAGAATGTTAGAGTCTAATAACCAACCACAATGGGGGGTTACAGTGGCGTTGGCTCGTTATCGAAGTCATTTGGATCTAACAAGGCATTTGGCTACACGATCCTACAGGAGGGGGGGCATCTAGGAGCGATGGAGACTCCTAGCATCTGAGGTTGGAGGAAAGAAGCTCTAATAAATCTTTGGATGCTTTGCTAGGGCTGGGGAGGAGTCCATTGGGATGGGGGGAGGGGGGCACCTTTCTCGACTATTGTTTGGAACTAACGCCTTTGACGCTCTATGTGTGAGTGAACTGATGTGTTGTAAAACACTTACGCAATTGTTTCGAGGATACGGGTTGGCCTCGCGGGGGGGGGAGGATTCTGAGAGAAGATCCAAGATCTCACTATTCTACTATCTAAAATACTCTAGAACTCAACTCGTCACTTATTGCTTTGATCGGTCAGATCAACTTGAGAGTATGATGTGATCGTCTAAATCATCCCCGGGTGAGGTAGGGTATGTAGGTTTTGAGATCTGTGTCTAAATACTTCCCTAATCAAGAGGGCAAGGCATCCCAGGCCAAGATACCGAAAAAAGGTAGAGAGGGATCCTCCTAAATCTCTATAGAGACAGTGGTAGCGCCCTCTGAACTCGTAGTATAGGGTGGCTCCTAAAAATGAGGTGTTGTTTTATCATCGACTCTTAAAGGTGACAAACCCGACAAATCCTATCAAAGCCTGGTATATGGTGGTTAGTTTTTGCTCAGAGTCGATGAGAACCAACCCAAAGTCGGCCCAGAGGGATCATCAATAAGTGCATGCAGTGCAATGTTTATTTTATCCAAAGACAATAAGCACAAATATATAAGAGTTAAGATGTAATACACTGAAGTGAGAAACAAGTGAACCATTATAAATTATACCAAGGGGTCAGCACAACCAATTGTAGCAATTGTTGTTGAGCATTTGGCTAGTTCCATGCCAACAAGTGCCCAATTCAAATTTTCTTAGGTAAGGCATGCTAATCTACGTTGACAAGTTTACTAAGGATGACACCTATGAATGTAGGAAGCATCTCTTTGGTTTCCTCACAAGGTTCTCCTTGAAAAGAAATCATATGTAATAAATGACATTTAAGTTATTGTTATATTAATGAGATTGGTTGAACAAATCCTAACAATGACAACAAAACTTTCTTAACATACATATAACACCCTTGCATGTCATTTCTAAGAAAATATGATACTTATGTATCTCCTTTGTCTATTTACATATTCTCCATAGTGGAGTTTAACATATGTCCCCAACATCAAAACAATGCGAGATTAATGAAGGTACCAAATTTGGAATTTATCAATCTTATGTTGTACCATTCATTACAATCCTAGAGTAGTTTAAAAAAATTCAAATGTCAAGCAATTCCATCATGCCATCCTTTACATGTTCATCCTGTTAGCTACATATGCTTCATAGTGACCAACCAATTAAGATTTCACCTAGAGAGATCTTCTAAAGTAACTTGGAGATGAGAAAAAATGGCAACCAATTTATTGATGCCATTTTTTATTTCGGTAGGGTATTATTGTCTTTTTAAACCAAGGTTGAACGAGAGGACCATTTTACCTACATTTCATCTAGTTTGCTATGCCAAACCCAATTTGCATAGCTTAACAATTTTTTGAGAAAAATGATCCAATTAGAGGAGACCATGTCAACAATTAACAATCGCGTAAAATAGCAAAATAGCAATCTAGTTGATTTACTCCTAGAAAGACACATCAACCTGCCAACATGGCCCAAGACAAAAATCTATAAAAAATTAAAAGCAATAAACAAAGACTAACCTGCCCGAACTCTTAACCTACCTTCGTAAAACCTCCTGTCTCTAGACTTTTCTCACCTGATTTTGCTTTTTAAACTTGTATTTGGACTATTGAAAATTTGAAAAAAAAATAAAACTTGACATAACGACTTTCTATTGGAGCTAATTTGCCATTAGGGAAAGGAAATTTTAGAGGGGAATCCATCTGGTGATTATTGTCTTTCAATGTATCAAGAGCCTTAAGGTTTATGTATTATGCCCTAGTAAATCAATTTCTATTTCACAACTTTAATGTTATGTATCACAATGTGATATTGCTTATTTGCACCCTTACATGTATATTTTGGTGTCTGATTTTTCATAATTATTTACAAGCATAAATAGAATTTGTAAGAGATCTTCAATATTTTATGTTTTTTTTTTTTAATTTTCCAATCAATCCTAAGATCTAAGGGCTCATTGTTAATTTTAGTTAACCATGGTATGTTCTATGCTTAGAGCAATTTACTTCAATCTTTCTTATTAAGCCCAATTCAATTTCCTGTTATGCAATCACATTAACATTGACAGTAAATGTTGATAGAACATAAATAAATCGACAGAAGACAAACCAAGACGAGAGACAATAATTTGGCGGATCCCAGGGAAAAACCCGAATGTGGGGAAACCCTTTGATCAAATCTTCTTATTATTCTTCAAATTCAGCAGAGAGAGAAAGTACAATTTACAGCAGCCAACATGATGCCCTAGCCAGCAAAGTCAACATTGTTCAAACCAGCAAATCAGCCTCCAATGAAGCTCGGCCAAACCCAACCAAACTCGACTTCCAATCAGTCAAACTTGGCCCAAAACAGTCCTGAAATTCAGTCAACGAACTGGTCAAAGTCTGTAATCAAATCAGCAGTCAAAGTCAACATTTCTCTTGGGTTTCTGTACCTCCAGCTCCGGCTTCTTAAAATCGAAATTTTGACCCAACAACGAAGTCAAACAGTAAGGGTTGACCCAAAGTCAACGCTGGTCAATGTTATCCATAAAAGCCCTAAAACAGTCTGAAATTTTCAACAAGTGCTTCACACGTGCGGAGGAGAGAGAGAAGCCTCTAAGGTTGTACAAACCAATCAAATGAGAGAGAGATGTGTGAGATGAAATGATGATGAAATGAGGATTATGTCCCTTCCTTTTATATCCATCACTAACGTCTTTTGGGGCTTGTGAGCCTACATAACAATTATGCCCAACCTTGAAAAATTGCACATGTGTGGAAAATAAATTCAAAATCCAACTTCTGCTCATCCAAACAAGATGATCTTTAGATCAATCTTGCACCTCTCCGAAAGAGGAATCCAACAAAAACATCATCTCCATCATATGAGTAGTGCAACATGGAGTTTGGCCCTAGTTGCCAAATTTAACACTCATAAAGTCTGATTATGACTAATTTACTTTATGTTTTAAAAATGTCTCTTGGTACATGATAGCTTTAAATGTATGAGATTGATATGACCCCAGAGAAGGTATATAGGGGGTTAAATGTATATGACGTAAACCCAGGGAGGGCATATATGGGGTTAAATGTACATGTAATGTGTAAATGTATATATAATAAGATATGTCTAATAATAAAGGGACCACATCAATAAGTTATGAAAAGATATATATAGAGATCATGTAGTCATTATTGAGGACATGTGATTTGTATGTATGAATGTAATTGGATATTTGGAGGATTTTATCATATTCTCTAAGGAGTTATTGTGTTACTAATCTCTCTTATCCATCTTGGAGTTGTTCTTCATGCTCAATTGGTGTGCATGGTGTACTTCTGGTTTCTTATGCAAAAAAAAAAATTTAATGAAGCTATCATGGATAAAAACGAATTAAAAAAAAAAAAAAATCTCGTTTAAAATTTTAGTCAGAAATTATTTACACAAATTAAGAAGACCAAGGCTATGAAGCAGAAATTAGAACAAGAAAAGGAAGATCTCAAGAAGAAACTAAATAAAGGCATATCAAATCGAGGTGAAGATGTTAAATTTCTAATCCCTGCCAGATTTATTTTCTTACAACGATTAATTCATCCCCAACAATTAATTTATTTACCGAAATAAATACTAAATACCAAAAAATAAAATCACTGGTATTTTTAACTTCTAGAAATAAATATATGCAGTGGAAATAAACTAGAGAGATAAATCACACATTGCAAAATAAAATTACCCACAACAATTCAATGTCATTTAATTATCTGGAAAATTTGGGTTCTTCGACCCACGGAGATATAAGGGAAAATACAAATCTAGAACTTGTAACTCGGCTCCCTCATAATGAATTTGGCCTCAAGGAAATCAGCCTCCAGATGAAATCAGCTTGGAGAACTCAGCCAACAACTCGACCTACACCCTCCTTGCTTGCCACTAATGCAAACTATGGAAAAATCAACCCTCCAGGAACTCGGCCTCCTCCAAATAAACTCAATCTCCCTCTAACAACTCATCCCTGCAATCTCCAGATGAAATCGGCTTGGAGAACTCAACCAACAACTCGACCTACACCCTCCTTGCTTGCCACTAATGCACACTATGGAAAACTCAACCCTCAAGCAACTCGACCCTCCAGCAACTCGGCGGCCTCCAAATAAACTCAATCTCCCTCTAACAACTCATCCCTGCAATCTTCTCCTACTCAACCCTCCTGGATTTGAACCAATCAACTTGCACTTCTCCTTCTTTGTGCTCCTGGTCCACAGAGCCACTCGCACTTAGAGAAAATCTTTCTATGAATGATAACTCGCTCACACAACTTGTACATTCACCTCCTCGCTAGGCTCCCTTTATAATCTTCATTGAGTCCAAATCCTTAACCCAAATATCCCTTCTAAAACCATCTTGGAGATCTATGGATGCGATTATTTCTAAGTCACTTAAATTATTAAATTATTTATCCTTAGAAAATAACTCAATAGTCCACAATAATTAATTTACTTTAATTATTGTATTTTTCCTAAGTTAGAATTGGGAAAGAAGACAAAAATCACTTACTCCGCCAAGCAAGCACCTAGAAGATGAAAATAATGTCTTCCACATGCTAAGACACCAAGCCTATGCAGAAGACCTTCCAAAGCTACCACTCACTTCAACAGAAGAAAATTCTTAGTTGAAGAGTGTTAATCAAAAGTTAATAGAAGATATTAGAACATTAAAAAATGAGAAACACGAGTATCAAAACATTCAAAACAAAATTGATGAATCAAAAGTTGAAGAACTTTCACATCTTTGGCATCATAATCAAAATCTCCTTGTGTAAACTAAGAAAATTACAAGTGATTAAAAAAAAATGGAGAGCAAATTAGAGGAACTTATCACAAAAGAAGTATCTAACTCTTGAAAAGTGAAACTCCAAGTTGAAGAAAAGGAAACAAATATTGATCCAAATAACATCACGATTCAGAAAAATCCCAATCCAACTAAACTGAAGACATACTCGAATGTTGCAATGCAAACAACGGAAATTCCAAGTAAAGATTCAGTGATCAACCAAGCAACATCAATGCGTTAAGAAAATCATATACCTGAAGTAAATCAAGAAATCGCCACAAGCATGATAAGGTAAAATCATACCACAAAATCTCCTTCTCAACATCCAAATCATAAGAGCAGACATCTCAACCAATCAACAGATCAATATCACAAGGATAGAAACAATTGATTTATGTTTCGAAAAATATTGATACCAGTGCAATTAAGTCTTATAACAAAATTTCAACTCAGGTATCAAGTAAGTACAAAGTTCCACAAATAATTGAATTGGGATGGTTAGATCATCTTTCAGTTCAACAATCTTGTTCAGCGCTATGAAGTTTGTATCATCTTATGTATTCAATTTCAATGATGACAACTCCAAGAAAAGAGATTCACGCAAACACATTACAAAATAGGAAAAATGACATCAAGAATTTCCATAGATATGCTTTGCGGGAAAGCATTTCTAAAGGGGAAGGCAGTGAACATAAATATATAAAAATATACATAAATCATTTATAAGTAATTAATAATAATTAGTATAATGAAAGGACATGATAATTCATGAGAGGGCATCCTGCCTAGATATATATATATATATAGTGGGCACCCTCATTGTATTACATCATACCATTTGTGCTCAAACAAACATATATATATATATATATATATATATATATATGGATATTTTCATATTCCAAATATTTTGCGTGTAAGTGATATGATAGAATACAATGAGGTACCCCTAGTATATAGACCTAGGTGGGATGCCCTTTCATGAATAGCCATGTCCTTTAAGATATGTCCTTTCACTATATTAATTATTATTAATTATTTATTTATATTATTTTATATATTTTTGTTCCTAACATTGTTTTTCCATTTTGATGTCAAAATATATGCAAGTTTCCATGTTCAACAATTTTCAGAATAATGAATCCATTTTCTAACAATCCACAACCGTTGAATTAATGAATAATGTTAAAAACTACAACTTTGACTCTTAAACATGCATTTTTGGTAAACATTGTAACTATTTTCCGTGATATTGTAAAAAATATTTGCAAACTAATCAATAAGCCAAGATCAGAATATATCATTCATGGTATTTTCTTGTGAAGTAAACTGGGATTTTGTTTTTAGTCTCGACACTGATTTGGTTAATATTTCTATGGTATTCACAAATAAATTTCTTGTAAGTTTTACTGCTTGAACCATCACGAATGAATGGACCATTGCAAACATCTTCATTTGCAACTATGCTGTAGTCAAGCTGCTAACCTTCTCATATGTCTACAAACATCATTTGAACCAACAATGCATAAACTGACCATAAAACATAAATAAACTGCTTAATCTTCTCCAAGAAAGCAATAGATATACAAAAACCTACATGTAGAAATGTCATTTTCTGCTCAAAAATATTGCACAATATCAAGGAAACGCCCTGAACAAATAGTGTGGAACTGGGATGCTTATGCCTTGGTGCTTTGAGCACATGGATATAACATCTTTGAAAACAAATATACTCAACAATAAATGTGCAGGAATTAAACCACTACATATGTGGAGTGTAAAATATGTCTATTAAGTATGATAGTCACAATGAGTTGATTAACAATACGCCTTAGAAAGCCTTTGTGAATAAAAATGAATAGAAAATATGCTCACCTGTAATGCATAGCCAACCATTTTAGAAAAGGCAGTGATCGTTACATCTTTTCCTTCTCGTTCAATCTACATGGAATAATATCCAGACAAAAATCAATACAGGGCAGTTGAATAGATATTGTTTCCATACTCGAAGACAATAAAACAATTTTACCTTTGCCTTCCCAATGGGGAGACAGAAGCTAGGATCAAGACACTCTGCTGAGACTGGAAAAGACTCTCCATACCTGACATGGCACAGGATAAACCATGAAAAACAACCTCATCGTTGAAATACATAACATCATTTAGTTCTGATTACAATAGAAATGCATAGTTTAAACATTAAATTTAAACTGTTTTTGTTCCAAGATGCTTCACTTGAAATGGTTCTGTAGTCAAGCCAAGAGAAAAATAAGCAAATATGCTTCAACAAAAGCATGCTTCCTATGCTTACAGCAATTCATTTTCAAGAAAAACGACAGGATCTGGATCACGGATGGCAGCTTTCAACAATCCACGAGAATCTTCTGCTGAATAGGGGGTCAACACTTTCAGCCCTGGACAAGAAGCATACCATGCAGCATAACACTGCAAACAAAAATCACAGCAACAGAATAACCATCTCCTCCCCATCTTCAGAGGGGATAAAAAGCCAAAGCATAAAATTGCAAACTATCAAGCGAATAGAAACTGATATAGAAAATAACCACAAAAGTTGTCGAGACATATAACATACCTGTGAGTGCTGAGCACCAACACCAGCAGCAGCTCCATTTGGTCCTCTAAAGACAATGGGCACAGAAATTTGACCTGAAGACATATAATATGTCTTGGCTGCAGAATTTATTATTTGATCAATAGCCTGACAACAAGAAAATAGCCTGTTAGAAATATGGAAGAGATCCAACACTTAAAATAAAAGTGAATCTAAATGATGTGATCATTAGACTGAGTACCAGAAAATCCCATCATCTAGATTCTAGACTCAGGCTCTTCAGGGCTCATTGAAGGGCCCAGACGTTAAGAGACGAACAAAGCATTATGCGAGTAGAAATAGAAGTCCACCCCCGTGCAATTTTTCAATTGACAAAGTAATATATATATATATAGACACAAACACACACACACACTAACTCACTTTGTTTGTGTTCATGTTTGAGTTCGAGTTCGATTACTTTAAAGTTCGACAAAAATTCGACAGTTAAAATTTTGAAAATAAATATCGGTATTAAGTTCAACATACTAAAAAAATTGGAAAAAAATAAATATATATATAATGAAATATTATACTTCCATTATAACTATTTATAATTATATAAATTTATATAATTTAAGTGTATGGTATAAGTAAAAAATTAACACATACACACACACATATTCAAAAATAATAAATAACAACAAAATTTAAAGATTATTTCTTTTATATACAAGTTTCTTTTATATTTCATTGAAATATTACACTTTTA
Source organism: Pinus albicaulis (assembly GCA_034641835.2). NCBI lineage: Eukaryota > Viridiplantae > Streptophyta > Pinopsida > Pinales > Pinaceae > Pinus > Pinus albicaulis. The sequence goes on along the minus strand of CM076578.1, from coordinate 1,833,338,852 downwards.
TCTTATAACTGTTTATAAATATATAAATTTATATAATTAAGTGAGTACGCTATAAATTCTCGGGGGACAGCTCAATTGGTAATATAAGTGATGTGAAATCATGCAAACTAAGAGATCCAAGGTTCAATCCCCCAGTCATGACCCAGTCTACGGAGTGGAGGACAGGTCGTAAGCCCTCAAAGGTATAGTAGTAGTGGCCAGAGTCAATCCCGTGTCATGCCAATATGAGACTAACCCAGTTGTTGATTGCTCTAGGTTACCAATAAAAAAAGTATTGTATAAATATAAAATCAAATATATATATATATATATATATATATATATATATATAATGTTGCCAGGAAACGTGGGGATGGGGACAGGTGCGTCATTTTTTGAAACATGGTGCGTGGGTTTGTCAGGGGTATATGTGTGTGTGTGTGTGTGTGTGTGAATTTGTATAATAAAAATATTTATGATTTAAACTTTAAAGATTTAAACATGCACATCATTGAATATTCAACATTTACACTGAAATTTCAAAATTTCTAGTTTGATATCAAGTAAAAATTGGAGTTTAAACATACTTGTAAATCTGGCCCCATGCCAATTTCGCCCAAAACTCCCATAGGAAAAGAGTTAAAAGAGTGATTAGAAAAGCAAGTGATGTCGGTTGGCCATGAGAGAATGTGGAGATTACAGTAGAAAAACAAGAGTTTGGAATCGCAGTATATAGTTGTAGACTATTTATTGTGTTTTCTTCAAGATTCTAATACTCATCATAAGGAAGTTTTCCCATCTTTGACATCATGGGTCGATTTACTATTTAGAATTAAATTTTAATTTACAAATTTTGTTATGCAAACAGTTAAGTTTGAACACACAGAGATTAGAATTAATTCATGCAGCATGGTGAATTTTCAAAAGCTACCTATGAATCTTCAAGCAGGGATTGCATCTCTGTGGGAACCTCAAGTCACCAGCACACACACCAGCGAATGCCCCAAACACACCAGGGAATGCTCGTCATCTCAGTAGTCAAACCGAATGATTGTTGTCTCAAACGGAATGTAGTCATCGAAGAGTGAAGCAATTTTAGGTTTTACGTGTTATGTATTCACCTTTTGAATTTCCACGATTGTTTTATATTTAAATTTTTATTTCAAAAATCGTTCAACAAATAACCCTAAAGAACCAATTTTGGGTTTCCAAGTACCCGTTATCGGGGTTCCAAGTACCCTAAACGTAAAAAGCACCCAAAAAATTTTAACGAAGAACCCGGTTCCTATGGGTTCGTTTCGGAAGAACCCGTACCCGAATCTGGTTCTTGGGTTCGAGAACCCCACCCCTGGGTTCGGGAACCATCAACTATATATACCCCAATATACTGCGCAAAAGAATAGAGTAACAGATTCAGACTTGTCTGAGATTTTTGGACTGAGTTGCAAGAATTTCAGGACTGAAATAGCGAGAAAAGGAGAATAGATCTGCGGAAAAGCAGAAATTCCTGCAACTCAGTCCGAAAATCTCAGACAAGTCTGAATCTGTTACTCAATTCTTCTGCACAGTACACTGTGGTATATATAGTTGATACTGTCAGTAAATTAGCTGACCTGTCATTTAGTTATGGAGCCAACTTGATTGAGGGTATATAAGCCGAATTATAGAGGGTATTTTCCAACGTATTTAAGGCTCTCTTGAAGAGTATATACATCATGTTTATGTACTATGCTGGTCTGAGCAGGAGTGTTATCATCATTCTTGAGCCATTTCTTCAAGCTTATATGACAAGGTCTTCAGGCATACCATTATTGACTTTACTTCATATACATGACTCTATTTATGACAAAATGACAAATCCCTAAAAGACATCAAGAAGAAGTCTTTTGACCTTTAATAAAAATCCTTGCTCATGAAACCCATGAAGCAAGCTTAACAAAAATACATTTTATTATCTTTGTCTTCTTCATTACATAAATACATAATTACAAAGTCAATATGAAGACAGAACCTAGTTACATTTTCCAACAAACTTCTCTCTCCTGATCCTCAAAAGCATGAAGCCTGAATTTCCACAGTGACCACAGTTTGTTGGATTTCCATTTCATGGTAAGTCACTTCCTTTTCAGCGTCTATAATCCTGCCTTTCATTCTTCTGCCTTCCACCTCCAGACTTCATATTAGTGGCACAAGCAATGCAGCCACATCGGCATTGGCACTCTTTATCAACCATTTGGACGTTTAGGTGTTAAGAGTTTACCTATGTTGCCCAGTCAGTATTCTCGTCAAGTATGGCAGATCCATATGGCAGCACTGCACTTCACAAGATCCATCATACCTCAAGTTCTGTGCAAAGCAGACGTGCATGTTGATGATGGTGCAGCACTAGTTTGATTTGGGAGGCAACTTATATCTATGTGGAGAGGTAGAGGGCACATGCATGTTGCAGTGATGTTATAGTTTAATAAAGTGGTTTCATATTCAACGAAAAAATGGGAGGCAGCACTCACCAGAAATTGCTCATAAATTCAGTCAATGAAAGACATCCAATTTTCCAGCTAAGTTTTTGCAAATGATAGTTTCACATAGAGAGTCAAATGTTGTTCTTCTTAAGTTCTGAACTATCCGAATTCAGGAAATAGAAGTATTTGCATGTTTGGTCACGGAACTGGAGTGGAAGATACCCAAAGGTTAAAACTTATGGCTGATGGAAGCGGCATTAATCTTCAATATACAATTCTTCATCTGATGTTAAATTTAATTCTTGTGTGGCAATGATAAATTTAAAGGAGAACTAATTATTGTTGCAACAGGAAGATGTAAGGGGAGATTCCAAAGCTTAAGTGCTTGGGCAAAGTGTTCAGATAAATTGAGAAAATGGAGGCATTACTAATATAGTTATAATCATGAAAAATCTTTATATTAAGAGAGCGAGGAATAGGATTGGACATCAGAACATTTCTAGCAAAGTTGTTGAAAAAGGGCAAGCAAGTGTCTGTCCAAATGGAAAACAACCTGCCAACCCATCATTTGTGGATGGAGGCAAAAGTCAAGTTGATCATTATGGACTCAGTTGTGTTTATGCTATAGAAGAAGACATGACACATTATAGCAGTTTAAAGGATTCAGGAAAAGAATTTGGAAGTGAATCCACAAGGGTTGTTTATTAAACTCAAATCCAATCTGGTCTCGCTGATTAGACAACCGTCAAAATATTAGTGCTTAGCCAATTCATCTATAAGAAATTACAAAATGCTTTCCATCATCCATAGCATTTATCTGTGTCTGTGTTGGACAATATCATGTATCTTCCTTCAAAATTCCAAATATATAGCGTCGCCTACACTGCAGACAGGAAGGGACAAATGGCGACTAACTTCTGAAGAATTATCCTGAACGAACCAAAGAAATAGTAGACTGCAGGCTGTTGTGGTGCCTGTCTAAGTTTACAGAATTATACTATTTTTCAGTGTTACACGGGGACTCGCCCCCCCACCTAGGGATCTAGAATCCTTGCCTCCTCGCGCTCCGGGGTCTTGGGGACTTCTAGGGGACGTTTCTCGACGCCCCCAAAAATCAAAAAATTGAAGGGGACGGCAAAGGGGACGTTTCCTCATCTGGAGGTGACAATGGTGCTTTAGGGGACGGGAGGGGGCGTCAAGGGGCGGGAGGGGGCAGGTGAGGCCCACAATTAAAAAAATATTTTTTTAAATGAAAAAAATAATAATAATCAATTTTTAATATTGATTATTTAATTATTAATAAAATTATGTTTTAAAATTTAGTTTTAGGTTTATGTAACATGTTGTTTGAAGTTTCATTTCCAAAGTTTATGTTTCATTGCCGCCCCTTCTGCCAAGTTTCATCTACCCGCAGCAGGCAATAGCGACCATCTATCCACCCATAGCAGCCGCCACCACCCGCAACAGTCGTCGCAGCAGCCGTCGTCGTCGCCTCGACCTCCTCCAAGAACCGTCGCCTCGGCCTCCAGGGTCCAACAGTTTTAGCCGTCGTGGCTCGCCTCAGCCTCTTTCTCCAATAGTCTTGACTGTTAGCTGTCGACGTCTCAGCCTGCTGCCTCCTCTAGCAGCCCCCTGTTCTCCAGGCTCCAGCAGCCTCATCTAGCAGTGTCGGCCTCCTCCAGCTAACTCGGCGTTGACCTCAAGTAAGTAATCTCAAAACTATAAAAAAAATGAAAATTAAAATTTAAAAAGTACTATCATATTATGTATAACAGTGACAGATAATTTAAATTTATTAATTAATTAATAATTAGTATAACAGATAATTTAAATTATGATTTATCAGATATTAAATGATCAAATATCAAATTATGATAATTTAATTAGCATAACAAATATTAATTAATTAGAAAAATGATAATCTGACTGTGTAGGATCTAATTAGTAATTTCATTTACTTTTTAATATTTATCCAAAATGTTTTACTGAACATCAGATTGTACTGCTAAAATAATGAAATTTCATACCAGGACTATGCAAACAGCAGTTATCAAATTCTTGTATAACAGATAATTAATTAGTACAAACTTTGAACAGTAGCACAGTTACTGTGTTACAAACTTACAAACGCTGTAACTCAGTAACTACTAATTAATTTTTTTTTCAATAATTACATTTGTTTTATTTCAAAATTGAAAATTTTATTTTTATTTTTTTTTGCAACTGCAGCAAGTTTAAACCGTGAGCCAAAGTCAGTCCACTAACAGTCGTGACAGTGAGAGCACCTATAGTGCTAATCCATTAGAAGACGCACAACAAGAAATTGAAATTCAAAGCAATCACAAGAGATCACTAAATTATGAAGGCCCACCAACAGATCTGGAAAAATTTGCAAAGGGGGCATTTAATCATCACAAACCACTTCTAATCCATGCAACCAGACTTCCTAAAAGAAATCCAAAAGCTGGAGGTGGCTCACGTGATTGGGTTTGTAATATTTGTGGCCATCACTTTGTTGGCAGCTCTACCAGTGTGAAGCAACATATTTTAGCAATCACATGTAAAGGAGTCAATATGTGTCTCTCAAAGCACATGACTCCAGCTCTAAGAGAGCAACTTTGGAGGCTAGAAAGGGCAACCACTTCAAAAGGAGTGTTTTCTAGCAGAAATGTTGAACCATCCAGTGTTTCATCAAAAAAGGCAAAGGGTGCTACAGGTTCTGTAGCTGCATCTCGTTAATCTGGAATGGGTGCTACAATGTCTGGGATGTACAATATTATAGATCGAGATGACACAGATGATGCAATTGGCAAATTTCTTTTTTCCAATGGAATTCCCTTCCATGTTGTGTGTTCACCTTATTACAAGGAAATGGTCCAAGCAATTGCAAAAATAGGGCCTTCATATGTACCACCTAGAGAACATAAGCTAAGAACATCAATTTTAGATAGACAAGTGTCTAAAATTAATGTGCAGAAAGAGAGAATGGGACAAACATGGTTGAAGTTTGGTGGCTCTATTGTTATGGATGGATGGACTGACATCCGAAAACGCCCACTAATCAACATCATAGTGACATGTGCACAAGGTCCATTCTTTCTTAAAGTTGTTGACTGTTCTGGAAAGCGCAAGGATGCATCTTTCCAATTTGAGCTTCTTCGAGAAGCAATAGAGGATGTTGGTGTTGATAGTGTGGTGCAGGTTGTGACAGATGTAGCAGCAATTTGTAGATCAGCTGAGTTATTGATTCAAAACAGGTATCAACATATTTTTTGGACTCCTTGTTGTGTGCATGCACTCAATAATGCACTAAAGGACATTGGCAAAATTCAGTGGATATCACATTTGGTGTCAGCTGCCAGAGATGTGCAGATGTTTATCTGCAACCACCACACCTCCTTAGCCATGTACAAGGCTCACACGAGGAAGGAATTCCTCAAGCCCACCGATACTAGATATGCTAGCTATTTTCTTTTATTGGAGAGGAAGTTAGAGGTACAAGCACCTCTACAATACTTGGTTGTGAATTCAAATTGGGGAAGGTGGTCAGAATCAAAGACAGACTCAGGGAAGAAGGTCAGGCTTCAGGTGTTGGACAATGATTGGTGGGCGGATTGTGCTTATTTGGTGTCATTCTTCGGCCCTATTGTGGAGGTCATTCGTTACATTGATACGGATTCTTCTAGCCTTGGAGAAATCTATGAGACCTTTGATAGCATGTTGGGTCGTGTGAAGGCAACCATTAAGCAGAGGGAGCCCTCATTAGAGTTCTATACATCCCAAATTCAACCCATCATTCAACGTAGGTGGGATCTCATGAACACACCTTTGCACATGGCAGCATATGCATTAAACCCAAAATGGTATGTTGAAAGCCCTAGGAGAGTGCCTCCTATTGATGATCCAGAGGTAAAGAGTGGCTTCCTAGCCGTAATTGCAAAGATGTATAGTGAGGAGGAGGGGGCAAAGTTGCGAAGACAGTTTGTTCAGTTTGCATCTCTTAATGGCCCCTTCAACACACATGGTGCTCGGGCAGATCGCGATGATCTAGCCCAAGATGACCCGGTTGGTTGGTGGAGGATGAATGGGGACGGTGCTCGAGAGCTCAAACATCTTGTTGTGCATGTGTTGTCTCAGATTGCTAGTTCCTCTGCAACAGAGAGGAATTGGTCCACATATAGCTTCATCCACTCTATCAAGAGGAACAGGCTTACCTCTAAAAGAGCTGAGAAGTTAGTTGTCGTGCATAGTGCCCTACGTCTTGAGCATAGGAAGACACCTGAGTATTTGAAGGGACCAGCAACCCGATGGGATGTTGATCCAGAGGATGATGCACAGATTGATATAGAGGAGAGGCTTGATGAGACACAGATGGGGTTGGTTGGTGTGCCACATAGCATGTTTGAGAATCCAAGTGATTCTGATTCAGATGGTGACATGGTTGATCCTGATATATTCATGCAACAGCTGGATGCAGAGAATAGTGAGGCATTACCTTGAGCATTTATGCTCATTTATCATTATGATGATATCATTTGATATTTATATGTTATGTTTTATCATTTATGTTTTATGTTTCACTGTTTCAGACATAACTTTAAGCTTATTTGCTTTTAAGTTTTAATATTTATGTTTCAGACTTGAGTTGTAAACTTCAGTTTAAAGTTTATTTTGAATCTTGACATAATATCATATATGTCATTCATATGATATCTTAAACTTTAAAGTTTATTTCCGTTGTCCATTGTTAGTAGTTACTAGTTACAGTAATCATCAGTGACAAAGTTACATATGAATCTATGATGTATGTTTTAAGTTTTAAGTTTTAAATTTGTTTCAGTTAGACGATTCATCATTCATCATTCATAGATTTATAATTTTTAAATTTTATCAATTATCATTATCATTTATCTTTCATGATGGAAGTGTATGATGGCTGTATATACATTCCTTGCAAAAATGAAAAATAATATTATATTATTCAATGATATATTAAATTTTTATGACCCCGACGTCCCCCCACGTTTCCTGAAAATCGGTAGGGAGCTTTTGCATAGGCCGCTCCCTCGCCCCCTCGCTCCCACCTCCAGAGGACTTGGTGGAACATTGCTATTTTTTTATTATCTGTATCATAACTGAAAAGGTTTAATTTTTAACTATGCATCAAAAATGAAGATATGCTACCACTTCATGTACATAAATTATAAAGTTGCTCGAAAACAATAAAAAAAAGGCTTTCACATAGGTTGATGCAGTTAAGTATGTGTAAATTTAGAATACAAGTAGAAACAACTCTAAGAACTTGCAAGATTCCAACACAATGAAAGAGACCAAATCAAATAAACCTGGAATTAAAAAGTAACGTGAGAGTGGAGACTCAAGAGCAATTGAAACCAACAAAAAAAAAAGAAATAGGATTAAAATATATTAACCTGCATGGCAAAATTGAAGGTCATGAACTCCACAATTGGTCTTAACCCATAATATGCTGCGCCCACAGCAATTCCAGTGAAACCCGCCTGTCATAGCAGCATAGATACAAACATAAATTTGGCAAGATATATGAATCATAAAGGATAAACACACAAAAAGGCTTTTGCCAACTTTTAGATTGGCACATTTCGTTTCTTCAACTTCACACACCTCAGTGATTGGAGTGTCTAGAACCCTGTCTGGTCCAAACTTCTGTAAAAGGCCTTTTGATATCTGAAGGGAAATCCAGATATTGTTAAAAAAGAAGTGTGAAAATCTCATAGTTTAAACTGCTTACAGCAATGGCATACAGTCTTTTAACTATTTATAGACTTCAAATTTCATCTGATTCATACTACAAAAATCAGTTACCTTATAAGCTCCTTGGTATTCACCAACCTGGTAGAGATACACTGACCAACATCAGTAGGAACATACAGAAAATAAGATGCACAAAATTCTACAAATCATAGCTTTCAAGGCTTATGTATAAAATTCCAAATCCTATAAGAGCAGCACAAACCTCCTCCCCCATTAAAAAGACTTTTGGATCGGCAGACATTTCTTCATCAATAGCTGAGTTAAGAGCATCCCGCACATTTATCTACACAGAAATATTCAACTATAATAAAAAACATAATACTTTTGTATGAAATCTACATAATCCTCAGGGCCATCAGTTATCTGGAAAAACCAAAAATTAAAAAAGAAGACACAAACTCGGAAGGATTTACTTATCACAAGGGTTAGATGCAGTGTTAATCCCTAGTAAATTTCTGAAAATTATCATACAGAAAACTAGCTATCTACCAGAAGCAGAATATAACAATTGCAAACCTCACAGCATTGACCCTTTAATCACAGCTGATTAACATCACACGACACTCCAAGATAAATACCAAAGCCTCAGGAGTCACAAATTAAAAGCAGGAATTTTAAAAACTACTTAGTCCCGGTGAGAAACAGTAATTAAATTGTTTAAGGGTAAGAAGGGTCTTGTGATTCTATACGATTATGGTTAGGTCAATCTGCAATTATTGTGCATGATCTGCATGTACTCTTTATCAACTTTATACTGACTGCAATGTGGAAACCCATGCCCTTGTTTCTAATAGATCTAATTAAGCTTCAGGAATGATAGAGAATCATACATGTCATAATGCTCCTGTCCTGGAAGTAAAACTGGTCAATCAAGATATTACTGCCAAGGAAGAGAGCCCAGAATTTTGTGCCCAAAGTTTTCAACAAGGTAAGGCTCTTGAAAGTAATTCGGTTTGGAACACTCAAATATTGAGCAAGTGATGCATGGTATCAGAAATCATACTTTAATTACATATTGCATCAGTAAGCTTCCCACCCCCAGCTCCCCCCACTTCCCTGCAAACCCCATAGCAGTTCTGAGACAATGGTTGTGTGCATCGGGACGTTTATGGTGGACAGGCTAAAACCTCCAGAAACATTTCTAAATCTTTTTGATCATTTACTTCTGAAATGGCCTCGTCAGTCAAGCACATTCCTTCTCGTGGACCCAGTTCTGCAAGAAGGCCTGGCAGTATGCCAGAGCTGAGAAACTGACTTTTTGGTACGTTGTAGTGTCAATGTCCTGGATGGGAAGAATTCCAAAGATGTCAACATACTTGTAGACTTTTTTGCCATAATTGACTGTCAAACTCAGTAAATTTATTTACTCTGCAGTTGGTAAGCCATATTTCTCAAGACCATGGGTCATGGCTTGCATAAAATATCCGATTTATCATAAGTGCTCGGAGAGGAAATTCTAATCCAATGTGGATCTGATTTAAAGACACGGAAAGTGGTCTATCTCTGCATTCCAAATGTCTGCTTCAAATGGCATGATAGATCTCACATATTGATTACTGTGCCCTGTTTAAAATAAAACCTAGGAACCAGTGCCTATGCTCCACCCCTAATGGCTGAGGATAGAAGGCAGATAGAGATGCAAAGAAAGAAATATAACAGAGAAGATACAAGACCCCAACGAAAACTAGCAGAGGAGACTCTTCTGCAGGCCCAAGCAAACCACAAGCTCCAAAGAATTCAAGAACCCAGCACAGTCAAATAGTCAAACAAGTGACAACACAAGTGTCAGTGACCACTGCCCCTAAGAGTAAAGAGACCATGACTATAAGAGATCCACCTCCTATAAAACATGAAACAATAAGATATTCAGTTTCCCGAGGATTCAAAAGCCAGTTTCCTGGTGGAAATAAACAGACCTACAACGACTACAGATGGCATGTTAGACAGTTTGTTGTCAAAAGTGATAAGCTCCATCCACAGTTTACTGCACCGAGTGATTGGCCAGTATACAACAGTAGGATAGTCTTGGAGAAAGCTTCCAATGATCAGCATCCTCAACTGCAATGTTAAAGAGCTCACCGATCCTTGGTGAAGGTCAATAAAAAAGAGGGACAGAAAGTTTCGATCTCTCCAGATCGAGAGATTCCAGAGGCAGAGGGAGCAGCCAGTATTTTTCACAGAGTAGATCTCTAGCTGGACGCAGTTTGCTAGAGCAGAACTAGCGTCGGGTGGAAGAAGAACACACTCTGAGGGAAAATTTTCCTCAAGGAACTTCTAGTCTCAAGAAGTTCGATTTCCCTTGCAGATCAGCAGTCATTGTGAGCAGAGTTTCTCCCTCAAGAAGGGAGTGCGAATAGCTGAGCAGAAGGGAAGAGGAGATTTTCGACATTGTTTGAGATGGCCACTGCTGTGCTTCGAAATCAGGATAGGTTGGATGGTGCTTCCAACTATGTGATCTAGAAGGCAAGGATCTCCTTCATTCTAGATGAATTTGATCTCAAGGCATATATCGATAATGTGGTGGCAGTTCCCACAGATGTGGATCAGATGAAAGAGTACAGAAAGGAAATGGTGCAGGCAAAGAGGGTGACCCTTGATGGTGTTCGGGATCACATTGTATCACACATAACGGCCAAGGGAACGGCCAGAGAGATCTTGGATACACTTTCCACGTTGTACCAGGGCACTTCCGAGCAACGGAATATGTACTTGGAGGAAAAGCTGAGATGCACCAGGATGCATAAAGGGGAACGCATAGACCCCTTCCTCACTAGGATTCAGGGGATCCGGGAACAGTTTGCAGCTTTTGGGGAAGCACCTCAACCCACAAAGCTAGTGCGATTGGCACCAACAGTGTCTCCGAGGAGTGGTAGGTATTTGTTCAAAGTATCTTGGGCAGAGACACCTTGCCAAGGTGGGGCAGGATGTGGGCCGATTTGCTGCAGGAGGAGTTGAGACGAGACTTGGTAAAGAACTCCATCAGTGGCAGTAGCAGCAGATCGAAGCAAGTGAAGGAGGAGGGGAATGTGGCCCTTGCATCAAAGGGTCCTATTCAAGGACAGGGAGAGTAGCAAAAGAAAAAGATTGCAAATCTCTCTAATTTGTAAAATGATAAGAAAATATTTTGTATTTCATGAATAATAGCTATTGAGTTAGCTATCTTTTGGAAAAAAAATAATTAAGGTGTTAAATTCCTTGGAAAATAAACATATATAATTATATGCAAATTGCTTAAAAATGTAGTGGGTGAAGCACTTAACTATATTTTTTGATGAATCAAGTGCTTCAAGTGTGGCGAGTTTGGCCACTAGAGTACCAATGTCCTCTCAGGAAAAAAGACAAAGAGGAGAAGCAAGACCAAGCGGCAACTCATGCCGAGATTGATAGGTTGTCCTCTAGGTTGGAGGAAGACTTCGTCGTGTTTGGAAACATACCCCCAAGAGTGAAGTGGGGTGATTTGGTTTTGTAGCCCCAGAGCACTTCAGATGGGCAGGATTCTTGAGGAGGTCCACCTCTTGGATCAGTACCTAGCTACGAGATCCCACAGTATTCAGTCACAGATGGTGCAGTCAAATGCCAGGGTGAGTTGCGGAGACTAGCAACAGTAAAATGTTGGGGAGCGCAGTGCAGAGCCAGCAACAGCACAAAGTCTTCAGTGACAGTGCAGAGGCTAGTAGTAGTCAAGACTCTGGTGACAAATGCATCATGTTGAACACAGTTGGTTCAGTATTTCGGATGCTTCTCAATTGCAGCAGCAGCAGATGAGAGGGAGTTGCAGTGCAAATGCAGTGTTGGCAGCAGTTCAGCAGAGTCAACAGCAGCACAGATGTAGTGCATATCAGAGTTGTGCAATGGTTGGTGGGCAACAATAGCCAAACATCAGCAGCATGACAGGAGATGGTGCAAAAATAGAGTATCGCTATCACGGGTGCAGCAGTACTAGAACACATTCCTCACTAAGAGGGAGTGTTAGTTTTTGTAGCATCGGATGTGTTCTAGCCTTGAAATTTTGTTGAGAGGCTAGAATACAGGAGATCTCCAAAACCCAAAAATCGTTTCCGGAAATTCTACCTAGAAATTACCTAATTAGATTATTAGTCAATTTTTAAATATTTCCCAAGTCTAAACTTAGGGAATATGACTACTTAATCAGAATTAATTAATTCAAGGTGTGAATGTTCTAGAGACTCACATAGATCGACTTCAAGTTAATCCTAGTCATCGATTAAGATCTAATTTTGGTCATTGAAGTCTCAACAGAGGATTATAAGAAGAAGTGGATGGGGTTTGAAGAAAACACTTCAGCAATTCGATTCATTGGCAGATCAATTTCCAGAGTAGCAGTTGGTAGTTGTCAGAGAGAGAGTCAGTGAGATCGAAGCAGCGATAGAGGGGCAAAGACAATGAAGCCAAAGGTGAGTGCATTTGCAAAGAGGCAAAGAAGTCACGGTGAGGCTAACACAAAGGCAGTGCAGTGGCCTCTAGAGGAAATTTCGTATTTGTAGGGGAGAAGCAAAGTTTCAATGTCGGAAGCTAGGCAGAGGTTTCAGATGCCATGAGAGTCATTTTCCCAAACAGCAATTGACCAAATGGCTTGAGGAGAATTTGTTCTGAGCTGAGTGCAGAAGTGATTGTGCTGGGGTGACATAGTGACTGCGTAGAGGCAGTTTGGACAGCTCAATTTTGAGTTGACGTCAGTGCTCGGATTCGCCTGTGGAGTGAGGAAATTCCTCACTAGATTTTTCTTGTCAATTTTTCTCTATAGGATTGTCAGATTCTACATCCAGTTGCACTCAGATTATTTCATTGCTGCATAATAATAAAACCCTCAGTTGTTGCACCAGTTTTCTCGAGTTGGGTTTTTCCGAGGACTTTCATCCAAAAATAACTGTTTTATTTTATGTGTGTGTGCTAGCATTTCTTCTAGCGTTTATCCTTCCGCAGTTTTATTTGTGAAGATTGCAGTGTATTTATTTCAATATTTGTCGTAGGAAATAGCAAATAAATTTTCAAGTAGAATTAGCAATTAGAAAAAATAATATCAATTGTTGCAATAGGATTCGAGTCTCTAAATTTTCACACGCAACTCATTGTTAAGTACTCTTATTATAAGATTATCAACATCAAGTACTTAAAGAATATAAACAATCTTAACTCAAGAAGCACTTAGCAATCTTGCATTGAGCATTCTAGATTAGTTTTGCATTAATAATTTACCTCCAAGCATAAGCTTGGTTGATAGAAAATAGGCCCACCTTTCTCACCTAGCTTGAAAAGTTTAGCAGCTCTTTGATGGTTAACACAATGACCATGCAGTCGTCAAAGCCACAGTGTCTGCAGCACCGGAGGCACCGAGTGGTTAGTACCTACGGGGAGGTATCGTTAATCAAGCATTTGCTTGCTTCCCCTTGGCCTCTTTCTCACAACCTACTCTAGAGACTACCTTCAAAATAGTTAAGAGGAAGGATACACCTAGAATAGGCATCTAATTAAAAGAAACCAAGATTCTTGCATCACACCTAGAATAGTTTGCTTGCATATTTTCCTTATGATTACATAAATATTCCGTTTGAATATTTAGAGAGTCATAGCCTCTTACACTTCTGCCTTACAACCCTTTTAAAATCTAAACTATTGTCAAGAGGTAAAGAATCAGCCCTTTCTTAATATTAAGATCAATTAAGATTCAGCACCTTCTCAAATAAGCTTAAAACATTGGTCATCCAAAAATTAAAAACAACAAATTATTTTAGATGTTCTGGCATGATTACCTAACCTAGAATTATCTTAGAGGTACAACATCAGACTGGCGTCGTTGCCAGGGAACGAAGATTAAATCATTTTTCCCTGGGACAACGATTACGCTTTCCCTTTAAGGTGAATAAAGGGTTTAATTGGTTAAAATTCTTCACCTGGCGACTTCACATAATAAATTTGGCTTCATCAAGGCATACCAAATGTCACTCAGATCCACATCTCCATTCTCCATTGTCAGATCCAGAGAGGCAGGTGGGAATTGCCTCTTTGAGGAGAAGACTAAAAGCCTCAACTTCAACTTCTGCTTCGCTTCAACCTACAACAGTTTCAGAGGTTGATCCTTTTAGCCTCGTATCAATCCCTCCTGATCTATCAGATCTACCATCTAAAGTGTTAGAATTATTATCTAAAGGTGTTGATCTACAATATGCTCTTCTTGTCCATCAATTAGAATCTTATCAAATCCCTGAAACTAGTTCAGAATCTCCAAAATCTGACGCAGATTTACAAGTTGAATTACGTGAAATAAAACCCACTGATTTTATCTTCTCTGTAATTCACACTTTTCCATCAACTTTTGTGAAGCCTGAGGATATCTTTTCAATATACACCAATCCTTTGTTTGAAGGTGATCAAAATTTTGACCCACAACTTCACAAATTGGTGATTCAATCACATTTTTCTAAAACTTCTAGTGGTTCTACTTATCACCTTAAAGGAAGAATTCCTACACATCCAACAGCATCGTCATCATCAACTTCAAGTTCCTCATTTTCACCGCCTCATACGCCTATCAGAATGACTAGTATACAAGTTACAAACAATTATTCAAGCTCGTTATGCAGCATTGGTCCTTCCTCGTCAGTTAAATGATTTTCCAGATGGATATTTAAAACATTTGCCCAGGTTCAATGGAGAAACAGGGTTGCTTGCAGAAGATCATAGGGTTGCTTTCTTGGATTTTGCTGATAACATGAATATTGAGCATGAAGATGTGTTGAAATTTGATGACTGAAAAGTTTCCTGCAATCCCAACCCAATTTTAATTTCACCTTATCACTCCCATTCAGTTAAATGCCCTTCCCATAACCTTACATTCAACATATAGAATTCTGGAAATGAAATTTTCAAATTAAAACACTTGGGACTGTCAACACGTGCTGAAAATAAATATGGACATAAACAGACTAGCAACACATAAAAAATACACACAAATTTTTGGTCAACTTAGACCCAGTGAAAACCCCTTCAATCTTCTCCGAGGAAAACCTGTTAGAGAGCTCTTCAATTTTATTTATCTTTCAAGTTCAGGAAAAATACATTTGCAGACAAAACAAAACATCAAGATACAACTTATCTCTTCAGCCCAAAACTCCTTGAAAATTGGGCCCACTTTGCCTCGATTTCCATGCCCACTTGAAGTTGAAGCAGTATTGTACGAACGCAGACTATATTGTACGGATTTTGTTTCCAAAAAAAAAAATTGCTCAAAAACAGCCCTCGAATTGCGTGCAACTCACACAGCATCAAATGTTGTTCCAACTGTACCTTTTGTTGTCTTCTATGCCTTGATTTTCGTGCCCATCTTCGCCCAGAAATCACTCATTCAGCTTGCTACAACAAATTTATCTTTCAGAACTTTTCTCCAACTCTCAGCCTCCTTTCTCCAATCTACTCATGAAGAATGAATGAATGCAGTCCCACTTTTCTTTTCCCTCTTTTGTTTCCCTAAATGACTTTTGGGCAACCCTAAGATCTAATGGCTCGGATTCATTTAGATTAAGGGATGAGAATAAATGTGCATTTAATTCTCACTTTCTATTTTTTAACTCACCCATTAAATAAAGTTCCCACATTGTACTTTATGTCTAAAGTCACTTTTCACTTTATAATTTAACATTGACTTTACCACTTATAAAGTCACTTTCACTTTATAATTTAATATTGACTTCACCACTTATAAAGTCACTTTCACTTCATAAAGTCACACATAGGAAAAGATTTATTTTATAATTTAATATTGACTTCACCACTTATAAAGTCACTTTCACTTCATAAAGTCACACATAGGAAAAGATTTATTTTAAACACTTTTCCCTCGATAGAGACTAACCCATGGAAAACCACTTGTCCAAGGTACATTAAAAATCAACAAGATGTCTATACAAGGTTGTTTGTGCAATCTCTTGAAGGTAATGTTAGGATCTGGTTTAGACAGTTACAAGCAAACTCCATTCACAATTGGAATGTTTTAATTAACATTTTTAACAATAAATGAGGAGTAAAGAAAGATCATGTCTATTACCTAACAAAATTCGATGATTTAATGAGATATCCTAGAGAATTTGTATCAGATTTCATTAAGAGGTTTAATAAGTTCTATAATAAAATGCCTCTTGATTGTAAACCTCCAGTGGCAGCAACAAAAGTTAGGTTTTCAAAAGCTTTTGATCATGACTTTGTTGTTATGCTTAAAGAAAGAAGGTTTGTTACTCTAGCAGACATGCAAACAAATGCTATTGAAATAAAGGCAAATATTTCTGCATCTAATAAATTGAAGTCAAAGGCTGAAAGGAAAATCAAAATGAAAGAAGAGAGTACTTCTTTTCAAAGAAGTAGGGATGAAGATCACAAGATTGATGAAATCACTTCTCTGTTAAGAAATCTTTCTAATAGAATGACTAAAATTGAAGCCCAACCTAGAGTAGCCCAACCAGCTACTAATAGAATGACTAAAATTGAAGCCCAACCTAGAGTAGCCCAACCAGCTACTAATAGAACTCAAACTTAGTATAGAAAACCTCCTCAAACTCAAATTTTGAAAATACCTAATACTGATCAGCAAATCCAACCTATGTGAAAGATTGATGATCAAGAACCTGAAAATACTGGTGATATAAATAATTTGGATCATCCGTTACTTCAGAATGCCATTGTTCCTCTTCCTCAAAATCAATTCTCTCAACATGAACAAGAAACTTCACAAGTTTCGAAATATCAAGTCTTCTCTGAATTCTTAATTGCAGAATTAAATAGAAGATATGATTTAAGACCCAGACCAGGACCTAGAAGACCATCTAAAAACATAATTGTTAATGAACCACCAGTTAAAACAACTAAAACTCAAACAACGATAATTCAACCATTGAATCAATCAAATGATCAAATTGCTATGGACAAAAAAGTTTTGACAACTTTCAATGTTGAAAAGGAATTAGAAAGAGTTAAAATACATATTCCTTTATCTGAACTCTCTAAGAATATAGGTTACAAGAATCAAGTTTCCAAATGGATTCAATCTTCAAGTGTTGATGTTAAAGGGGATGTAATAATTCTACAAGATGAAAAACCTTCAGTAATATTTGGTCCTAATTCTGATATGATTGATGAAAATGTTCCTCCCTTTTATGTCACCTTGAAAGTTCATAATTTCCTATTATACAATTGTATGCTAGAATCGGGAGCTTTTCATAATCTAATGCCTAAAGTGATCATGGATCAACTTCAACTGCAGATTACTAGACCTTATCATGATTTATACAATTTTGATTCAAAGAAAGTACCTGGCCTTGGTTTAATAAAAGATCTAGTTGTCACCTTAGCACAAGTTCCAGTGAAAAGTGTAGTCTTAGACATTGTAATCACAAACATCCCTTCTAAATTTGGAATGTCATTATCTAGATCATGTTGTGCCAAATTAGGAGGAAGTCTACAGACGGATAGTCATGTGCTACTATTTCTATGTATGGAGGTTAACATCTTACGTTATATAGAGAAGTAAGATTCATAAACATTGTTTGTAGGGCTGATCAAGCTAAAAATCATCCAAATTATGTTGTTGATCACGATTTTGGATGTTTTACGTTATCATCTAATGATTTTCAAAATCTTCAACTTCGCATTGAATAGATTGTGGACAAACCAATAGCTGTAAAAACTAATATTTGGAAACTATTTTTCGATGG
Organism: Pinus albicaulis; assembly: GCA_034641835.2. Classification (NCBI taxonomy): domain Eukaryota; kingdom Viridiplantae; phylum Streptophyta; class Pinopsida; order Pinales; family Pinaceae; genus Pinus; species Pinus albicaulis. Next base: position 1,833,320,896 of record CM076578.1, on the reverse strand, counting down.
AGGATCTTCAAAGGATGGAGCTGGAGTTGGTATTGTTCTCATTTCACTAGACAAAGAGAACATTACCCAGTCTTCTAAGTTAGAGTTTGATGTTACAAATAATGTATTTGAATATGAAGCTTTGCTTTTGGGATTGGAATTAGCTAAAAGTCTAAAGGTACTGAAAATAAGTGTGTTCGGTGACTCAGAATTCATTGTTAAACAAGTAAGCTATCAATGTCAAACAAAACACCCTAGACTCTTATAGAAATGAGGTATGGATTCAATGGATAATTTCTTTCAAGCCTTTAACATCACAGCTTTTCCAAGAAATGAAAATATTCATGCAAACTCTTTGGTTGTTTCAATTGTTCATCATCTTTAAAGACTTGCCAAGTAATTGATGAATTTTCAACTTTACAAGTTGAGGAAGAACAGCTTATTGATCAAAAGTTAAATAACGAAAATGAAACTTCACCATTAAGCCCAGAGATAGTTGATCATAACATCGTTCAATTACCCAACAATTTAATTCCAAAGGGCCTAGTCCCTCTTGAAAAACTCTTTGATCATAATGATGTTCTTAAAAATTCACTAGCAAATTCATCTGAAGAAGATATTGAAGAGTGTAATATTGAAGCTCATGGAGAGACTAGAAACATTAAAATATTTGCATCATTACCGAAGGAAATGAAAGATAAATATCTAAGTTTCCTTAAGAATTATAGAGGTGTTTTTGCTTGGTCCTATGATGAGCTAAAAACTTATGATACAACACTCATTGAGCATAAAATTCCTCTTAAACCAGAAGCTAAACCTCTTAAACAAAAATTAAGGAGAATAAATCTAGTCTTGCTTCCAAGAATTGAAAAAGAACTTAAAAAAATACTGGATGCTAAAATCCTAGTTCCTTTAAGATATTCTGATTGGATAACAAATTTGGTCTCGGTTAGGAAGAAAAATGGTGACATCAGATTGTGTGTAGACTTCAGAAATCTAAAATGAATCATCTTTGAGGGATAATTATCCATTACCCAAAATGGATCATTTACTTCAATAAGTTTCAGGTTCTAACTGAATTTCTATGTTAGATGGTCTTTCTTAATACAATCAGATTTTGGTAATAAGTCCAGAAGATAGAGAAAAGACAGCATTCACAACTCCTTAGGGTACATTCATGCATGCAAGGGTGGCTTTTGGTCTAAGCAATGTTGGAGCTACTTTTCAAAGAGCCATGGATCTAGCATTTGTTGGTAAGATTAATAAATTTGTTGTCATTTATTTGGATGATCTACCTGTGTTTTCTAGTTTCGATCAAAAACATTTAAAGTAATTGAGAAAGGTTTTAGACAGATGCAGGAAATTCGAGATATCACTAAAACCAAAAAATTCCTTATTTCCAAAAAAGGAAGGGAAATTACTTGGTCGTGTTATTTCAAAAGAAGGATTAGTCATTGATCCAAAGAGGGTATCAGTCATTCAAGCACTCACTTTACCAAGGAATAAAAAGGAAGTTAAAGCTTTCCTTGGAAAAAATAACTTTTTAAGAAGGTTTATACCCAACTATGCTGAAATAGTTAAGGACATTGCTGACATGCTAAAAAAAGGCTTAAGTCAAATGGTCACTTCAAGCAAGATTTGCTTTTACCCAGATTAAGAAAGCCATTTCTGAAGCCCCAATATTAGCCCGTCCAGACTATTCAAAACCTTTCGGCATTTTCTCTTTTGCCTCTGAAACTACTTTAGTTGTTGTCCTTTTGCAAAAAAATGAAAATGGAGATGACCAGCCTATTGCCTTCTTTAGCAAAGTCATGAGAGATGCTGAGTTGAAGTATGACATTATAGAAAAACAAGCCTATGCCCTTGTCCAAGCCTTGAAAGCCTTTAGATTCTATGTCCTCCATTCTTCCATTATTGTCTATGTTCCAAACAATGTTGTTAAAGTTTTGCTATCACAACCTGATACAGATGGCAGAGAGGAAGATGGATCACTAAGATATTGGAATTTGATCTTACTATCAAATCTACAAAAAGTTGATAAAAGGTCAGGGTTTAGCCAAAATTCTACCTGAATCCAATTGTAAAATCTTAGGGATAAATTCTGTGATGCAAATTTCAGAAGAGAAGAACCTACAAAAACCTTATCAAAATTCAGCAAAGGAGAATCCACAAGAACCTTCTCAAACTTCAACAGAGAAGACCCACAAAAAACTTCATCTTCAACTAAACCAACTCCTCTTCCACTTCATATTGATGAGAAATTTATGTTATCTGAATGGTACACTAATATTGTACATTTTCTTCGAAATTATGACTACCCACCTGGATTCACAAAGAATCCGTTCAAAACACTCAAGTTAGAGGTTGTAAAATATTGTATCATCAATGCAAATCTGTATTGGAAGAATCCATTAAACATCCTCTTGTTATGTTTAAGATAAAGTGAGACAAAAGGAGTTATAGATCAATTTCACGAAGGTATATGTGGAGGTCATTATGCTTGGATAGCCACAGCATACAAGATTTTAAGAGCAAAATTTTATTGGCCCTAATTGTTTGCACAAGTAGGAGCAAAGGTCAGAAGTTGTATACCCTGTCAATTTTTTGCTAGAAAGCAGAGATTGGCAACACTCCCTCTTGTTCCAGTCCTAGTTGAAGCACCTTTTTTACAGTGAGGACTAGATTTTATTGGAGAAATTCATCTAGTATCCAGCAATCAATATAAATGGATTCTAACTGCTACGGATTATTTTACAAAATGGGTATATGCTATTCCAGTTAAGAATGCTATTGATACTATTGTTATTAAATTCATTGAAGAAAATATATTGTCTAGATTAGGTTGTCCACAGCAGATAGTTACAGACAATGCACAAGCATTTAGTAGTGTTAAGATGATTGATTTTTGTCAGAAATACCAGATTTTATTACATCATTCTACCCCTATTACCCCCAAGGTAATGGATTGGCAGAGTCTTCAAATAAAAGTCTGGTCAAAGTCATCAAAAAGGTACTCACAGATCATAAGAGAAATTGGGATAGTCATCTTAAGTATGTAGTCTAGGCAAACAAAATTCCACAAAAGAGATCAACAAGTAAATCACCTTTTCAGCTTGTTTATGGCACTGAAGCCATTTTTCCTACACAACTAGCTTTTCCTGTTATGAAATTCTTACAAGAAGCAAATAAAGAACCTGATGATTTTTCTAGAAGAATAAATCAGATTATAGAGTTGAATGAGAACAAAGATGAAGTTCAATATAAGCTTCGCAAATATCAAAACAAAATGAAATGTTTATTTGACAAAAAAGCTAGAGAAATAGACTTCAAAGAAGGGGATTTAGTACTAAAATGGGATGCTAGAAGAGATGCTAAAGGAAAATATGGAAAATTTAATAATCTTTGGTCAAGGCCTTTCAACATTGCAGAGGTTAAAGGCAACAATACCTTTGTCTTGCAGAATTTGGAAGGCAAATATTTTTCATTGCCAGTCAATGGAAAAAAATTGAAACATTATATCTAGTATTAAAATTGTTTCCATCATTCATCACTATATATCACCGGTTTGTTTTATTTTTCCAGAAAAGTGTGATTGTTTTCAACAGAGACTCCATCAGCGTGAGGAGAAGGCACTTGGATCTACATGTTCTCTGCATCCTACAGGAGGAAGCAGTCCGTAGTTGGAGCCGATGTTGTAACATAATTGGTTTTGAACTTTTGATAAGTTAGTTATTTAAAAAAAAAAATGTATATATAGAAAAAAAGAAAAAGAAACAAAAGAAAATAGTGAAAAATGAACAATAAAAAATGTGTAAATAAATATGAAAAAAGGGACAAAAGAAAGAAAAATAAATAAATAAATAAATATATATATATATATATATATATCCCAAAATAAATGGCATGCACATTCACCTTGTTGATTAGTTTAAATTGCATTAGATTAAAAGTAAATGTAACTAGTTCAGAATAAACAAGTTTACTGAATAATCAAAGATCGACAAGACTTTTGTCGCTTTTGATTAAAGGTCAGCAAAGTCACTCGGTCACGATCTGTGTTAAAATAAAATCAACGGCCCCTAGACCACTCCGCACCCCCCGAACCCATCCAACGTTTAGTCAACAGGGGAGGTGCAAAACGCGGGGACCCCAAAAACTGTCGACGCCACATGCCCCTCCGTCATACACTCCGCAACCCCTCACACCAAAACCATAAACCACTCTCTCCCCCCTCCGAAATCCACTCCATTCATCCAATAAAGCCATTAGGCCTTCCTCCCGCCAATTCCCAACATCCACTCCCTTTCTGCGAAGTGTCATCCTCTGACAATTCAATTCCTTATCTATTGCAATTTATCCGTTTCGCATTTAAATTCTCTCGCTCCTCCATAACGGGTTATAAGCAACATCAAGTAATATTACTTCAAAAAGAAAAGTTTTCTTGTTTTATCAAAATCACTGATTGTCGCACCATTCTGTCCATTCCCTCTACTATTGTAGCCAATTGCAGGTTAAACCACTGCAACCAGTGATCGAACCAGAGCACTTTTACAGCGACAAGCCAAATTGAAGGTATTACTGCATCTTTCATACAACAAAGGGAAATCAAGCTTATCTTCGGGTAATTGCGATATTTTTCCTTATTCCTCTCCAATCATGTCTTCAAAGAAGAAATCCAAAAACATAGTGAATCTCATGCTTCCTCCTTCCATTGACCTGGACCATCAACCTTTAGTGGACAAACCAGGACAAACACTACAAAGTTGTTGAAACCAATTGTGAGTTCGATCTCTTCAAACTCCACAGTTGGTTAAAGCAGAAATTCTTGGATTTAAGAGACGAAATGAACCAATGGCATTCGTCTCTCCCTCAGTTTATCTTTCCACAAGCCCATTATTTTCCCAAATTTGTTGCGTGGTGTCAATTTAGGTATATCGCAAGTCAAAGGGCAGTAGTTTCTCAGAATAAGGAAGTCTTGTACACCATCACTGTTGAGTCAATCAATCATATATTTTCCCAAAATTGTTGCATGGTGTCAATCTAGGTATATCCCAAGTCAAAAGGCAATAGTTTATCAGAATAAGGAAGTTTTGTTCACCATCACTGTTGAGTCAATCAATCATATGCTACAAGTACAAACCCCTGAACCCCTACATACATTTTCTCCATAATCCCTTATGGCCGACACTGACACTGAGAGACGAAAGCTAGGGGAGCAAATGGGATTAGATACCCCAGTAGTCCTAGCCGTAAATGATGGATACTAAGTGTTGTGCGTATCGACCAGCGCAGTCCTGTAGCTAACGATGGATAAGAATCTTGATTTTCCCCAGAGAACCAGGATTTTTGAAACATTTTTGCCATAAAATATTCAATTACCTAAAAACAATCCACCTTATCAATCATCCATGGTTCCAGAGATGACCAAGCAAATTATATCTATTGTTACATGCATGTTAAGTTATTATTCTGATCAGCGGGTCGATGAGGCTATAATTGGTTTTCTGTCAGTCTTTTCAACAAATGAAAGCCTTCTCTCATCTTCAATTACAATGAATTTCTGGTAGAGTCCATTCATGAGAAATTCATGAAGTTTTCTATAGAAGGAGTATTCAAATATGCCTTTGTTTTAGTATATTTGTTTCTATTTTATCAGTCAAACAGATTCTCCTTTTCTTTACAAAAGATGGACAGCCAAGGGAATCCACGATCAGTAATCCTATGGACCTCCTTGGTGAGAAAGAATACCATTGAATACAAATTCAGTGGCTTTGTGGATCAATTTCTACATGTGGTTTTAAGCCTATTAAACAGTAATGTAGAACCAAGGATTGGGTCAGAGATCAAAAGAATCCTACATCTTAGTGAACAAATTAGAACAGAAGACTAATACTTGTACCAAATTACACAGAGAATAGGGCATATGGTTGTGAGCTACCACCATTCTGATTGCCTAAGTTTGTCCCTATCTGGATTTTTGCTCTAGAATACATTAGGCAAATGATTAACATGGACCAACTTCATTTGTAGCAGCATAGAAGAAAGCCCAATTTAAAATCAAAACTCAAATAGGGCATTTTATTTGTAATGCTATATCACCAGGAAAGGAAGCAGATGTACTATTAAAACTGATGAATTTCAATCTCAGCTTCACCTGGTCATATGACCCATTAGGAGTAGTTTCTAAGTTGAGGGTAGAGCAAAAAACTACCCCATATGCACATACTCCTAGATTTGAAATAAAACATTATATGAACCAGGATGAATGGCAGGAAAACACCTTACAGGAAGCAGAAGAGCAAACCATATCAGTAACAGCATCACAAACTCCAGTGCCTAAAGAAAAGCAAGAAAAAAGACCAAGGGAAAGTGTTTCCCTTGTGGTCACAGAGATCTCAGGTAAAGAATTCAATATATACAATAAGAGGCAAAAGAAAAATAGCGCAAATGAATCACAGCAAGAGGAAACTACACAGCAGCATCCAACTGTAATGACAGGTCCATTTGTACCATCGTCCTCTACAAAACAAGGAACAATTGTTGGATCTCCTTCAGCTTCTCAAGATGCATCATCATCACAGATAGGGGAATTGCAACAAACTCAAAAGGAGCAGAGCATATTTGCATTCTACAAACAAATCAAACAGAAGAACGAAGCTTTGAAAGCTTCCACTTACACTCAGTTTTGGAAGCAGACAACTTCACAGCACAAGTTACTCTCTGCCTTTGATACTGAAAAGGGAAAGATGCAAATTGCTTTCCTATAACCAAAAGTCACTCATCCTAGAACTGCAAATGATTATATAAAATTAGTCTCTTCTTTGACAGCAATTCCAGCAGCAACAGTTCTACCCACAGCCACTTCAGCAGGTGCATCTACATCAGCTAACATAGATCCAGCAGCAGATTTAACAACAGCAATGAAAGATTTGTCCATTAGAGAACAAGAAATTGAAAAGTTGAAGGCTCAGCTTACTAGTCTCCAAGAGCAAATACTGAAGACAGATAGTTCCTATCTGGCAGAATTTTCAGAAGACTCATAAGCTCACACAAAGAATTGAATTCATAGAAAGTCAGTCCACTATTGTTGATACTATTTCACAAGCTAAAGAAAACATTTGGATAGAAATAAACGAGGCCATCACTGAACTCTTGCCTTCAATCCAGATCATCTTTGAACAAGATGAACTAGTGCAAAGATCTAAAGGAGTAATAGCAGATGTAAAGAAATATTTGGGTATGAAACCAGGTAAAGCTACAGCTCTAATAAGGATTCTAAATTCTAAAACTAAAGGTGAGTTAAGAATGCAACATAGAAGACAGGACAGAAACCATTCTGGATGTGAGAAGGATTCTCACTAAAAGGAATCTGACGCTGCAATTGGAAAACAAGTGCCACAATTTGGAATCTGGAATCCAAAAATTCCTCAGAAAATTGTGTTACACCAAAAAGGTTTGCCTGGGTTAAAGGGAATAGGAGATAAATTGATTAATTTAGATGAATATCAGCGGAAGCTTTATTCGATTGCTAAAGATAAATCCAGATTTGCAAAGATAAACGGCACAATCACAGGAAAAGTTTTTATGGAAGGCCTCAGTTATGATTTACTTATCAAGCATGAGATAAGTCATTTATTTTGGTTAAGCCTACCTTCCAAAAATACACTGAGGTAGATGAGATATTCAGAAAATTAGTCAAATACACAGTTCCAGATGAGGAAAGATGGGAAGAATTGTGTAAAATTACCGGATTAAATGAGTCGGCCGGCTAAGTTACTGGGATCCGGCGGCGATGAGGGCCCGGGATCCCGGATCTGCGGATCTGATCCGATCCGGATACGGATACTGGAAAAAATACGGCACAAAACATTTCTTCACCGAACACTTGGGATGGGATCACTGGGAACAATTCAAACTAGGCGTCGTTCTATTAATCGATCGGAGACAGTCGCTTTGAATACTTCAAGAACATCATGCTTGGAAATGCTTGAAAACTTCAAGAACATCACTAGCTCATTCGATTGACTGGGGACGGTGTTGTATTAAGTTTTAACCTGAACATTTCAAGAATCAACACGTATTCGACGGTCTTTTTAAAATTGTTGAAAATGATTAAATTTATAAAATGATAAATGATAAATTACATGCACTTTTGTTTTTAATTTTTTAGTTTTCATGTTTTATATTTTAGTTTTTTGACTTTAGTTTAGACTAGTCATGACTATATATAATTCAGATTCTTCAGGTGTTTAAATTTTTTTTATAGTTTATTATTTAGATAAGTTTAATTAGTAATGGGTTTTAAGCTTTTAAGTTTTATAATTTATTATTATATTTTTGGTTTTTAAAATTTTTTATACATGGTTTTAACTTTTTAAAGTTTAAAGTTTTAATTTTTATGATAAAAAATTTATACAAGATAAAATTTTATCTTGTATTTTTTAAATATTTAGAGAAGTTTAATTAATAATGGGTTTTAAACTTTTAAGTTTTATAATTTATTATTATACTTTGGGTTTTTAAATTTTTATCTTGTATTTTTTAAATATTTATCTTGTAGTCTCTTTAAATATTTAGATAAGTCTAATTAGTAATGGGTTTTAAACTTTTTAAGTTTTATAATTTATTATTATACTTTGGTTTTTTAAATTTTTTTACATGGTTTTAACTTTTAAAGTTTTAAGTTTTTACTTTTGTGATGAAAAAATATAAAACTTTTATCTTGTATTTTTTAAATATGTATCTTGTAGTCTCTTAAAATATTTAGATAAGTCTAATTAGTTGTCTCTTTAAATATTTATAATATCTCTAATGGTTTCAATTCTAAAAAGTGTTTAATACTTTAAGGGAGTAATTGATTTTTGAACTCTAAAATGTTTTTTTTAATTAAAAAAATATTATTATATTTTTAATTTTTTTGTACTTGCCATATCCTTGCCGTATCCGGATCCGGGGATTTTCAAAAAAACTAGCGAATCCGGATCCGGATCCGGATCCGTATCCGTATCCGTATCCGAATCCTGGTAACTTAGGTCAGCAGGTATCAGAAACAAAGCAGCAGCACAATCAGGCCAGATCAGCACCAGAATTCTCTGAAGTAGTGCCAGCAACTTTAAACAGTTTTATTCCACTATAGTTTTGCATTATTTTTGTAAAAACAGTTCTAGATATTTTCAAAACAGATCTAGATATTTGAATCTAGATATTTTTTAAGAAAATTGTATAAATACTTCAAAGTCGAATTGTAAAGGGTTGAAGTTTGAACCCTTGAGATGAGCTTTTAAAAGAAGAATTGTATCAATCTGAAGTTGCTTCATATTAATGAAAAAGATTCTGGATTTGCTTCAAAACAGATTGTCATCTTGTGAGTTCTCCTTAGTTATCCATTTAATTTTGTTGTTTTCTACATGTGTTTAATTTTATGAAGAAATCTGGGTTAAGTGTAGTTGAATGTCAACTTATTTTAAATCCCCTGTGAAGTTATAAAATATTGCAGAGATTAATTTATTGGACTGTCTGTCCTAATGACTCCTCTACATTAATAAATTGTCACTTTTTCGTAATTTTAGATGCATTTGGTTGGGCTGTGAACATAGTTTGCTTGCATCTTTTCCTTATGATTAAATAAATATTCTGTTTGAGTATTTAGAGAATCATAGCCTCTTACACTTCTGCCTTACAAACCTTTTAAAATCTAAAATACTGTCAAGAGGTAAAGAATCAGCACTTTCTTAATATTAAGATCAATTAAGATTCAGGACCTGCTCAAATAAGCTTAAAACATTGGTCATCCAAAAAATTAAAAAACAACAAAATATTTTAGATGCTCTGGCATGATTACCTAACCTAGAATTATCTCAGAGGTACAACAGTTTCTATTTAACATTGAGTTTAGGGTTTGGCTCCAATTTTTGCTTTTCCCTCCCAGACCTGTTTTAACCATCAAAATTTTGCATTTGGGTCCACTTTCTGTGCTGGGTCAGACTTGCAAGCTTGGGTGAATCATGGCAACACCAGTCCCAAGAGCCTAGTGAGTCTCAGCCTAAAATTCATCTCAGCAGAGACTTGACCAGACTTGCTGGGACTCACAAGTCTCCCATGAGTCAACCAACGCTGGCTGCAGTGTTCAAACTTCAGATGCCTTCTTTATGGTGCTAAAAATTATTTCAACAACATGTAAATGGCTGCAGTTTCGCTATAAGTTAAGCATTGAAAAGCACTGTTTTCCATAAGCACTGATTATTTTTTTAAGTGAATAAAGGCAGAGCATTACAGTTGTGAATCTTCTTGTGAAAATCTGTGGAATTTTTTTCACACAAAACACTGATGCTTTTCTTGCAAGGTTGCTGAATTTGTGGTTTCCTTTGCTCATTTTTCATTGACAGATTTCACAGAATCTCTGAGAATGATGATGTGATGCAAGGGGCAGAGGAATGGCCAGAGACAACTGGCATTGCATTCAACAACTTCGTAAGCATAATAATAATCTCAAAGTCACTGAGGAAAGAAGAAAAGGGGTTGTGACCCTTGGATTTGTTGTGTGTGTGTGTGAATAGAAAATTTAACACAAGAAGTCATTTGCTGTGATGACCAAGAGTCTTTTGATCTATGGGTAAGAAAGAAAGACAAATTTTAAGAATGTTCACAGATGACCAAAGTAGGTCAATACAACTCGAAATTATATCTAGCAGAATACGAAAGAACTAGGGATAGGAAGAACCCTAGGGACTAAATGAGAGGTTGCGAGATGAAACCTCTCAAAAGACATTTTTTGTACAATTTTTTCAAAAAAGGTTATGAGACCCTGGCTAAAGAGTTCTTGCAGTCGTAGCCACATCCATGGGCCACAAGTTGAGGAGAAAGGAATTGCAGATACACAAGTTTTGATCCTTTTAGAGAAAGCGGATCTTCAAGTGACATCTTTGAGCCTTCAAGTTTGTCTTGCTAAAATGGAGTAACAATTTATGTGTGGTCATTTTGAAACACCAAAGACCAATAGAACCAACAAAACAATAAAAACATGACATACTGAGTGGAAATTTTTTGGAAAAAAAATGCATGTAGAATTGATTCCTAATTAATATGTAAGTGTGTTGAAAATAGCAATCATTATATTACACCAAGTACTACTTTGAGGAGAAAGGAATTGCAGATACACAAGTTTTGATTCTTTTAGAGAAAGTGGATCTTCAAGTGACATCTTTGACCCTTCAAGTTTGTCTTGCTAAAATGGAGTAACAATTTATGTGTGGTCATTTTGAAACACCAAAGACCAATGGAACCAACAAAAAAATAAAAACATGACATACTGAATGGAAATTTTTTGGAAAAAAAATGCATGTAGAATTGATTCCTAATTAATATGTAAGTGTCTTGAAAATAGCAATCACTATATTACACCAAGTACTACTTATTGCCAAAAGACTAAGGAAATGTTTTTTTCATACATTTAATTTACCTCTTTAGCAGCAGTAGATAAATTTCTTAAAGGTGTGGATGCCATAGGCACTCAACCTCTCCAAAACTTGACCATGTCTCTGAACATCAATCCAACACGATATTAGAAACTAATAAGGTTTAACCAAACAAAACAAACTATGAATTACCACACCAGCATGTATAGATTCTATTCTTAACAAGAGATGTCAATTCGCATTATCATCTACTCAATAGATTTAGCAGCACAAAGATGACGCATCCCAAGCTAGAATGATTAATTAATGGCAGTCTAGAGCATCATCACGCAATCCATACAAAGAGGAAAAATCAAGCCCCTTTAATAGCCAAATAAGTAAAAGGCTGACAGCTATACCAATGAAGAAAAAGAGTTGTCAAGCCAGATTTTTGCCGCAAAGCACCCAACATCTTCTCTTCTTCGAGTTTAACTGCAGTCAACCACCAATTTTTAATGTAGCATGAACAAATAACACAAGAATACACAAAAAACACAGAATCTTCTCATAAGAATATTTACAAATAATTGACACTAATCCTTCCCATAAATCATGGTATACATGCATATACTATAGCTAAGGAGATGTGTGATTTTTCTTCTGTTCTAATTTTTTGTCAAGCTTTGAATGATGAATATCAAAAAATGCTCAAAGTATCCAAAAATATAGATAAGTCTGCATGCTCTTGCCTACTCTAAAGCAGTAAAAGACACAGAATTATCATAAGTATGAACTACATGCAGCAACACAGTAATATTAAGATCCATAAACTCTCCACATAATTAAGTAAATTGTTGTAACGTATAGATTTGCAGCAGATAACATTTCTTATGTTTATTTTTCCTGATGAAACTCCATTTGTCCTGTGTAGATCAGAATTAACCATTATATTATAAAAGCTAACTATCCAGTCCAATAATGAAAAGTATCAGAGATTGATGGGAATCTTTATACTAGGAACACTATTATCACTACTCATGGAATAAAGAGTGGCAAAATAATTAATTTACATGTCGATAACGTATCACTCTTCACACCTGCGAATGACATTATAAAATTACTTAATTAATTAGATACAATATTTTGGGGAGAAGAATGATCTAATCAGCTTTGTAACTCCTAATAGAAGCTAGTTAAAATTGCATGCACAGTGAATGTACTCCATCTTACTGTCTAGAAATTCCACATCATTGAATGCACTTCGAGCTTCCATCATCAAAGCATTTCTTTTACACGTGTTTTCAACATGGTCATTGATCATATTTCAGTAATGTTCTTTTAGGTGTGCAGTAGAAAATAGACATCGCTCGACATAGAGTCTATTACTGAACTTCAAATCCTATTAGAAAGAATCAATGAACAAGCTGTACTATGACAGATTATAACATGAACCGTTTCCTACTGTGGCTATAACCAGTACCCATGACTTCAATCCATGTACTGAAACATCATAAGCACGTTAGAGATAGGGACTCATAATTAACGGTGGACTGTAAATAGGTAACAGATAAAGCAAATAAAACCGTATGTTCATCTCCTCATCTATGAGGCTATTGATGATGTGTTCCATACAATCCTCACCAAATGAATACCCTTCGGAGTCTCATTTCCACAATTTAAGTGCTATACCTACACAAAGCTATAGATATAACTTGTAAGTCGTTGAAAAGATTTTGCCAACTAAGACGATAAATCCTGGCAGTTGAATTCCCCTGGAGTCTTTTTTTCACACCCACGCAATAATGCATTGAAATCAATAAGAGTACTACATAGCACCAAAACAGCGTTTGGGCCGTGGCTGTACGCAACGCTGAAATAGGCCAGACACCAGAAAGACATACATGGACAAACTACTGATAAGCCTATCCGTAGAGTCTCTGACGCCATGCACACAGTGTACAACAACTCTAGGTGCAATGCGAAACCCGAAATGAAACTAGAATCCTGAAATGGACCAAAATTAATAGTCAGGCACCCGACTGAATAGAAATGAGTCCTCCGCCATCACTGAAATAAGTAGATAACAAAAAGACAACACAGACCCCAGATTAAACGCCACAGGCCAATCCATTTCGAGGTCTATTCGTGGTGATAAACAGAAATTATAGGGACTAAGATGGTCCGAAAGGCATCTTACATCTCAAGAAGCTCTGGGATAGACCCTGCACCAATGAACACAAAATTGGCACGAACACTTATTTGACAATGCTAAATAGCACTCACCATGGGAGAACATACCTACAAAAACATACATACATACATCTCAAGAAGCTCTGCCACTGGCCCTTCACCAATCAAAATTGGCACCAACACCTATCTGGCAATACTACATAGCATCCACACCATTAGAGAACATACCCACTAAAAATATATAGATTTATCTCGAATTTTAAATCTATTATCATGGTTCATTCAACTCTGTCTGACTACCAGGCAAAAACACCCCCAAAGATTATTTTAAGAAGAATCTCATTTGCACGTCATTTCGCCTGCTATCTCAGGATCCGAATGTAAAATTCGAAAAAAAATATCCAATACAGAAAGTATTACAATACGTTATCATCAAGCCCTCAATCCCATGCACTTATATGTAAACCTACATATAAATTTCCAGTTCGCTAATCAGATGCCATATTTACGAATACCTTTGCACCTTACAATAACAGCATCTGAGAATTGAGCGTTAAACATTAAAATCCGGCATGACCGATTCAAATTAAATCAAATTTTGTTATGACATTAAGATCCAGCACATCATTATCATTAAACTTTGAGATATTGAATCTAATTGACGAAATTTAAAACTCGTTCACTACACTCAAACCTTTGGCCAATAAAACACTCATTTATTAAAGCTCTGAAAAATAATAATCCTCACCTGAGGAGATTGAAAAACAGTGTCAATGGCCGATTTGCATCCAACGCAGGAACCACGGAACTCACAGAAAAAGGAAGGCGGGTCAGAGAAAGAGCCGTCTTCCTCACCAACCACACCCTTGATGGTTACTCCCCACCAAACCCTAGGGCTCTGTTCTTCTTCCTCAATCTGCCTGCGAACAGCTAACCTTCACGCTTTCACCAAACCCTTTGAGTCTGCCAAACAAGACTAATGATTTCATAAAGTAAACTGTGGCTGTTTATGGGTTGGGTAGCTTTTAGGAGATGCTGGTCAATAAAAATGGTTCCAAATAAAAATTGAGAGATGATATTGGTAAACAAGGTAATAATACACTTTTTACAATTCATCATTTATATTTGTTTTTCCTATCTTTCCGGAGAAAGGTTATTCGAAACCTTCATCATTCAATTGTGATTTAAACAGATTAAATAAACTTTTAAAATTCATCTCTTTTTTTATATATTGAAATTGGTAAATCAGTTACCGCGGAATAAAAAAAAGGTGATTTACAAACAAAACAAAAAAATGTCTTTAAAATTATGACATGAGGAATTTCTTTGTCGAGTATATATTATCCCACGTGAAATGTACTTAAAAAATTACTTTTAAAAAAAACAAGTATAATAATATCTATTTTTCATTATTTCAAAATGAAACAATTAAAATTAAAATTTGTTATTTTTAAAAGAATTAAATTATTTTTTTTATAATATTTAAAAAAATAATAATAATCTATGTAAAATATTATTATTAAAAAATATTGTAATGTTATTAAAAAAAATCATTAGTTTTTATTGAATACATTTTTCAATCACTCAATTATATTATAACAAAAATGTAAGGGAGTTGTTTTTAGTGCGATTTTTTTGGAGTTTCAAGTGCTTGTGAAAATATTTAAACCTGGTTTTTTTGACTTTATATATGGATTATGGATTCAGCACCCTCTAAAACCCCTAGGGCACTTCAATTGTCCAAGGTTAGCAACCAAACTTCTCTTTTCAATAAATTCACTGCCCAGGCTTTTAGAGAAATTACACGAAAAACTACAGTAAAAGCCTTCAAAAAGTCGCACTAAAGACAATTCGAAATGTAAGAACATAACCCTAAATTTTGAATACATGAATATTTTCAACCAATTAATTATTATTAAAAAACTTCTAATTTTGACTATATAAACTTGGGAAACTTTTTTCAATCTCTCAATTATATTATAACAAAAAATATAGTCCAATTTTTGAATATATGAATGTTTTCAACCATATAATCAATATTAAACAATTTCTAATTTTGACTATATAAATTTGTCAAACTTTCAAAAAATAAATATAATTTATCACAAAGCAATATTAAAACGATCAAAAAATAACATTACAAAATTACAATGACAAATTGGTATTGAAAAACTTTAGTTATAAAAATCTTCAATATTTTAAACCATGATGATGATGATGGTTGTTAATGTCCATCGAGACCAATCTTTGGTCTATCGGACCTAAAGAAAAGAGTTATTTAATTTGATTTAAGATTTTATTCCTATGCTCAAAAAAGCTTGGAGAGAAGCCTCCCGAACTCACTATAATTTTGACATCTTAAAAGGCTAGGAAGGTCAATATTGCAACAAAGATTATGAAATTGAGCTCTAATGTGGTTGTACGCGTGGGCACTCTAAGAGGAAGCGATTTTCATCCTCGATGTTCATATTCTCACGAAATGGCAGATCTTTTTCCAACCACGTTGTTTTAGGAATCGTCCAACGACCTTTGTTTCACTATGGAGCTCATGAGAGTTTGTTCTAATCTTGGCTATATTAATTTTCTTCTTTGAGCTAGTTAAAACAGAGAGATACTTTTGATCTTCTAAGGTGGGGTTGATGACCTCCTTATAATACCTTAATTTTATTTTAGCTACTAGATCTTTCTCACACCACATTTTTTCTTTGAACTTAGAAGTAACAATTTTTTTTAATGTTATTGATGTTTTTGTAATGCAACATTCTCGTCCCAGATCTCCCAATGGTTTAACCAGGGCCTTGGTGTCTTTATACCAACCTCTGCTTAAGCCTTAGGTGGTTTTAGTTGGAATTTAAAGCTAGCTTAGGAAGTCTATGGTCTCTTATGCTATTGAGCTTGTGCTCAGATGCATGAAGCCTCAGTCATAGCTAGAAGCTCTCGATAGGGGAAAGACCCACTTCTATAAGGAGAATAGGATAAGGTGTATTGCTTTTTACTTTTAAGGTTATACGTTATAAAACGATTTTTGGATTTGCTCAATCTTTCTCCAAGATTCTCTAGAGATGTTGCAAACTTCAAACCTCGCATCCATATAAGATAACGATGAGTGACTAAATTTCAAAGAGGAACTTCTTTCTATCCCACATTACGAGGTTTGTCGCTTTTACAATTATCTTCAAGACCAAAATAAGTTTTCCACCCCCATTAATCCTTTTTTTGAATGCTATAGTTCCAATTGAGCTTAGGATGAATATCAATTCCTAGGTACTTGTAAGAAGACACTTCCTCCAAGTTACTATTGTCACTACATAAAATTAGCGTAAGTGTCCTTCTTGGATTTGATAATCATAACTTTTGTTTTGTCAGCAGTTAATAGACATACCCATGGTAGAGCAGAAATCCTTAAGAAGTCTAAGTTGCTATATTAAGACTGCGATGGCCATCTTGTGAGAAGAACAATATCATCGCCATAGAGAAGAAGGATGATGTTATCCCAACCAGATCGTGCAAGACATCCTCGCTTCCTCTAAACAACCTTCTAGCTTGTCGATGTAAATGCTAAATAGGGTAGGGGAGAGTGGGCAACCTTTTTTAACTCTGATATTACACTTAATATCTTTCGACCACCCCTCATTGCTCTTTAAATTGGCAATTACATTCTCGTATAACCTTATAGCGCCTGCTCTTAGCTCAAAAGGAACATTTAGCTCTTCTAATCTATTCCATAGGTTATTTCTAGAAAGCCGTATCAAAGCCTTTCTAAAGTCCACAAAGCAATGAAGAGATTGGATTTATCATTGTGGCATTCTTCCACGATGATTCTAAGTGTACGAGGTGGTCCGTTGTTGAGTGTTGCCTTCTAAAACCCGCTTTGCCTTTAGTCCCGCTTACCTTCACTTTCAAGCCAAATGCTCAACTTCTTTTTCCAAAATAATACCATATAACTTGCTAAGAGAGGGCTGATCATAATTGTTCGATAATTAGAGGGATTATTTGTATCCCCACTTTTAAAAAATAGGGATAATGAGGCTCTAAGTCCAAGGTTTAGGGAACCCTTGCTTTCGACCGCTTGGTTGAAAAGCTTATGGATGTGGGGGATGAGGACAGACCTCCAATTTTTTAAGATTTCCACTCAGTAATCTCTCAATGTCTTTAGCTTTCCCATTTGCTGTGCGTTTAACCCCAAAATCAATGTCTCTATAATGAGAAAAACTTCTCTAGTTGTGAGAAGGGTTTCAAAAATCCTCAGCATTTGGAGATTCATAAAGCTTTTTAAGATAGGAATTCCACTCATGTAAAGCAATTCTATTATTATCTTTTAGTTTTCCTTAGTTAGAATCGCCTCCTAC
Organism: Pinus albicaulis; assembly: GCA_034641835.2. Classification (NCBI taxonomy): domain Eukaryota; kingdom Viridiplantae; phylum Streptophyta; class Pinopsida; order Pinales; family Pinaceae; genus Pinus; species Pinus albicaulis. The sequence continues at coordinate 1,833,302,985 of CM076578.1, read as the reverse complement.
ATTCTTCGTGAGCCACCTTAGAGAGGTTTAAGAGATTCTCTTGTCTTTTATGAATATATTGCCTTTTTTTTCCTTTTTAGTTAGGACTTTGTAGATTTTTTATCTTGTTAATTTTTGAGATATTCATCAACAGACTTCCTTAATTGCTCTCCTTGCACTTGTACAATCTTTGTCATACCATGGGTTGGTTTTGCTATTTCTTTTGTTACTTGAGACTTCAATTAAGAACTTGTTAATAGAATATGAGAGGGTTGTAGTAAAATTATGATAGAGGTCATCTATGTTGTCTATACTAGATAAAGGAAGAAAATTAATTTTTTAATTCATTTAGAAAGAGATCGTTTTTATTTCTATCAAAGATTAAGTCATTTTGACTATAAGGATTATCTTCATGGGATCTCTATGCATGACAAAATTAGAGTTATGAGTAAAGGCCTCGTGATCGTAGTCGAGCTCGTGGTCGTCAAGATGTCAAAATTTATTATTTCGTTGTATAAAGGGAGATCGAAAATAACATAGTCTACCACACTCCCCGCCAAGCCCATGGATGCGAGTCATCTTGCTAGAATTGGGCCACTTCTTTAGACCGATGCAAATTATGAGATCCCTGAGCACTACGAGAGCTCGACTAGCTTCGACCGAAACAAATTATCCCCGAGGTCTGCTAAAAGCTCCTTTTGTACCGGCTAGGCCGCAGTAAGGTCTTCGTCTCAACCAAAGAGGATTGAAGTTGGAATGACTGCTTAGAAGAATAGCTTGCTGCTTGAAGTTCGAGCATTAAAGTCACCCATTAAAAGGATATTACCTTCATTCCCTAGGCCGAAATATCATTCTCTAAACCATTGTAAGGACTATTTTACCAAGATTCTTTTCTTATAGAAGTTAGAATTAATGGGGGGCAAATAACGATTGCTATGTAGGTCTTTTTATCATTAATGTCGTAATCTCAATCCAACTATATTGGTTGTAAGGGTCATTTTTATAAATCCTAGCATGGTGGGAGATGTTCTTCTTAATGTAGCAAGCTATGCCCCCAATGCCTCTATTAGAGGATCGCTTGTTCTAGGTAGACCATAGTGCAAAGCCATCTATTTTAGGGACCTTAGATTCTTCGTGCTCTCAGTTTCAACAAGCAATATAATATCAACATCATTTGAGATCCAACTTAGCTTGGGGCCTTTGTTCCATGGAAAGCTCCAGTAGCTTCCAAGAAAGAATTCAGAGCATGTTGAATTGCTATTTATTACTATCTTTTTTGTTTCTATCTAGAATAACGACTTTTCTATTTCTAATTATTTCCCATTTTCCTTCCTTCCTAGCTTCTTTTACCTTTTGAACCTCCTTTCTTAATTATGCTTGATCTTCTCGAATGAGATTTTCGTTTATAAATATTCTCGTTGCTTTTAGACTTGAGGTTTTACTAAGTGTATCATACTTGTGGTCAGTAGAGAGCTCACCTTTATACGGATCAACCTTTCCTTTATTCTCAATTAATTTCCCCTAACCTTGTTTCTTTTGTGAGACACGTGGTTTCAATTTGTAATATATTATGTAATTGCTGTCGGCTATGGCTAAAGTATCATTGTCTACCTCCTCTTTCAAACCAAAGATTATAAGGTTCAAGGCCTCTTTTATTACGCTCATGGTCTAATTCGATCAATTTTTTCATTTCATCTTTAATGGTTTGATATCTAATTTAGCTCGCCTCTATTTAGGGTGAGATTGTTGTTAACTTTTTTTCTTATAGTTCTTTAAACATGTCCTTCATTTTAAGACTCTCTATATTATCAACATCTCCTTGCTTTGGGATGTTTGTCTAGTATCTTGGTTTTGTTTTTTCTATGACTCGCAACCTAGTTTCCATTAAAGCCTCCATTTTATTCTCCAATAGTTCTATTTTATTTTCTATTTGTTTTTGGATATTGTCTTCAAGAGATGTGAATTTGTTTTCCAAAGCATGACTTCTAACTTAGTTTCTAGCTTGACTTCTTTTTCTTCTTTACGTTTCTCTAAAGACTCTATATACTCATAAAGGCTCAGAGAGTAATCGTACTAGGTCTACCTTTGGTAATCTTTGGTAGTTGTGGTGAATTATTCATACTTGAGAATATATGAGCAAACATGTATTAGAAAAAGATATAGGAATGTGTGCACTCGAAATAGCAACAAACCTGAAAGCGCACCTTCAAATGCCCGAGTCCGAAAATTTATCAGAGAAAAAAATCACCAGTAAACTTTCAAGTATTAATGGAGAAAATTCACCAAAACTTTTCACCATAGAATTTCACCGTTACATCTAAGTATTAATCCGAAACCCCAAGTATTAATAGAGAAAAATTCACCACAAACTTTATATGTTTCAAGAATTCATATTTAAATATATTTTTAAAACTAATTTTATGTATTATGTATGTTTATTAAATTTATATTTAAATATATGTTTTATTTTTATTTTTACAAGTAACGGTTATGGAATATTATTTCAAACTTGGCCTAAATGCCAAAACTCAAGTTACATTGAGAAGGACTATTTCTCGATGCACCCTCACCACTAAGGATGAGTGTGGATCTAATGTTTGGAATTTTTTCTCCTTAGTGATGTGACTATAGATTCAATTTTCAAAGATTTTTTCCCAATTTGAAGATACATACAAATTGACTCTAAGAGTAAATGAAAAGAAAACATGACAAAGAATTTAGCTTATGGGATGGGTTCCCATGATTCTTCTTCGTTCTTTCATCTTGATCCCAGAGAGAGGAGGCGCACTTTATCGCTTCAATGTCCGCCTCTTTATCGTTAGTTCTTAGCGCATGTTAGAAATTCAGCCTCGAAAAGTGTTTTCCAAGCCCTTAATTTCCGATTATCATCCTTGTGAGTTTAAGCTCCAAAGCCGGAGAGTTGGACACAATTGTCTTGATGATGATATGGGAATCACCAAATACGTTTCGCTTCACTTATGTTTAAATCTTGAGCATCTTGAGACCTTGAAAGAGAGCTAAAGCCTCACCTTGAATGTCGGTTGAGTGGCCTCAGCCCCCCATGCAAAAAGAATGAATTTTTTTCCCATATGGATTTAAAAATAATGCCACTCGCACCTGGCTGTTGCCCTGGATTTCCCTTTGCTGCTCCCATCAAAAAAGAGGGAATGTCTTGGTTGTGTTGTAATCCAGCTTGAAAGTATGTTTCAGATTTTCCTATTTGCTGTGCTTTGGGAGGAGGGACATTCCTTACTTCTTTTTGAAAATGCGACATCAAGAAAAGAACCCCAAGCAATGTCCCGTTGACTTAAATTATAATCATATTTTAATTCAATCAAGCACTCTTTTAGATGGCATTTGATCTTGATTTCTAATGCCTTATGGTTCTGTTCAATGTTTTTGAAGATTCTTCTATTCCGTTCTAGCCAAATCACACAAAGATATTACCTTTGGGAGGAGCAGACTGTGCAAACTTTTGATTATCTCATTTTTGAGGGAGGACCAGGGATAATTGTTGCCCATTTGGAAAATAACTCAGCAGCGGAGCCCTGGGAGCGTAATGTTGGAATCCAGCTTGTGAAGGAATGTGAACCAAATGCATAGAAAATCGTGCATCCTAGCATTAAATGGGCAACACTCTTTGAATTTCTTCATTACACAATGAGCATTTGGAGATCTTGGAACCCTTTTCCTCTACAAATTTTCATGCGTGAGGATTTTGCAAATGGCAAAGAAGCCAAGCGAAAAGAACCCACTTTAGGCCACGATGGGCATCGCTGCACCTTGCCATGGTGCGTGGGTCGAGAACAGAGGGCCTCTCCTCAACCTTTAACGTAACCCAAAGAGACAGATGTACTCTAACTTTTTGTCCCCATCTCTTCAGATCTTTCCTTGATGTGGGTAGGCGCCATACCGTGGAGAAGGTCTAGCATCGTAATCCATTCATGATGCAAAAGGTGTACGATAGCAATGCGTTTCCAACCCGCCTAATCAATCGTTCTACACAAACAAATATCCCATAGCGTGTGCGACTCTTCTCCTTCCATCCAAAGAACGCAGCGCTGATGGAGCCTCTTTCTTCTATTGGATCTCGCATTCATAATTTTATCAATCCAAATATTTATCTTTCTCCCATTTCGAGGGATCTAGTAGGAGTGTGAATTGATAAGAGGACGAGCTTTAGCATCAAGCTTGAGGAAAGACTGAGTTGGGCAGATGGATCAATTTGTTTACAACAGTGATGCAAGGACCTCCCTAAATATTTTTTCCAGAGAGCCGCTAGAGCTCAGCCCTTGCTGAGCAATAATATTCCATATTAACTAGCTCCCATAGCAATGTTCGATGCGATGAGATTTTTGAAGTTCAATCCGCCCTCCCACAAAGGCTTGGAGATGGTCTCCCAACTCGACTAGAGGCGGTTTGTTTTCATTTTGTTTGCCTCCTTCCAAAAGAACCTCCAAATATGCTCCTCCATTTTTTAAAATACTGTTTTAGTAAGAAAGAACAACAAAATGAAATAGAGACGTGACACAGATACAAATTTATTAGAACAGACTACCGGCCAGCTTGCGGGAGTAACCAGAGCTCGAGCTTGCTCTTAAATTTTTCCAACAGGAAAGCTGCGTCTTACTTATGATCTTTATGAAAGTACAAAGAAGTGCCCAAATATCTAAAAGAGGTCCATGAAGAGGAGGTCAGCAGCAGACATCTAGCTAATAGCAAGAGCAATCAGAGTATGTGTTCCAGTCGTAGATGTGACATTTGTTCTTATTTAATACACTACCTAAGGCTCTCCACAAAAATCATCCAACACTGCTTTTTGAATTTGCTAGCGAAAGAGAGTGGCCCCTATCAACGGGCATCATCCGCGAAGAGGGCATGGTTTATGTTTTTGACCCCTCTTGCTATAGCAAGTCCATCATATCTTTGGTCTGCATCTCTTTTGTCTGAAAAGAAAGCCGAGAAACCGAGGCTTGGATGACAAAGAGCAGAGGGGGAGAGTGGGCACCCCCGCCTAAGACCTCTCGCTTTAAAAACATGGCGTGCGCATTCACTAGAGGTGCAATGAGTCCAAAGATGCAAGCCTGGATCCAATTTATGAAATTTTCACCAAAACCAAACTTGCTTCAGACATTTAACAAGTTATGTCGATTTCTATCGAAAAGAATTTGATAAGTCAAGTTTGATAACCATACCTTGTTCATTTCGACAAGCTTGAGTGAATTGCCTCTGGACTAGGGTGAAATTGTCCACAATTTGTCCCGCTTGGATGAAGCCTCTCTGATTCTCAATGATTTTGGGAAGAATGAGCTTGTACTATTTGCAATCACTTTGGTGATTAGTTTGCACTCTGTTGCACAAGGAGATCTGAGCTGAAATCTGTTAAAGTTGTTGGCATGTTCTCAGCCAGGGATGAGGGCTAAAAAAGCTGAGTTCTATGCTCACGATTTTATGACGATGGGATTTTGGACCATTTTGAAGAGGTCCTTTTCAACTATCGACTAGCCAGCTTCTAGGTAACTCCGACAAAGAAGCTATCCCGTGTCCAGGCCTTATCAGATCCATGGCAAAAAAGGCATTTTAACTTCATTTTTGGAGACTTTGGCCTCAAGGAGCTGATTCATTCGAGAAGAGATTGAAGATGGGACAATATCTAACATATCCTAATATTGATCCTGGATTCACGTCCTCACTATACAAGTTTTGAAAAGTGAGAGAAGGTTGCTTTCTTGATGTCCTCAAAGTCCTTTGTGGGTGACATTATCCTCCTTGATCCTCGGATATAGTGTTGAAGTATTTCCTAGCTCTGTGCTTGTTTGTGGAAGAAAGAAGAGTTCTCGTCCCGCTTTGAGCCAAAGATTTCAAGATTTTAATCTCCGTATTCTTCTTCGCTAAACAGCCTTATGAAAACTCAGCGAAGGTGAGCCTCTTTTATCTAAGAGTCTCCTAGAATGATCTGACATCCTCCACTTGAAGTTGATGAGAGCTAGAGAAATTTCTAATGATTTTTCTTTCGTAGTCAAGAAGGCAAAGGTTTTTGGCCCACAGTTTTAGAGCCCCTTTCACCCTTTCGAGTTTTTTCCTCCTGACACAAAGAAGGGATCCTTTCGACTAGATATCTCCAACAATCCTTGACTAGTTGCAAGAAATCTAGCTCCTCGACCAGAGAGGACTAAATCGAAAGGAATAGGGCCCAGATCTAGATGGGACAGAGTTATAGCTTGATGGGCTTATGATCCGAGGTGAGTCATAGTGAGAATATGCATTCTAGGTTCTAATCCCAGTAACAGAAAGACCTTTGAATGAAAAAATTCATCTAATCGCGATGTGATATGGCCTGGGCTAGTTATTTTGTTAGACCCAAGAGTACTTGACGGGAGGAAGGTTTGATGTCCACAGATCCCGGTCTTGCATAAGATCCTCTCGCCTCATTCCTCGTGATCTCTGACTACTTTACCTCCTCTTTTTTTTAGACGAGAGAAGAGTGAGATTGAGATCTCTGCCCGATGATTATGTTTTCCAGGTTTGCTAGATCCGCTGGTGCCTCATAGAGTCCCCAGATCTTTTTTCCAACATTATCGAGTATACATTGAGTGTAGAAAATTTCTTTGGGACCAGATTCTGCATTTTAAGAAGCAACCAATGAATATTGCTAGCCTCGTGAGATAAAGCTAAAATTTATTTGCATTCCATATAGTGCCTAGTCCTCCCGAGGCTCCCTGCGAGAGATTGCTCTGCTTCATTTTTGTTCCAAGTTTCTTTGCTTGCATGCGTAAAAGACTACGTCTTCCAAATTTCGTGTCTCTGGACTGTAAGTATGTCTAGAGATTCTATTCTTATTAAAATTCTAATGGCTTCTTCTCTTTTGACGCTCATTTACAGGGCCCTCTAGGTTCAGAGATATGACCTTCATTATTTATAGTTTCTGAGGGCCTTAGAGCATGGGTTATTTTTCATCATCCTTGGCTTTGAGGCTGCATCTTTTCCGAGTTGGTGGCTGCCCTGAAGCTTGTTTTTGCATGTTTCTCGCTCTCTTTTTCCCCCATCAATTTTGCGGCCTCTTGTAGATCTCCTTTATCGAGGCTTGAGACTTTCCTATTTCTCCTTCCTCCTCGACTCGTCCGATTCCGTTCTTCTTTCCTCAACTTCTATAGGCATGCCTTTGGATTCTGCAGAACACTTGTTCCTTAAGAGAGGAAGAGGGGGTGCTTTGAGCCAGGGTGAGACGCGGCTTTGGATCTCGATCTCTGAGTTGCTTTGCTGGCTGGCTTTAGGGTCAAATTTATTTTCTCGCTGCCTTTTTTGGGAGGGTGGGCGTGAGCATTGGCTCAAGAGGGCCTTTACCATTAGCTCTGTGTTTTTTGACCTTTTGTGATAGGTCTTTGAGCAGCTCAACTTGGTTCCAAACCCTCTTCATTTCTCTCTTCCTGCTCGATAGACTGTTGGACAACCTTCTATGCAAAGTGGTCGTGAACATGACATTTCTCGCATTTAAATGAGCGGCTGCTCGTTGAGTCCCGATATCCGCACATGTGGGAGACCCACCTTGTCAAGGCATTGATTTTGATGGCCTCTGGGAGACCCACCTCTAGATCTCACTTCTACGCACTTTCTAGCACGTACCATGTTGGTCCTTGTTGTTTTCACGATCTATGAATTTTCCCAAGGGCAATGTAGATATTGCTTCAAGGAGTCCCAGCCTCGTAACGATCGTGGGAGATTCGAAGAGCCAGAACCCACACGGAACATGTGTCGGGAGCACCATGCATGGATCGAAATTTCGGTGTCCATTTTTCAGATAGAGCCCTCGAGGACTCATGGAAATAGGGCCCATTTTGGAAGATGGTCCAAATTTTATCTCCTTTGGATGAGAATTCAAAAGAGCAAGAACCCTCGCCCACGAAAATAAAGATGCTGACACTTTGCTTGATCGAGAGGGCCCACTCTATTAACCCATTGCTTTCAGAGAAGTTTTCGAGAAGATGGCCAAAGTCTCGTGACCAGGCCACAAGACCAGCTGATCATCCGGAGATAAAGCTCACTTGGACGTCTCTGGAGGCAAAAGTAGATCTCGTAATATCTTCTCACCTTCTTTATGAATCAATGTCGCATCATTTTTCTTTCTCACAGGGCAGCGCGAAGGGCAGATCGAACGATCAGCACCAGTGAAAGAGGGCACGCCAAGAGGCTCCTCGTGAGCCTGCGCCTCCACGAGCGAGTACTTGGCACGCCGCGCGCGTGACGACAGCTGTCATGAGAATCGTGAGTTGACCCTAGTAAGCGCTAACAGTTGTTTACGAATCTCGATCTTAACATATGTTTATTAATATGGCACGTGACTGTGGTGATCTATACGTGGTCAATATTTTAAAAATATAATATTCAAAAATACCATTTTTCATTAAATTGGTGTAATTTGAATATTAATTAATAATAATAATATAAAAGATTTTTAAAAAGCCATTCTTTATTAAAATTGTTATAAATTAAGTATAAATTAATAATCATATTATAGAATTTATAACAGATCTAATAAAAGAGGCTTATTAGAAAAACGATATGGGATAAGGGATCATTCAAGATCCCACGGGACAAACAAACATAAAAATTTTTTGGGAAATGACATTCGCAAGGAGATGGACGTTTATGAAGGGTTGTGTAAGTCAAAAGAAAAAAACATTGTAATTGTAATGGTTATGGGGATTCATCTATCAAAATTAGAGCCCTCTCATCTTAGATTGCACTAAGAAGTATAGACTTAACCATTTTTATTAGAAAATATATGGCCTTGACCAAATAAATATAGCTTTGAGTTCTTTCAAGTGCTCAAGTTACAAAATAAAGAGGATAGTCATGTCAACATTGGTGTCCACACATAAGAAAGTATTCTATATAATCGAGAGGGGGCAACCATTTATAAATCCATTCCATGGTGATAATCAAGCATATTTTGAGGCATCCTATGATTGATAGGTGTGAATGTTGGTGCAAGGAATAGGAGATGAAATTAAATCCCATGTGCCATAACTTCAATACCATGCCAACACAAGGATTCATAAGACCCCAAAGGCCAACATATGTGAATGCATGTGGCTTAGTTTCATTCTAGAAAGCACTTGTAATAACCCTTTTTCCACAACACCCCATGTTGTCTGAATTATAGATGTACATATATATATATATATATATATATATATATATATATATATATCTATGTGAAAATAAATTGATAATTGGCCTAAAGGAAAGTGCATACAAATCGAAAGTTCTGAGAGGGAAAGCATGTGGTAGGTTGTTGTGTGGCCAATAAGTGACTAATGTGTGTAGGTTGATTTCCCTATGGCATATCGTGAGCAAGGCCATACAAAGATCCTTTGCTTTTCATAACTATCCACCTAATGACATAAAGGCAAGCACTAACAAGTAATGAAGTCGGAGTGGACAGCCTAAGTAAAGGACGACGCCATACCATCCCCTCTCATTGTGAAACGTGGAGAGACAAGAAACTTCAATCTCTTGGTGGTTGTGGAAAATTGGGGGGCCAAGGTATGCAGATATCACGAGAGTCCTAGGAACTAAGGAACAAGGAAGTTTTGAGTAAAGACATTGTAGAGGAGTGTTGTTAGAGGATATTGGCATGGAAGCCAGAAGGAACCAAGATCACGTAAATTAAACCAGTATTTTGTGGATTGGGAATGTGTTCTCTGTAATAGTGTTGAGGTCACAAAATATATTATCTAAGCTTGATTGAATAATGAGGAGATCAACGGAGAACTGTGTCTCTATGGAGCTTGTCTTGGGGCTACGAAACCACCTAGTGTTGGTTTCCTAGCTATCAAATCACCTAGACAGGCAATATGGGTCGTTGTGGTGATTTCCAAGAGGCTATGAAATCACCTCGACAATGGGCTACATAACCCTACTATGCTTTCCATGAAAGGCAGTTGTTAAACCACCAAAAGTAGTGTTTCCATCTCCTGAAGTTGAGGTAGAACTCATTTGGATCTAGGGTGAATCCTCGTGTTTTTAACCAGAGATCAAGTGAGTCATTGTGGTGCTTTCCTTGGGACTGTAAAACCAGCCAGATAATGGACTCCTTCCCTTAGTTGCATGAATTAAACCTTGGGTGTTAATCTCCTATTTTATGTGGATTGGGAATGTGTTCCTTGTTGGTGAGCCCTAGTATTGCACCAAGAGTGTTGCAACTCCCAGGGGCTGCCCTACTTTACTTTATCAACCCGGGGTTTGTACAAACTTGGAGGTGACAATGCTATATACATAGCAGATGCATCCTACTCATGTCATCCTCTTCCTCTCTACGAAAGGGTGCTACTTCTAGGGTTTCTCGGTGAAGTCTGTCACACTTCAATGAAACTAAACTAAATTGCAGAAAGGAAATGACAAAAAGGAAACCAAATTAAATTGCTGAAAATAAATGACAGGAAGGAAACTAAACTAAATTGCTGAAAGGAAACGAATTTAAATTGCTAAAAATAAATGACAGAAAAGGAAACTAATTCTAACCACACTTAATTGGCCAAACGGCTAAACGCACTCTACTTATACTATGATCTATCTACCATGCTATCATGCTTCTAACCATGCAACTATTCATGATCTAATTAATCTTTAAAAAATGTTGCTTGCAGTTTGGAGGAAAAAGGGCTAAAGAGGCTAATGGAGGGCTTAAACACGTGGGACAAGGCTTAGAGGTGTGGAAAGAGGGGTTTGGGCTTTATTAAAGATTATAATATCACAAATATGCTTTGGAGTGGGAGGCTTGAAATATGTGATGGCGGAGTTATAATTGGTGGATAGAAATGTGATATGCGATATGCGAAATCACAATCGCAATATTGCAAATCAGGCGAAGTTACGGAAGTGTGATTCGGGAGGTGGATGCGAAATACGATACAGGAAGGTGATGCGAAATGCGATTGCAATAAGGTTGAAATTTGCGAAATGTGAAATGCGATGGGTGACATGGCAGTAGGACCGATGGCGGAGTGTGATAACAATATCGCAATCGACGTCAGGAGTGATCCAGGTGGATATTGGTGGCCACCAGCCTATTCCACTTGGGGCCCCACCATTGCCTCTTTCATTTTTTTAGTTTCAGCACAACTTACTATTTTTAGCAAATTTTAAGGTCTTGAACTTCCGGAGTCGTTTTGAGGCCCTAAACGACGTTTTTTGGGAAAACCGAGGGAAACATGTGTCCATGACATCAAAAGTTGTAGTCCTCGAATAGATCTTTCTAACGAGGTATGGTCCGCATCAAACGAAGATCGTATGCCAAACTTACATCCCTGGGAAGTTGAAACACCAATTTATCCAAATGGGGCCCATAGTTTTGGCGCTTCATCTCCTAGGGTTAGGGTTTTGGATGTTTAGGGTTTTTCCATTGTTTCTAAATAATAAATAGGCCCTCGAGCCTTATTGTAACAAAATTCAGAGGCCTGTCTCAAAGATAAGCTACCAACGCCCTAGCTAGTTTATTTCCATTATGTCTGTAAGAAAATTTTAGTTCTTTGATATTGATGTAATGAAGTGTTATTTCCACTGCATCTTTATATTTATGGTTATATGTGTATTTTGTTGTGTTCCTGTATAAATCTAGATCAGTGGTATCAGAGGGGTTTGCTTTTTCTCGGTCCTTCTTTGCATGTCCCCAACGAGGTTGGGGTATAAGGAGTTAGGGCTCAATCTGGTGGAACCTTTGCAAGATCAGCCTCACAAACCTCGACGGCCGCCCATGGGGGATGAAAAGAAATATGAGGAAGCAGGAGATCCTATCAAAATATTGCTCGAGGAGGTCCTCGAAAAACAAAGGAATGCGATGATGGATAACTTTTCCCATATCCTTCAACGACTGCCCACCGGTGGCGCATCTACATCCTGCAGCCACTCTAGAGGCGTGAATCCCTTTGAGGTACAAGTAAAATTTGACATTCCATATTTGAGGGTCAAATAGATGCATATGTTGTATATAGATGGTTGAATCTATTAGAAGGATATTTCTCGATTCATGACTTTTCCGATTGGGAGAATATTATCTTTTGCACTCCTCAAAGCTACCCCCCATGTCAAAGACTGGTGGGAAACCTACTATGAGAAAAAGGACGAGACAGAAACCTCTCTGTTGTCAGTCGTACCCACTTGGAATTATTTCTAAGACGCCATCAAGGAACAATACTATCCCATGGGGAGCTATGAGGACAAGTACATATAATGGACCACGCTGCGGCAACAAAGGGATCAAGATGTGTATGAGCTGACGAATCTGTTCCATACCCTGCGCACAAAGTTGGGTATCAAAGATTCAGAGAAACATTTGGTGCTAAAGTATCACAATTGTCTACACATATACATTCAGGAGGAAATGGAGTTCCTCGACATCTCCTCACTTTGTATGGCATACCAGTATGCTGCCAAGATTGAGTAGAAATTCAAACAGAAGAAGCGAGACTTTGGATATGCGAATCAAAAGCAAGGGAAAGGTTCCCCCAAACCGCATAACAAAGGACAAAGCCAAGGCATGGAGGCCCAAGACAACTTGCCAAAGCCACAAGCAAAGAAAAAAACCGCGAAGCCAAAGAAGGACATGTGAAAGTGGTGTGAGTTTTATAAGAGCGCCATTCACAACACAAGTGAGTGTTGGGCCAAGTAGTCGTTGGTCACCAAGATGAGGGCTTCTGAGTCGGATGCATGCTCTGACTTTGAATTAGAACCTGAAAAGGGGAATGAAAAAGGGAAACAGATTATTGATGCAGAGCCCAATGCCACTATTGCCACTACGAAGATCCAAAAGGAGGAACCAGAAGATCCAGAGGAGGAGGAGCATCTCTTCCACTCCCAGATGTGGGTAAATGGTTCCCCGCTACAATTCATTGTCGACAATGGGAGCCAAAAGAACCTCATTTCAGCAGACACCGTGAAGCGGCTGGGCTTGCTGACCACAACGCACCCACAACCATACACGATAGGGTGCCTTCACCAAGGACAGGATCTCCGCGTCAGCCAACAGTGCCTCCTACCCTATAGCATCAAGCCCTTCGTGGATGAGGTATTATATCACATTTATCCTCTTGATGTTTTTGATATGTTATTAGGCCAACCATACTTGTGGAAGCGACATGTTGTGTATGAGTCCTGACCTTGTGCTGTTATTGTTACTTTGGGAAATAAGTTGTACAGGATACCAGAGGTACCACCGCTTGCCGCTATCTCTTTGGTTACTGCAAAACAATGCAGTAAGCTCATTTACCAAACCATGAAATTTGTTTTCCTGATGATCCGCCCCCAGGGCAAGAAGAATATCGTGGCCATGACCTCTAGACAGGGCTCCTCTACACGACAACAACAAATGGATAAGGTTGTGGAGGAGTACGGGGACATCTTCACCTCACCCACAGGGGTTCCTCTGCACTGTCAGGTCAAGCACCCCATTGATCTAACCCCAGGTGTGCCGCTACCCAATGGACCGATCTATCGGCGCTCTGTTCTGGAGAAAGATGAAATCAAGAGGCAGATTCAGGAGTTAATGCAGAAAGGTCACATTCGGCCAAGTTCATTGCCCTGTGGGAGCCCAATCGTGTTCGTACAAAAGAAGGATGGGACTTGGAGACTCTATATTGACTATCAGGCACTGAACAAGATCACTGTCCGAAATAGGTACCCGATCCCACGGATTGATGACCTTATGGACCAACTCAAATGGGAGAAATATTTCAGCAAGATCGACTTGAAGTCTAGGTATCACCAGGTACCAATCGAACCCTCTGATGTGTGGAAGACTGCCTTCAAAGCCAAGGATGGCCTTTTCGAATGGCTGTTTATGCCTTTCGGGTTGACGAATGCTCCCGCAACCTTCATGAGGTTGATGGATGACATCTTACGCCATTCACCAACTCATTTGTAGTGGTGTACTTGGATGACATTTTGATCTTCAGCCAGACTTGGGAAGAGCACCTCCACCACATCCGACAAGTCCTCCAAACACTGCGGCAACACAAGTTGTGTGCCAATTTGGAGAAGTGCACTTTTGGCATGACCCAGGTTCAATATCCGGGATACATTATTGATGAAAGGGGGGTGCATGTGGATCCATCCAAGATCCAAGTCATTTGGGATTGGCCAGCCCCAACCACTCTAATAGAGCTTCGCAACTTTCTGGGTCTTACTAATTTCTACCGCAGGTTCGTGTTGGGATTCTCTCATATCACTTGGCCCTTAAGTCAAGTCACCAAGGGAGGAGCGAAAACAAAATTATTTTGGTCGGAATCTCAATAGAAGGCGTTCTTAGAATTGAAACATCGCATCTGTTTTGCCCTAGTGCTCACATTACCATACTTGCAACAACCATTTGAGATCGAGACAGATGCCTTTGACTATGCTATTGGGGCAGTTCTTACTCAACAGGGGCATCCAATGGCATATCACAGTGAGACATTGTCGGACACAATTCGCAAGTATCCCACTTATGACAAAGAAATGTATTCCATTGTGCAGGCTTGTTGACAATGGAAGCAATACATTGTGGGGAAGGAAACAATCATCCACACAGACCATCAGCCCCTACAGTTCATACAAACACAAGGGAAGTTGCAGAACGATTGCCATCAGAAACGGTCCACATATCCGCAACAGTTTCATTTGAACATCAAGTACAAGAAGGGTAGCACCAATAATGTTGCAAACTACCTCAGCCGACCACCAATCGTGACGCTAACTACCGTTCTCAACCCTTGTGGGCACGAGAATTCTAATTGGCCGCTTCTTTATAAGAGCGATCCAAAATTCAGCCACACATACAAGGCACTCTTGGGAGGTACGCAAGTTCAAAATTTTCACATCCAAGATGCATTATTATGTCACTTGGGACACCTTTGTGTTCCTTCAAGTGAGTGTGCCAAGATAATATGGGAAGCGCACTACAGTCGAGTCGTTGGGCATTTCAGAGTCAAGAAAACAGTGGCAATACTACAAAAGTATTTATATTGGCCGAACCTTCAACAGGATGTTGGGAAGTACATCAAATCCTGCACTGCTTGCGTCATTGCCAAACCAACCATCAAGAAGCAAGGCCTCTATACTCCGCTACCTACCCCTAGTCGGCCTTGGGAATCCATATCCATGGATTACATGTCGAGCCTTCCTTCTACTAAGCATGGAAATGACTGTGTTTTCGTGGTCATCGATAGATTCTCGAAGATGTCCATTATGGCGGTCTGCAAGAAGAATATCACAACAGAAGCCATTACTAAACTCTTCTTTGAACGAGTGTGGGTACACTTTGGGATCCCACAATCTATCATACCAGATCGAGACAGTAGGTTCCTCAGCACAATTTGGTCCAGCCTCTGGTCAATGCTGGACACCAAGCTCACCAAGTCCACAACTTTCCATCCCCAAACTGATCGTCAGACAAAGGTCGTCAACAAGATGATTGTACACATTCTGCGCATGTACAATTCAAAGCATCCACACACATGGGATGATAGCCTCCCCTATGTACAACACAGTTATAACCAGGCTCTCCACAGCTCAACCGGCCACAACCCCTTTCAGGTGGGTTTGGGATTCCAGACACTATGTCCCATTGACGTAGCCATGCAATTTGCTGCTACTCAGGCCGATTCGGCTCATGTCTAGTCTGAAGCTGACAAAGTGAATAGCTTCATCGAGCGCATTCAACACATCCGCCAACAAGTTCATGACATATTGGAAAAAGCCAATGCTACATACAAGCAATGACATGATCAGCATCGGGTGCCACACAACTTCAAGGTGGGCGATAAAGTGTGGCTACATTTGCAGAAGGAGCGCCTCACTGGACCCCACCAAAAGCTTCGCCTGCTCCGATATGGGTCATGCACCATCACCAAGGTTGTAGGGAACAATTCCTTCGAGCTCAGCATCCCACCATTCCTTGGTCTGCACCCAGTATTCAATGTGGACTGCCTTCGTCCCTACTTCCCACCTCTACTAGACACCTCTGACATTGCAGAACAACTCACACCAACAAAGTTAAACCTAGACTACATGGAACATGCCACCACAGATTGTATCATGGACATGCAAATCAAGAACACTCGCCAACAGAAGATCCAACTGTATCGGGTTGTCAAAGCTGGCAAACTCCTGCACCAAGGCAAGTGGTTCACTAGGGACCAAGTTCAGCAGAAGTTTCCTCATCTCATGGAGGAACTCAACGCAATGGGGACCATTGCTTCCTAAAGGGGGAGGAATGATCCAGGTAGATATTGGTGGCCACCTGTATATTCCACTTGGGGCCCCACCACTGTCTCTTTCATTTTTTTCAGTTTCGGCACAACTTACTATTTTTAACAATTTTTTGGGTCCTGAACTTCCGGAGCCGTTTTGAGGCCCTAAACGACGTTTTTTGGGAAAACCGGGAGCAACATGGGTCCATGGATTGATGTTTCTCACATCAAAAGTTGTAGTCCTCAAATAGATCTTTCTAACTAGGTATGGTGCGCGTCAAACGAAGATCGTATGCCAAACTTACGTCCCCGGGAAATTGAAACACCAATTTACCCAAACAAGGCCCAGAGTTTTGGTGCTTCATCTCCTAAGGTTAGGGTTTTGGATGTTTAGGGTTTTCCATTGTTTCTAAATAATAAATAGGCCATCGAGCCTCATTGTAACACAGTTCAGATCCCTGTAGCCGCCACATCTATTCTTAAAGATAACTACCAGCGCCCTAGCTAGTTTATTTCCATTATGTCTGTAAAAAAATTTCAGTTCTTTGATATTAATGAAATGAAATGTTATTTCCGTTGCATCTTTGTATTTATGGTTATATGTGTATTATGTTGCGTTCCTGCTTAAATCCGGATCAGGGAATGGGAAGTATTAACAGGAACCACATGAAAATGTGATTTGCGATTGTGGTAAGTCTTAAAGGAAAGAGGATCAGGGTCTAATGTTTTATGAGGTTTTTGATAATAAGCGACAAAGGTAAGGTGCGAAAGAATATCACAATCGGGGTTTAGAAGCAGAAAGTGTTAAAGAGAATCACATGGAAGTGCGATTTGCGATTTGCGAATGGGAATTGCGGTAAGTTCGAAGGAATGGGGAAAGGTTGATTTCCAAAGTTTTTTTTGAATATTTTTGTAATGATCGGTAAAGGTAAGGTGAAATGGAAAATCGCAGAGATGTTGATGAGTGACAAAGGAAGGAGATGGAGGATCCTGTGAAATGCGAAATGCGATAGCGGAAATTTCGAGGAGGCAAGGAAGAGGTTAAACTTTTGATGTTTTTTACTAGTTTTTAAGTTAGAAAGGATTGTGATAGTTGCAAATGGTGGAAAGAAGAAATAAAAGCGTAACAATGGGGTTTCAGAGGCGTAACAACAGAGATGGAAGATGAGGAGGGAGGTGTCAATGAACTTCTTCGTCGCTACACGTGCCTGCAATTAAACTGTTGATTTATGTAAGAAATATGGACAATATGTTCATGAAAATACAAGCACTGATCTAATCTATTTCCAATAAATCATAAGCGAGAAATCATTTTTGGTTTTTGGGGAAAGGTCTACCCTCCTTGAGCTCCATTGACAGAGTTGAGAGGGGAAGGTTGGCCTCACAACTCTATGGATTTTATCAACTATTTTACCACTCTGTATGCAGATTAAATCTACAGCAAAAGACAATTGGAAGCAAAATAAAACATCAATGAAAATACCAACAAACTAGCTAACTGTTCAGAAGCAAAACTAGCTAAATGACATGAAAGAAAAGAATGAGAGGCACATGGATTGGGCCCTAACCCACGAGCCTCGCTCCCTAAAACTAGATCAGTAAAATAAAATCTTACTACTCATTGCATTACAAAAATACAATCTTATTACATACCGAAGGTCTTAAACAACAAAAGCCTAATAGAATGGAAGAGAATGGCATGGGATGGAATGGAATGGAAATGGAATCGACCCTAATTAGCTCTTGACCAACTTTATTTATCCCCAAGAGCAACTACCAACAACTCCCTATAAAATAGTGATTGAGTCCACTTTGACTCCAAGTAAACCATAGATTGAGTGCACTTCGTCTTCAGTTTGCTTGGTTGCATTTGGTAGTTAAGGAGGGTGGACAAACCCCTTGAATATGTCCAAGATTTCTCCATAATTTCCTGACATTATGCTCATTTATTCTTCAAAATTGATCTTCCAATGGTAGGGAGCAAGTCCCTAAAATATCTCCTTTGCCAAATCTGCATAATTTGCCCAATATTCTACAAAATAACCAATATTAGGCACAAATATGCAATTACCTTTAAACCTTCCTAAGAACATATTAAAGCATAAGAAAACATTATTAAGTGTAGAAGGAGAGATTTAATATATCTTTTCAAGTGCATAAGGAAGGTAGATGGGCCTAAGAAAGGTTAGATGGGCCTTAATTTATATCTAATTTAGAGGCCCATCATCACTCCCCTACTGAAACTGTTGCTCATCCTCTGAGCAACCCATTCATCCTCCTTGCCTTATGGTTCTTCCTGCATGCTAGCTTATTTCGTTTTCTGTTTATTGGCCCATGCATTGCTCCTCCTGCTAATGTTCTCGATACTCCTCTATTTTCAATTCTTCTTGTAGGTGTTGCATGGAGGTCCTTAGGTGCCTTAGGAAAATCTGTTTCTCATGGCAAGAGGTGGTGGATCCACCTTTTATTTATTTATTTATTATTATTATTATTTACATATACAACAAACTCACAGTTCTTTTTCTGTGAACTGAGTTCACCCTTGGTTACCCCTTTGGCACTCCTTGTCTTCCATTACATGAACTGCTTACTACCCCCTTTCTCAAGTCCTTTTTACTTTTGTCCTGTTCCTCTTATTGGTCGAGAAAGTGAGGCTAGTTGCTAGATAAGGCTGAGGTTGCCCTGCTACTAATTTTGGCTATAAAAAACTTTCCTTCTCACACTTTTTAATGTTTTCTTAAGCTACAATAGATTCAAAGAAAGGGTTAGATGATTGCATACATGAGCCTTACCATTGATTTTTTTTTGCAGGTGATATTGAAGCTGCAGATATGGTTGTTGAAGCTGTCTTCGGTGGTTATGAAGCTGCATGTGATAATCTGCTTGAGGTCCTTTTGGAGCTTCTAAGCACAGGAGGAGGAAGTCCAAGTTTGACTACCTTTGACCAGGGTATTGAACAAATTTTATTTTTGTGCCAACTTGTTGTTTTTTTGCTCGCAAAGGTTGGAGAGCACATGCATTCATTGGAGAGGGATACATGGAGAAATGAATGAATGAATGAATTAATTAATTAATTTTTATTTTTATTTTTAAGGCCAACTAGCCGCCTTAATCAGGTTTTCCACTAGTAGGTCTGCCTAGGTGCCTCAAAGGAGGTTTTCACCCCAATGACCGCTTCATGGAGGTATTCAATCAATGAGCCATTCTCGGATGCCTCAAAAGAGGTTTTCACCTGAGATTTTATTCTTTCCCTTTTTTTCTTTTTTCACTTTCTTACTCTACTTGAAAAAACAAAACCTTTTTCAAGTATGGGAATACTTCCAATGGAGCCATGTACACATCAAGATGACAGATAAAATCACGTGCACACTTGGAATACTTGCTTTGACATGTACCTGAATATTAGAGATGAATTTCTTTGACTGGAATTGTATAAAGTATTGTTGGACAAGAGCATGTTGCTACAACTGAATGAATGTTTGGAATCATATGTCAATATAGTTGTGTTGCCCCTGGTCCACTTGTTGATTTGGATCACCTTCGATGTCATCTTCTATTATGACATTCAAAGATTCCTATTTTTTTTTGTTTATTGTTCTCTTGAACACATGGAGGAAATGTTGGTAAACATGAGGAAACTTTCTCAAAATTTGATTCTGATGCCGACTCTTCATCAAATGCAACCCTTGATCTTTTGATCTCCTCATTTGGATCTTCTTCTTCTTGATGTTTTCCTTCAATGACATTAAGAAAAACTCTCCTTTGTAATACCTTTCTTGAACTAAGATGAATACCATCTAGATCAAGAGGATATTTTTGGTAGTGTTGTACCTCAGCATTGTAAGTGGGTTGAGATACTTCATGGTGTGGGTTTGGAAATGGTGGTACAGGTAGTTGAGTAGCGGTGGATATTTGAGATGGATATGGTTTAGGCTGTGGTTGTGGTGGAGGTGGATGGTAGGGATAGCATGGAGTTGGGTATGGAGGATATTGAGGGAAATATTGAGGATGTTGTGGATTTTCCCAATAAGGTCCTTGCCAACCATGTTGCCGAGATTGGGTTTAAGGTTGAGATGGCCAAGGTTGCCAATGAAGGAGGGTGTCCCAATTAGTTTGAGATAGATGTGAATAAGCTTGACATTGTGAAGTAGGTCCTTGAATCATATCAATTTGACTAGGCTGCCAGGGTCTCCTTGGAGCTACATAACATTGCTTCTTTGGTGATTGCCTCCCTCCATTGTCTTCTTGGTAAACTTCTTTAAACCTGGGGAATGATGAACAAAATTTAGTAGCATGTGATTATGCATGGATAACAAAAATATCAACATCTTATTTTTGCTCATTTTGCGTTCTTAACATTTCTACTTGTTCACTTAGATTGCCAAGAATTTATGTTTTAAAGTTATCAAGCAAGTTTCCAAGTTCCTCTTGCCTTACCAATGTTGATGCTGATTTACGTACTCTTTCCCTTCCTCTTGATATGCGCTTGCATGTTTCACAAATTTCTTCAAATGACAATCGGTATACATCTCCTCTACTTATGAGATTAAGGAGATCAATCCACTCATCCCTAATTGTTCTAAGTAAGAGGGTTTTTAGTGTGTCAAATCCTAGGTGATGCAATTTTTCCCTCTTAACATTATACATGAACCTCTCTATTAGATCCTCAAGGCTCTCATCTTCTTCTTGGTTCATTCTAAAAATTTGTTATCTAAGATCACGATCTTTATATTTTTCTAGAAATATATTTTGCATATCATTCCATTATCTTATTGAAATAGTACCTAGACTCATGATCCATTTAAGAGCTTTGTCCTTCAACGTTGCAAGAAACAATCTCAGTTTTTGAATGTGTGATAAGTAGCCATAAGGTCTACAAAGTATCTCAAATTCAAAGATAAATGTTTCTGGATCCTCTGTCCTCATACCATGGAA
Source organism: Pinus albicaulis (assembly GCA_034641835.2). NCBI lineage: Eukaryota > Viridiplantae > Streptophyta > Pinopsida > Pinales > Pinaceae > Pinus > Pinus albicaulis. The sequence goes on along the minus strand of CM076578.1, from coordinate 1,833,281,845 downwards.
GTTGGCAAGGAAAGATGGAGGGATGTTCTTCATATGTACATTAATGTCCATATCTCAAATGGGAAACCCAATAAGATCTTCTTCATTGTCATCATATCCATCCATCTCTTCTACCCTCAAAAGTGTATGGTGATGTGGTTCTTACCACACCACGTGGTCAAGTGGGGGGTTGGTATTGGAGAAGTATTTTAATTTTTTTTTTTGAGTATCCCTACTCCTATGAGGCATGAAAATCATAATTTTTTTTTTGTATTTTTCAATATTTCGGAAACAACATGAATAAGGAAAGCAGAAAAGAACGATAAAATTGGATCAAAGCATCTACTAGACACCTCCCTCGCAACGGCGCCAAAAAGTGGTGAGCCCTGGTATTGCATCAAGAGTGCTGCAACTCCTAGGAGTTGCCCTAATTTACTTTATCAATTCGGGGTTCGTACAAAATTGGAGGTGATAGTGTTATATACACAACATATGCATTCTACTCATGTCATCCTCTTCTGCTCTACGAAATGGTGCTACTTCTAGGATTTCTCAGTGAAGTCTGTCACACTTCAATGAAACTAAACTAAATTGGAGAAAGGAAATGACAAAAAGGAAACCAAATTAAATTGCTGAAAATAAATGACAGGAAGGAACTAAACTAAATTGTTGAAAGGAAATGACAGAAAGGAAACAAATTTAAATATTGAAAATAAATGACAGAAAAGGAAACTAATTCTAACCACACTTAATTGGCCAAACGGCTAAACACACTCTACTTATCCGATGATCTATCTACCATGTTATCATGCTTCTAACCATGCAACTATTCATGATCTAACTAAACTTTAAAAATTTTGCTTGTAGTTTGGAGGAAAAAGGGCTAAAGAGGCTAACGGAGGGCCTAAACACGTGAGACAAGGCTTAGAGGTGTGGAAAGAGGAGTTTGTACTTTATTAAAGCTTACAATATTGCAAATATTATTTGGAGAGAGAAGAATGAAATATGCGATGGCAGAGTTATAATTTCCAGATAGAAATGCGATATGTGATATGCGAAATCACAATCGCAATATTGCAAATCGGGCGAAGTGACGGAAGTGTGGTTCGGGAGGTGGATGCGAAGGTGATGCGAAATGTGATTGTGATAAGGCTGAAATTTGCGAAATGCGAAATGTGATGGGTGATGTGGCGGTAGGACTGGTGGCGGAGTGCGATAACAATCTCGCAATCGGTGTCGGGAGTGGGAAGTATTAACGGGAACCACATGAAACTGTGATCTACGACTGCGGTAAGTCTTAAAGGAAAGAGGATCAGGGTCTACTGTTTTATGAGGTGTTTTATAATAAGCGGCAAAGGTAAGGTGCGAAAGGATAACGCAATCGGGGTTTGGAAGCAGAAAGTGTTATCGAGAATCACATGGAAGTGTGACTTTCAATTTGCGAATGGGAATTGTGGTAAGTTCCAAGGAATGGGGAAAGGTTGATTTCCAAAGTTTTTTTTTGAATTTTTTCGTAATGGTCAGTAAAGGTAAAGTGAAGGGAAAATCGCATAGATGTTGATCAATGGAAAAGGAAGGAGATGGAGGATCCTGCGAGATGTGATAACGGGAATTCCGAGGAGGAAAGGCGGGAATTTTGAATGGTTTTTAAGTTATAAAGGGTTGCGACAGCTGTGGAAGGCGGAAATAAGAAATAAAAGCGTAACAATGGGGTTTTAGAGATGTAACAACAGAGATGGAAGATGAAGGGGGAGGTGTCAATGAAATTCTCTGTGGCTACCTGCGCCTGCAATTAAACTGTTGATTTATGCAAGAAATATGGACAATATGTTCATGAAAATACAAGCACTGATCTAATCTATTTCCAATAAATCATAAGCGAGAAAGAATTTTTGGTCTGTGGGGAAAGGTCTACCCTCCTTGAGCTCTATTGACAGAGTTGAGAGGGGAAGGCTGGCCTCACAACTCTATAAAGTTTATCGACTATTTTACCACTCTATAAGCAGATTAAATCTACAGTAAAAGACAACTGGAAGCAAATTAAAACATCAATGAAAATACCAAAAAACTAGCTAACTATTCAGAAGCAAAACTAGATAAATGACATGAAAGAAAATAATGAAAACAACAGAGAATTTGAGGCACATGGATTGGGCCCTAACCCACGAGCCTCGCTCCCTGAAACTAAATCAGTAAAATAACATCTTACTACTCATTTCATTACAAAAATACAATCTTATTACATCCTGAAGGTCTTAAACAGCAAAAGCCTAATTTAACGGGGAAAAAAAATGGCATGGGATGGAATGGAATGGAAATGGAATCGACCTTAATTAGCTCTTGATCAACTTTATTTATCCTAAAGGGCAGCTACCAACACCTCCCTATAAAATATTGATTGAGTCCACTTTGACTTCAAGTAAACCATAGATTGAGTACACTTCATCTTTAGTTTGCTTGGCTGCCTTTGATAGTTAAGGAGGGTGGATAAACCCCTTGAATCTCTCCAAGATTTATCCCTAATTCTTGACATTGTGCTCATTTATTCTTCAATATTGATCTTCCAGTGGCAGGGAGAAAGTCCCTAAATTATCTACTTCTCCAAATCTGCATAATCTGCACAATATTCTACAAAAATAACCAATATTAGGCACAAATATGCAATTACCTTTAAATCTTCCTAAGAACATATTAAATCATACGAAAACATTATTAAGTGTAGAAGGAGAGATTTAATATATATTTTCATGTGCATAAGGAAGGTATATGGGCCTAAGAAAGGATAGGTGGGCCTTTGCCAGGACATCCAATGGACTATCATAGTGAAACATTCTTTAATATTGTTCAAAAATACCCCGTTTATGATAAGGATATGTACTCCATAATGAAACCCTTTTGATAATGGAAGCATTATATTATGGGGAAGGATATGATCACCCACACTAATCACAAGCCTCTACAATTTATACAAACACAAGGGAAGTTATAGAATGTATGCCATCAGAAATGGTCCACGTACATGCAACAATTCCATTTGAACAACAAATACAATAAGGGTAACACCAATCATGTCGAAAACTACCTATGTCAACCCCTAATTGTGGTGTTAACCATAGTTCTTAACTTCCGTGGGCACGATATCTCTTATATAACAGTGATTTGAAATTCATTTCCACATACTAGATGTTGATGGTAGTCAAGCAAGTTCTAGATTTCCACCTTTAGGTTGCACTGTTGCGCTACTTGGGATACCCATAAGTTCCTTCAAGTGAGCGTGCCAAGCTTATTTGGGAGGCATATTATAGTTGGGTGGCAAGGCATTTTGGTGCGAAAAAGACAGTGGCAGTACTTCAAGAATATTTCTACTGGCCAAAGCTTCGATAGGATGTCCAACGATATATCTAATCATGCACCGCTTGCACCATTTTTGAACCATCCATACAAAAGAAAGAGTTGTACACTCCTATACTTACCCCAAACAAGCCATGGGAGTCAATCTCTATGGATTACATGTTATGTTTTCCATCTACCAAGGATGGTAACAATTGTGTGTTTGTGGTGGTCGACTGGTTCTCTAAGATAGCCATTATGGCATAGTGCATGTTAAACACCATGTTAAGCACACACGTGGTGTATGAGAAGGATAAACACACACACACACAAGAGACTCAACTCACAATGAAAGATAAGCGTGAGGCTTTCTTATTTTCAAATATACAAAGATGTACATTTATAGTACAATGGTGTGACTCTTGGTTTCACATTCCAAGGTCACTTGGACTCCATTGTGACTTTTCGCATTCCACACCTACCCATGTAGGATTAGGTGTTCTAACATTCCCCCTTAATTCGAAGGGGTATGTGTGAGTCCAAGAAGAGAGTTGTAATACAAATCTGCAAAGTATGCATGGCAGCACTTGGGCTGAATCAACTCTCTGAAATGTTGGAAAAAAGAGGTGGTTTAAGAATGACCACCAACACTAGAATGCAAAACTTGTTGCTGTCCAGACTCTTCCAAAGCTAACAAAGGCGCTTACGCTGAAAGAATTTTTCCTCTAAAAGAGAACCATTCAGCCTAAAGAAATGGAGGTCTACTACTGTGATGGTTTGAGGATTGCAACCTTTCTGGAATGCTTTGAGCATTTCTGGAACTCAGCCAAGGTTAGCGAGGCGAAGTCTGCTAGAGAAGTGTCCCTCATATGTGAAAGGGAAACCTTCAACCTAAAAGAAGGGAGGTCTACTACCTATGATGGTTTTAGGTTATCCACCAACCAAAGATGATGTTTTCAGGTGAAGTCATGCTCATGGGCATCCGTGTCTCTGGCTACATCTCTGAATCTAGAATGATGAATTGTGGCTCAGGCTTGCTTGAACTGCTGTGTCTGGCTACAAATCTAAACATAGAATGAGAGATTGTGGCTTAGGCTCACTTGATCTGTCGTCAAAGCTTGTACATGACCACCACTTCCCCCCCTGTCAGGGACAAGGTGAGATGATGGCGAAAACTCAACTGCAAGTTTGCTCAATATTCGTGAACAAGTTCTAACATGTGTCGTAAACATCTTCTTGGCTATTGATGCCCATTGCCAAGAAGCGATCCATCCAAGATGAATCTTGGTTCTTGCAAGAGGCTTGTGTCTGAAGCATCTGTCTGAAGAATGAGTGTGCCAACCACAGTGCTTGCATGGATGAAGATCAAAACAATGATATTTCATGTGGCCAGCTCGATCACGGTGTTGGCATTTCCAATCTGTTGTGGTTGTGGAAGTGGAGCGGGGTCTGGAGCTTGTTGTGGGGTGGCTTCATCATACATAGATAGACACTCTCTGAAACTATGATGGGCTTGGTGTAGTCCAGAATATGAAGGACACATTCATATCCAAGACCGGTTAAGTTGCTTGTTGTGGACAATGTTTAAGTGCGATGGGCAGAAGTGCGGTTAGTCTTTGCATGCATGTCTGTCACTCTTGTGCAAGGCCAGATGTAGATAAAATGCAACTTTATCTTCATTTCTTCGATGAGAGTCACTTCTCAATCTTTTGGTGAGAAAACAGGTTAGAATGGTGACTCTTTGTACAAGTTCATCTTGTTGATCTTGTTAAACTAAGTTTCCAACTTCCAATACCAAAAACTCAATCTTTTCTTGTGCATCTAGCAAACAATTTTGAATGTTACAAAGAGCATTCTTGCTCATTTTTATGATATCATCAACATTTGAATGAATGAGACTATTCAACAACTCTAATGCCTCATTGATTTTACACATTTTCAACAACTTAGGCTCAAAAATGAAAGGGTGTCGGCTTCAACCGAAAATGCACCCGTTTACAATGTGATTCAACAACAAATACAAATGACTCTAAAGAATTTCCAACTATGGAAATCTCAAAGTACAAAATCTGCTCCTCAAATGATGGAGGGAAATCAACAATGACTTACATCAACAACTCAAATTCATTGATTCCAACTATGAATGAAGAGGCAATATAATGTCATTTCAATACAATATCACTGCAAAATGAATGTGCAGCAAAAACAACTGTGCAAGAAGCCTTTAAGGCAACTGAATTTTCCTTCAAAGAGTTGTTTTCAATGATGGCAGACTTGTCTTCAAATGTCAATTTCTTCAAAAAATCACCTTTATATTAATGCCACAAATCATATAATGTAATCTGCACTTTTGTCTATGTATTCAATCCATCTTCTCCTCATATGCCATTTTCCATTTTTCTGTTGTTCATATTCTTCCTTTCTCCTCTCTCTCTCTGCTGTTTTTTTTTTTTAATTAAAAATTAATTAAAAATGGGAATTTGTTAAAAATAGAGGGAATTTATTTATATGGAAGGGCAGATTTTTAATTGGGGGGGATTGTGAAAAATTTAAAAACCAAAATTTAATAAAAAGGGAGGGGGCAGATTTAATTGGAGAGGTAGCGTATTATATGGAGGAGGAGGGCGTATAAAAAAAATTTAAAAATTTAAAAAATGGGATGAGTCTGTGCGTGAGCAGGAAGGTGTGGAGGCCAAAAGGCCGAGGGTGGGCGCGCGGGGGATTGCAAGCGAATGGAAGAGGGGTAAGGTTGAGTGGCGTTAGAGAGAGGGCAGAATGCAAAGCGGAGTAGTCGATAAGGCGTATTTTGAAAGGCTGAAGCCACGGGGGCTGTAGCGATAAGGCGTATTTTGAAAGGCTGAAGCCACGGGTGGGAAGCAACGGAAAGGGGGAGGGAGTGTAATGCAGGGAAGGGCCGGCTAGAATAGGGCGTAGAGAAGAGTATAACAATAGAAACCACTGCTAAACTCTTCTTTTAGCATGTTTTGGTTCATTTTAGGCTACCTCATACCACTATTATAAATAGGGACAGTAGGTTCCTCAACACCTTTTGGTTCATCCTATGGTGTCTCATGATACCAAGTTGACCAAATCGACTGCCTTTCACCCCCAATTAGATGGATAAACACAAGTGGTCAACAAAATGATTGTGCATATATTTCTCACGTACAACTCTAAGCACCCACATACATGGGATGGAAACCTTACATATGTTCAACATAGCTATAATAGAGTCCTCCACAACTGTTATGGCCATAGTCCATTTCTGGTGTGCTTGGGGTTCCAACATTTGTATTAATGGATGTAACTATTCCCATTACATATTCACCCACTGAGTCTTCCCTTCCTTAGATCGAGGCAAACATGGCATGTAAAATCGTTGAGTGGATCCAACACCTCCAATAACAGGTCCATGATATCTTGTAAAAAGCTAATGGCAAGTACTGTTGAGATTCAACAAGATGATGAGCTTAGTGAAAAGAGTCGCCTTCACTAAGTGGGCTTGCAGGCTATTTTTGGCGCAAAGTCTATTTTTAGACTATGTCTATTTTTAGACATTTCGATCATATTCTATGAGTTGCGGGATGCTATTTGTGGATGGTTGGTCAAGTTGGAAAAATAGATGGACTTCTATTTTTAGACATATTGGGCGGAATCTATTTTTAGATTGCCAGTCTAAAAATAGATATGTCGAATGTTATTAGCTCTTAATAATATTTGGACTCTAAACATTATCTTATTCTCTTGGAGCACTTCAGTTGATGCAAATGTAACACATCGGTACAGCGAGGAAAAGGAGTCGCTATTCTGAGGTTCTTGGAGCTAATGCATGAGGACTTCATTTAGAACTCATGTGACAGAGTTTGGTGGAGTTATAGAGGTAGTTGGTGGAGTTGTATTTAGTTTAACTCAGTTAGACTCAGTTGAGCTAGTTGTATCTAGTCTAACTGATTGATACACTAGTGAGAGTGGTGTGAATTAATTCGTTAATTAATTCACTAAATAATAACTCATTAATCAACTGAAGAATACATCAGTTAACTACAGTGCATGGAAGTTTCAGTGGAGACCAGTGGAGAGGTAGGTGAAAGAGCAAGTGTGACTATCAGTTGTGACTATAGTGATGCATTGATTGCATCCAACACTTAGTGAAGATGCCAACGAGGATTGCGTAGTGCAAGCCAAGTGGATTTGAGTTCATTCAGAGCCATTCTTCAGCAGGGATTGCGTAGTAGAGGCAGGATAGCAGGTGGCAGAGATCGGTGCATGGATTTGTTAGATCAGACCTGATTAGTGTGTAGTGATTGTATTGTACTGAGAGCTTGACATGTTCATCTTTGTATGAGGATTGTTACATGATCTCTATGACATATATTATATAGAGATAGTTGGCGTTTTTAGCTTCAGGATTTCCTGTTAAACAACTGTGTTAATGTGTGTGAATTTTTATGGTTTCATGTGTGCATTGCAATTGATTTAATTTCCGCATGTGATGATCAATCGTGGAATATATTCTGTATTGTGCATGAAGTTTAAATAGTGTATGATCAGGAGAATCTTGGATATATAACGCATATGTTATATAATTTCTACAAGTACAATTAACATGATGACAAATAGAGGGCTCTACATAAGTTTAAGGTGTAGAAATTATATACAATATGCATGTATATATCCAGACTCTCATGATCTAAAAATGTTTATCTTCTTGCTAAATACAGAATCCTTCCACTATAATTCTTGTGGAAATTTAATCAACAATTGCAAAACACATGAAGCAATAAAAACACACATAACACAGTTGTTTAACGGGAAAGCCTGAAGTTAAAAACCCCAACTATCATATATTATGTATCATGGAGGTCATGTAACAATCTCATACAAAGCTTAGAACATCAAGCTCTCAGTACAATCAATCGTCACACACTAACAAGATGAAATTTGCAAATCCATGCACTAATTTCTGCCCTCCTGATAGCCTGCCTCCACTACGCAATCCAAGCTGATTACAAAGACCAATTCGATGCAATCCCACTCTCCTTGACTGCGTTATTGTCATTGGCAACTCCAATGTATATGTAGATGCAATTCATGCATCACTGTGGTCACAATAGATAGTCTATCTCACCCTCTCACCTATCTCTGCACTGGGTCTCCACTGGATCTGGCATGCACTGTAGTTAACTGCTGTATTGTTCGGTTGATTAATGAGTTATTATTTGTGAATTAATTAACTAATTAATTCACTCCACTCTCACTAGTGTATCATTCAGTTAGACTAGATACAACTAGCTCAACTGAGTCTAACTGAGTTAAACTGAATACAACTCCATAAATTACTCTTCCAACTCTGTCATAACTTTGCCACTTCAGTTCTAAATGAGTCCTCCATGCATGAACTCCAATAAACCCTTAGGAATTGCATAATTCCTTCAACCCATTGATTTGACAAATCTGTATACTGAAATTAAGTGCTCCAAGAGAATAAGTTGTTGTTTAGAGTTTGATTATTTTAAGAGCTAATAATAATCGACATGCATCTATTTTTAGATTGATGATCTATAAATAGACTTCGCCCAATCTTCTAAAAATAGAATCTCATCTATTTTTCACATTTGACCAACCATCTACAAATAGCCTCCTGCTACATATAGAATATTCTCACCATGTCTAAAAATATACATACACCTCAAAATAGCCTATGTGGGCCCCACCTAGTTTAGGTGATTATTTTCCAACTAGGATCAAGGATGATGTTTTAGTATGCCTCCTTCAATGTTTCTTGTTGCAAACTTCAACACTCCCTCTCAACAAGAAAGGACTGTCTTTGCATGCGACATGCAACTCCATGCATTTGCCCTGCAATACTTGCTGCATCACTTCTGAAACTGAAAGGCTCCAAACAACTCAATCAGTATAATGCATCTGTCATCAAATTATTTGACTTCGGCTTAATTACTGCACATGTCTTAAGGAACCACTGCGCTGTTGAACTCTGCACCCATGCACTCTACACTTGCTATCAACTCTGAACCGTGCTCTAGTATCCGACACTGTCACTTTGATTTGCCTGCATCAATCCAACTGATCATGCTACTGCTACTCTATGGGCTCCTCGCATCCATGTTTAATTCATGATATCCACACCATCTCAAAGAATCCTCCCTAGAAATTTATTCTTGGGATTACTCATGCATGTCACCCCACCTCTCACCTGGTGGTATAGCTGCATGCACTCACTCTGCCCATCTAGCACGAAATTTCTCTGCATGAGTGGTTGCTCCCACTCCATGATCCTCATCTTGTGGCTGCTCCACATCCCGAGGTTCACTCTTACCTGCATGCAAATCCTGCTCCCTCTCAAGCTTCAATTGCATGTCTTTCTTGCACTTCCCAATAGTAGGAAGCTCCGTAGAAATCCCATCTACTTCAAGTCTGTAGAGATTCTTAGCTCGAATCCCAACCTTATTGACTTGCCCTATTGCTTTGTGCCGAAGGAAAACTTTTCCTTCGCTAAAGACAACATCATAGCTTTTATCCTCTAACATTGCGACTGAGATTAAATTCTTCTTTAAACCTAGAACATGCACAACATCTTGTGAAAGAATGAGTTTACCTGAAGCCCTCTAAAAGGTAATGGTACCAACACCGGTAGCACTGTATCGTCCATTGTCGCCCAACTCAACATGCAACTAGAGATCTTTCTCCATCAAGTCACTGAAAAGGTTCACATCTCCCGTCATGTGAAAGGAAGCACCACTATCAAAGTACCACCCCGATCCCAATGCATTAGACACCATGCATGCGATCAATGAGAAGTCAAGCTCAAATTGCGAGGCAAGAGCCTCACCAACTGCAGCTCTAGCAGCCATCTTGTTCTTCTTCTTATGTGGACAATTTGTGGCAATATGTCCAAACTCGTGGCAATGAAAACACTTCACTTTGGACATGTTGTGCTCCTTGCCATATTCTCCGGCCTCATATCTAGAATAAAATTTCTTCCCCTTCTTCTTTGCCTTAGCAGCCAAAGCATAGTCCTGTCCATCATCATGCTTTGATGAAGAGCCATCCCTGGTGTTCTGCCTTATCTCCTCCTACACTAGATCTGACCAAAGTCGCTCCCAATCAAGCAGTTTCTCCCATCCATTGAAAGAGTCTTCATAACTGTGCCAACTCTTCGAAAGCCCAAGGAGAGCCAAGCTCACCAAATCATCATCAACAACATTGACTCCTACACTCGCAAGCTCATCCCTGCATTGGACAAACTTTGTCAAGTATACCGGAATAGTGTCGTTCTTCTCCATTTTTATTTTTCTGAGCTTGTCTTTCAGCGCCAGCTTCCTCAGGTCGCTGCTGCTTTGGAAAAGATCTGTCAAAGCCTTCCACATAGCATATGGAGTGGATTTCCCATGAAGGCCTGAGACAATATGGTCTATCACACCTTCCAACAGAATCCTCCTCGCCCTTGCTACTTTCTTTTTCCATGCATCAAGTACTGCCGCATCCGTCGAAGTGGGCTTAGGAACATCTCTCTCGATGAATTCCTTCAAGCCATTATCTTCAAGCACCGCCTGCATCCTGTCCTTCCAGGCTATGTATTTAGATTTTCCCTCAAGTGCATACTCCAACCACAACCCATTGAAAGACATTTCAATGTACACTCAATTGTCACGCTAAGAAACTCCTGCAGCATATTTGAATTTCTCCACGAGCACAAAACTCAGCACCGCTTCACAATTGCAATATCCAGTAATTAACACAACTCCTATACCATGTAGAAATTATATACAATATGCATGTATATATCCAGACTCTCCTGATCTAACAATATTTATCTTCTTGCTAAATACAGAATCCTTCCACTATAATTCTTGTGGAAATTTAATCAACAATTGCAAAAAACATGAAGCAATAAAAACACACATAACACAGTTGTTTAACGGGAAATCCTGAAGCTAAAAACCCCAACTATCATATATTATGTATCATGGAGATCATGTAACAATCTCATACAAAGCTTAGCACATCAAGCTCTTAATACAATTAATCGTCACACACTAACAAGATGAAATCTGCAAATCCATGCACTGATTTCTGCCCTCCTGATAGCCTGCCTCCACTGTGCAATCCAAGCTGATTACAAAGACCAATTTGATGCAATCCCACTCTCCTTGACTGCGTTATTATCATTGGCAACTCCAATGTATATGTAGATGCAATTCATGCATCACTATGGTCACAACAGATAGTCTATCTCACCCTTTCACCTATCTCTACACTGGGTCTCCACTAGATCTGGCATGCACTGTAGTTAACTGTTGTATTGTTCAGTTGATTAATGAGTTATTATTTTTGAATTAATTAACTAATTAATTCACTCCACTCTCACTAGTGTATCATTCAGTTAGACTAGATACAACTAGCTCAACTGAGTCTAACTGAGTTAAACTGAATACAACTCCATAAACTACTCTTCCAACTCTGTCATAACTTTGCCTCTTCAGTTCTAACTGAGTCCTCCATACATGAACTCCAGTAAACCCTTAGGAATTGCGTAATTCCTTCAGCCCATTGATTTGACAAATATGTATACTGAAATTAAGTGCTCCAAGAGAATAAGTTGTTGTTTAGAGTCTGATTATTATTAAGAGCTAATAATAATCAACATGCATCTATTTTTAGATGGACGATCTATAGATAGACTTCGCCCAATCTTCTAAAAATAGAATCTCATCTATTTTTCACATTTGACCAACCATCTACAAATAGCCTCCTGCTACATATAGAATATACTCACCATGTCTAAAAATAAACATACACCTACAAATAGCCTGTGTGGGCCCCACCTTGTTTAGGTGATTATTTTCCAACTAGGATCAAGGATGATGTTTCAGGATGCCTCCTTCAATGTTTCTTGTTGCAAACTTCAACACTCCCTCTCAAAAATAAAGGAATGTCTTTGCATGCGACATGCAACTCCATGCATTCGCCCTGTAACTCTTGCTGCAACACTTTCGAAACTGAAAGGCTCCAAAAAACTCAATCAATATAATGCATCTGTCATCAAAGTCTTCAAATTATTCTTAATTACTGCACATGTCTTCAGGAACCACTGCACTGTTGAACTCTGCACCCATGCACTTTGCACTTGTTGTCAAATCTGAACCGCGCTCCAATATCCGACACTGTCACTTTGATTTTCCTGCATCAATCCAACTGATCATGCTACTGCTGCTCTGTGGGCTCCTCGTAGCCAGGTTAAATTCATGAGATCCACACCATCTCAATGAATCCTCCCCATAAATATATTCTTGGGATTACTCATGCATTTCGCCCCACCTCTCACCTGCTGGTATAGTTGCATGCACTCCCTCTGCCCATCTGGCACGAAATTTTTCTGCATGAATGGTTGCTCCCACTCCATGATCCTCATCTTGTGGTTGCTCCACATCGCGAGGTTCACTCTTACCTGCATGCAAATCCTGCTCCCTCTCAAGCTTCAATTGCATGTCTTTCTTGCACTTCCCAACAGTAGGAAGCTCCATAGAAATCTCATCTACTTCAAGTCTGTAGATATTCTTAGCTTGAATCCCAACCTTCTTGACTTGCCCTGTTGCTTTGTGCCGAAGGAAAACTTTTCCTTCACTAAAGACAACATCATAGCCTTTATCCTCTAACATTGCGACTGAGATTAAATTATTCTTTAAACCTGGAACATGCACAACATCTTGTAAAAGAATGAGTGTACCTGACACCCTCTGAAAGGTAATGGTACCAATGCCAGTCACACTGTATTGTCCATTATCGCCCAACTCAACATGCAACTGGAGATATTTCTCCATCAAGTCACTAAAAAGGTTCACATCTCCCGTCATGTGAAAGGTATCACCACTATCAAAGTACCACCTCAATCCCAATGCATTAGACACAATGCATGCGATCAATGAGAAATCAAGCTCAAATTGCGAGGCAATAGCCTCACCAGCTGTAGCTCCAGCAACCATCTTGTTCTTCTTCTTATGTGGACAATTTTTGGCAATATGTCCAAACTCATGACAGTGAAAACACTTCACTTTGGACATGTTGTGCTCCTTGCCATCTTCTCCGGCCTCATATCTAGAATGGAATTTCTTCCCCTTCTTCTTCTTTGCCTTAGCAGCCAAAGCACAATCCTGTTCATCATCATGCTTTGATGAAGAGCCATCCCTGATGTTCCGCCTTATCTCCTCCTGCAATAGATCCGACCAAAGTCGCTCCCAATCCGGCAATTCCTCCCATCCATTGACAGAGTCTTCACAACTATGCCAACTCTTTGGAAGCCCAAGGAGAGGCAAGCTCACCAAATCATCATTAGTAACACTGACTCCTACAGTCGCAAGCTCATCCCTGCATTGGACAAACTTTGTTAATTATACCGGAATAGTGTCGTTCTTCTCCATTTTTATTTTTCTGAGCTTATATTTCAGCGCCAACTTCCTCTGGTCACTGCTGCTTTGGAAAAGATCTGTCAAAGCCTTCCACATAGCATATGGAGTGGCTTTCCCATGAAGGCCTGAGACAATATGGTCTCTCACACCTTCCAAAAGAATCATCCTCACCCTTGCTACTTTCTTTTTCCATGCATCAAGTACTGCCGCATCCACCGAAGTGGGCTTAGGAACATCTCTCTCGATGAATTCCTTCAAGCCATTATCTTCAAGCACCGCCTCCGTCCTGTCCTTCCAGGCTATGCAGTTAGAGTTGTCCTCGAGTGCATACTCCAACCGCAACCCATTGAAAGACATTTCAATGTATACTCAATTGTCGCACCAAGAAACTCCTGCAGCAAATTTGAATTTTTCCACGAGCAGAAAAATCAACATCGCTTCACAATTGCAATCTTCAGTAATTAACACAGCTCCGATACCATGAAGAAATTATATACAATATGCATGTATATATCCGAACTCTCCTGATCTAACAATATTTATCTTCTTGATAAATACATAATCCTTCCACTATAATTCTTCCAGAAATTTCATCAACAATTGCAAAACACATGAAGCAATAAAAACACACATAACATAGTTGTTTAACGGGAAATCCTGAAGCTAAAAAACCCAAATATCATATATTATGTATCATGGAGATCATGTAACAATCTCATACAAATCTTATCACATCAAGCTCTCAGTACAATCAATCGTCACACACTAACGAGATGAAATCTGCAAATCCATGCACTGATTTATGCCCTCCTAATAGCCTACCTCCACCGTGCAATCCAAGCTGATTAAAAATACCAATTCGATGCAATCCCACTCTCCTTGACTGCGTTATTATCATTGGCAACACCAATGTATATGTAGATGCAATTCATGCATCACTATGGTCACAACAGATAGTCTATCTCACCCTTTCACCTATCTCTGCAATGGGTCACCACTGGATCTGGCATGCACTGTAGTTAACTATTGTATTATTCAGTTTATTAATGAGTTATTATTTGTGAATTAATTAACTAATTAATTAACTCCACTCTCACTAGTGTATCATTCAGTTAGACTAGATACAACTAGCTCAACTGAGTCTAATTGAGTTAAACTGAATACAACTCCATAAACTACTCCTTGACTCTTTCCTGCTTTTTGCCCGCAGTTCATTAGTCCTCAACATGAACTCAATGACCCATAGGGGTGCGTAATTCCTTGACCCCGCGGTTGACAAATGCGCGCCACTAGGTGGTCTGCCAGAGAATGGTTGTTGTTTGGAAGTCGATTATTATTAAAGAGGCTATAATAATCGACATGCATCTATTACATGATTAGGCAAGTCTATAAATAGACTTATTTAATCTTCTAAAAATAGAATCTCATATATTTTTCACATTTGACCAACCATCTACAAATAGCCTCCTTCTACATATAGAATATGCTCACCATGTCTAAAAATAGACATACACCTAAAAATAGCCTGTGTGGGCCCCACCTAGTTTAGGTGATTATTTTCCAACTAGGATCAAGGATGATGTTTCAGGATGCCTCCTTCAATGTTTCTGGTTGCAAAATTCAACATAAGGTTGGTGATAAGGTATGGTTACATGTACAAAAGGAGAACCTTACATGCCCCAATACGAAGCTAATACCACTATGATATGGGTCATATACAATCAGAAAGGTGGTGGGTGACAATGCTTTTGAATTGAACATTCCCCCATTCCTTAACTTGCCCCCAATTTTTAATGCAGAGCTGCTTTGACCATATCATATGTTAGATTTTGTAGTATTGGACAAGTGTTTGTTGTGAAACCAGCCGCAAAAATAGAAGAAAAGAGATATCAATGCTTTAGAAATAAGCCACTTCGAGGGGGAAACCTCCAATACATTACATGAATGAACAATTCTTGGATGATACAAATGAAAAAACCTCCCTTCTATATATAGGGTTCCATGGGGCCACAATGTAATCCTAGTGGGGCCACATTGTAATCCTAGCCGACCTAACAATAATAATTTAAGGGCACAATAATAATAATATGGGGGTTTTTGGGGTACAACAATAACAATAAGGGGGTTAGACTAACAACAATAAGGGACTATACTAGTAATATAAGGACCTAACATGCTCCTCTCCTTCAAAAAGGTGTTGTCCTCAATGCTTGAGTAGCTCCGGGTGCTTTTTTATAAAATTCTCATTCTCCCATGTAGAATCTTTCGTGGTTAAGTTCTTCCATTTGATGAGATACTCTGAAATTGATTGATTTCATAGTTGTCGAGTTCTTGTTTCCATGACTGCTTCAGGTTCCAATATGGTTTTTCCTTCCTCATCAAGTTGTAGAAATATTGTTTGAATTGGAAGTTTGTCCCCTATAACCTTTTTAAGCATGAAACATGGAAAACTGGATGCACTCGCGAAGAAGCAGGAAGCTCCAATTTGTATGCCATAGTACCAATATTTTGCAACACCTTGTAAGGACCATAGTACTTTGGCGATAATTTATTATCCTTCTTAGCTTGCTTCAGGGACATTTGTTTGTATGGTTGTAGCCGTAAAAATACCCAATCTCCTACATCAAAACTTCTCTCGCTGCGATGTTGATCTGCCTGTTGTTTCATTCGATTTGTGCCAAATTCAGGTTATCCTTTAAGAGTTGGAGAACTTCTTGCTGATGCTCGATGTGATCTTCCACTGCTTGAACCTTCGAATTTTCCCTTAAAGATGATGTGATGGATGGTGGATGATATTCATAAAGTGCCATAAATGGGGTCATTTTTGCTGCAGTATGGAAGGAAGTGTTATACCACCATTCAGCAAGAGGTAACCACTTGACCCATTGTGTTTGTTTATCAGATACAAAACAACGAAGATATCCTTCCAAACATTTATTTACGATCTCATTTGTACCATCAGATTGAGGATGATAAGATGAGCTATGAGCTAATTGAGTACCCCAAACAAGAAAATAACTCCGTCCAAAAATTTCCAGTAAAAATGGGATCTCTGTCGCTCACAATAACCCTTGGGCTTCCATGTAGCTTTTGAATTCTATCCATAAATGTAGTAGCAACTGTACTTGCTTTAAATGGATGAGATAATGCACAAAAGTGTGCATACTTGGTAAGTCCATCAACTACCACCATGATGACACTCTTTCCTTCGGACTTAGGTAAACCTGTGATAAAATCCATTGAAATCTCCTCCCAACGTTGACTTGGAATGGATAAAGGTTGTAGAAGTCTCGGAGTCTTAATTGTCTCAACTTTATTCTGCTGGCAAACCAAACATTCCGCCACAAACTTTTGAATATCAGATTTAAGGCCATCCCAAAAAAATTCTTTCTTCACCCTGTGGTAAGTTTTTAAAAATCCCGAGTGTCCTCCTAAAGGAGAAGTGTGTAATTCCAAAAGAATCTTTTGTTTTGGTTGGGAATTCTTGCAAATATATAAACGATATTTATACCATAAGGAATCATTTTTCCAACTAAATGTATTAGATGTACTAGGATCTTACTGCAACTTTTGAATGAGCGTCCACACTTCTTTGTCCTTCTTCCATTCATCCCTTGATTCGGTTATCCAGTCTAGTTGGATAATTGAAATGGCACAAAGAAATGCTTCCACCTCTTCATCCTTTCTTGAGAGTGCATCTACAACAACATTTAGCTTCCCTCTTTTGTAGACGATTTCAAAGTCATAACCCAACATCTTTGTGACCCATTTTTGCTGCTCTTCTGAAGATAGTCTTTGTTCCAAAAACTGTTTAAGACTATCATGATCAGTTTTTACCTTGAAGTGTCTTCCCATTAGGTAAGTTCGCCATTTCTTTAGTGCATGCAGTATTGCTAACATTTCCTTCTCATAAATAGGTTTCTGTAAATACTTTCCTTTGATTGGACAACTTCCAAAAGTAATGGGTCTTCCTTCCTGCATTAAAACAACACCAATTCCATTTCCTGAGGCATCACATTCCACAATAAAGGTTTTTGTGAAGTCTGGTGTAGCTAAGACCGGTGCTAGGCACATTGCCTCTTTAAGATGTTCAAAGGCCTTAGTTGCTTCAGGAGTCCATGAAAATACATCTTTCTTCAATAATGTTGTTAGAGGTGCTGCTATTCTCCCATAATTCTTAACAAACTTGCGATAATACCCTGTTAACCCAAGAAATCCTCGCAACTGCTTTATGGTTATGGGGACTTTCCATTCCTTAATGGCTTTAATTTTGTTAGGGTCTACTTTAACACCCTCGTGAGATACAATATGACCCAGATATTCCACCTCTTGTACTCCAAAGAAACATTTGGATTTTTTTGCATATAATTGTTTCTCCTGCAATAGTTTGAGCTCCCTGTCAACATGTTGAACATGATCCTTCCAAGACCTTTTGTAGATTAGTATATCATCAAAAAATACTAGCACAAATTTTCTAAGGAAGGGTTTGAAAATGGAATTCATCAACCCTTGAAATGTAGAAGGTGCATTGGTAAGGCCAAAAGGCATGACCAAAAATTCATAACGACCCTCATGAGTTCGAAATGCTGTTTTTGGAATATCTTCAGTCTTCATTCTAATTTGATGATATCCTGAACGAAGATCCAACTTGGTAAAATGAATTGCTCCATGTAATTCATCCAATAATTCATCAATCACAGGAATGGGAAATTTATCTTTAATGGTGAGCTTATTGAGCTCCCTATAATTCGGACACATGCGCCATGATCCATCCTTCTTGTGTACCAATACTACAGGAGCAGAGAAAGAACTTTGACTAGGTTGAATTATACCCGCCTCTAACATTTCTGCAATCATACGGTCAATTTCGCTCTTTTGGACGTAAGGATATATATAAGGCCTGATGTTTGGAGGAACACTTCCTGGAATCAAATGAATGGCATGATCATGATCATGAATAGGTGGGAGTCCTTTGGGAGTTTCAAACACCTTGGAATGATTGTCCAAGACTTGTTGGAGATCTGCAGAAATAGATGATTTTGATGTTGGAACTTCTAGTGAGCATAATTGTGCAATTACGCCTCGTTGTTCTTTCTTGAGAAGCTTTGTCATGACATTAGAGCTTATTATCCTTCCTGGCTTCCCTTCAATACCCCGTAATTCGACTTCCTTTCCTTCTGAAAAAAATTTCAAGAAAAGTTCTTGAAAATTAAAAGCTACCGTCCCCAAAGATTGTAACCATTGTACTCCTAGTACAACATCAGCACCTCCCATAGGAATGGAAAGCATTGGAATATTAAATACATATTCCCCCATGGTTAGCTTGATATTATGGCATTTTCCAGAGCAATTTATAGTTCCTCCATTTGCAACCATCACTTGACATTCTGGTGTTGGGTATAGGAAACAATTCAATTCCTTGGCTACCTTACAATGAATAAAATTATGGGTGCTACTGAATCAATCAACCCTATTACCTTTTTCTTCTTGATATGTCCTTCTATCTTGAGAGTTTGAGGAGTGGTAATTCCTATGAATGCATTACACAATATGGTTGGGCTCATTTCTTCTTTTTCTAGGGTTGGTTCCTAGTGTATACCCTCTTCTTTTGAAGTTTCTTGTTCATTTTCTTCCTCCTCTTCACAATCTATGTAAAATAATTTCTTCTCAGCACACTTATGACCTTTAGTGTATTTTCTATCACAACTGTAGCAAAGCCCTTTTGCTCTTTTTTTTTCCAATTGTTGTGGTGTCAACCTTGTAGGTTGTGGAAATCTAGGCGTAGCAACACTTCCTTCTTTATAGAATTGAGTGGTAGGCTTCCTTGTCGCCATAATTTTACATTCAACTTTTCTTGCCAACCTGAATGCCTTCTTCAATGAATCAGGTTCCAGAACGCGAACTTCATGTTGAATGTTATCCTTTAAAGTGCCTATGAAGAGATCAATCCTGTGTTCCTCTGGAATATCAGTTACCCTTATATTCAATTTTTGGAAGTCCTCAATGTGCTGCCCCACTAAACCCTTTTGTTTGAGATTTATCAATTGGATAAATAAGGTGTTGCTCTTTGTATCCTCATAATGTGCTATCATTTCCTCTGTAAAAATTGACCAAGTGACAATTTTTTTACAGGAGCAAAGCCATCGATACCATACAAATGTATTTTCTTCTAAATGTAAAGTTGCAATGCATACCTTTTATGTGTTTTGCACATTATTGAGATCAAAATATTTCTCCATCTGTAGTATCCATGTTACGGGGTCCTTGCCATCAAACTTCCTCATATCCATCTTTGGAATATGGTGGTTCTTCCATCCAACATTAGAGTTTATGAGATCGCGATTAACATTTATTTTGTTCTCATCATGAGTTTCCTCTACTATCTTTTTGCCATTAGGAAACATTTCTTGTATCAACTTTTCCAAACCTTCAATGTCTACTTTTAGACCATTCTTCATGTTTTCCATGTTGTCTTTCATTTTTTCATCGATCTTAGTTTCCATGTCATCCATCTTAGCCTCCATGCCCACTTCCATGCCATCCATCTTAGCTTCAAAACCATTCATCTTAGCTTACACGCCTTTCTTCAAACCATCCATCTTAGTTTCCATGTCTTTATTCAAAACTTCCATTTCATTTTTTGTTGCTCTTTGCGATAGCGAAATTTGGTGCACTTGCTCTTGTAATTTTGATATCTCATGTTGTGTTTCTTCGTCTTCATGAGTCATAGTAGAGCCTTCTGAAGGATTAATGGGTGTTGAATCCTTTTTAGGGGGGATTTTAGAACCCAATACTGATATATATTCTTCAATATGCCCTTTGAATAAATCCAAACTATTTTTTTTCAAACGAGACTTATGTAATTCGAAAAAAATACACACCTTTTTCTTGCTTTTGAGGAGCTCGATATTGAAACTAAATTATATCTGTGATTTCATATCTTCAATATATGAATTTTTTCTCTGAGGTAGCCTTCTGAACCCTCTTTCGAATGCCACAGGTCTGACCTGCTTTGGATTCTTCAAGGCAAAGTTATGTCCAATATCCCACAATGACCTAATTATGGACTGGTTCAGTAGAGCGAACTTGTACGACTTTCCACGTGTCACTGTTTGCTCCTTTGGCCATGAAATTGATAGACAGGAAACTTCAGCCTGTGTACTTCCAACCACTTTTTACAAAATTTAAATCCGATGCTCAGAGAGAGAGTTATGAAGATTTTCCCACGATCACCTCTTTGAGATGAAATTTAGGAGCCTGAAAAAGACCTAACTTCCACGGATCATATCGCCTAAAATATTGTGAACCAAGCTCTGAAATTTTACGAATATTTTCCTCAGGATTTTGGCTTCGCGCTCTAAAAATTTCAGCTTCTTAAACTTTGTAGAAAAAAAGTTATAACGAAAATGCCACGATGCCTGTTTGGTGCAGTGAAACCCTAGAATCCAAAGCTTTGATACCAAACGCTGTGAAACCAGCCCCAAAAATAGAAGAAAAGAGATATTAACGCCTTAGAAATAAGCCACTTCGAGGGGGCAACCTCCAATACATTACATGAATGAACAATTCTTGGATGATAGAAATGACAAAACCTCCCTTCTATATATAGGAGTCCATGGGGCCACAATGTAATCCTAGTGGGGCCACAATGTAATCCTAGCCGACCTAACAATAATAATTTAAGGGCACAATAATAACAATATGGGGGTTATAGGGGTACAAAAATAACAATAAGGGGGTTACACTAACAACAATAAAGGACTATATTAGTAATATAAGGACCTAATAGTGTTCTAGTCTTGATTTGTGTCTAAGAGACTAAGGAACATGAGATCTCCAAAACCCAATAAAGGTTTCGCGAGATAAAATTTTGAAACACCTTAATTAAATTAATTAGGCATCATTTAATTGTTTTCCTATGTCTAACTTAGGAAAGTTCGTTAATTAATGGGAATTAATTAAGGATGATCGAGAATGATCTAGAGACTCACACGGATCGAGTCTAAGATGATCTTATATATTTAAGAGGATCTAATCATGATCGTTGAAGCTCCAATGAAAAATTATAAGAGAAAGTTAATGGGATGGAGAGAGACACAAGAGGGGAGCGAGTTCCTTAGCAGATCGAGCTATATAGTTGTAGATATTCAACAAGGAAATGAGTTCAAGCCAGAGAAGGAGAGAATCAATGATTGAGGGAGAAACAACAGAGAGTTATAGAGGATTTTTTAGTGTCGAAGAGTCAGCAGAAGGGAGGTTGAAATATTTTGCAGAAAAAGTCGTCTAGGTGGTGTGAGTTAGCCAGTCCAATTGAGAAAATTGCAGGGAAGGGTTTGGATCATTTTTTGGAAGTTGGAAAGACATTCTGGAAGGTAGAGATAATTTTTATAATGGCAGGACGAGGCTAGACGACCCATTTTGGAGCAGTTCCAGAAGGGCGTACGAGCAGCGTGGGCCAGCAACCAGGCGACAATGTGAGTAGGCCAGAGGGAGGCATAACTATTTAGTAGAGGGAAAAAATTTCTCCTAATTATTTTGATGAGATTATTTGCTAGAGGATTTCTAGTTGGGCATCCATATATTGTTTTTATTTATTTATTTTTTTTCCTGCTGCATAATAATAAAATAAACCCTCATCTGCTGCACTGATTTTCCCTTTGGGGTTTTTCTATGGACATTAGTAAAAAAGTATTGGGGTCTATTTTATTGTGTGTGTGCATTATTTTCTCAGCTTCTAGTTTATTTTCTGCAACATATTTTATTTTTGGTGAAGATTACATTTGTGAGTTTATCGATATTTTCCATAATAACAAATAAACTACTAAAGAGTTAGGAGATAAATTTCCAGTAGTTGCAATCACAGAATTTTCACATTATCCACCTCTATTGGACACCTTAGAGGTAGTGATAAATTGGCCCCCATAAAGATCAACCCCGATTGCATTGAATAGGCTACATTGAATTAGATCATGGACACCAATACAAAGGATACCATCCAACAACACATCTGACTCTATTGGGTTATGAAAGAAGAGCAACTTCTCCATCAAGGCAAGTTTCTCTTTAGGAACCAAATTTTAGTATAAATTTCCTCATCTGATGGGGCACTCAACGCAATGGATATCATTAGATCTAAGACTTTTGTGATCCATAATGTATATAAATGTCTTTCGTATTAATCACATCATTCAGATTTGGTCAATGTTTCGAACCATCTAATGTGGTGGTTGCCTTCCCTTCTTAGATATTCTTCTCTCTAGAAGGGATGATGGTTCTATCTCCCACCGAGTTTTTCACAAGAAAAATCACACTAAACAATATCTTTAGGCTTATCTAGTCATTTTACGACTCAAAAATTTGGTGTTCTCTACACTCTGGCTACCCGTGCCCTTAGAATTTCTGATGATAGCAACTTGGAATCCGAGAAATCTCATCTTCTTGACGTGTTTGAGAATAATGAGTATAGTAGATCTCAAGTTCTTAAGGCCTTTCAAAAAGCCTTTAAAGGCTTAAGAGACAAGTCTACTCGGATGGATCCTATCTCCAAGGTTAATCTTCCTCTTATCCAAGGGACCACGAACATAATTTCCCATGTCCTTAGGAAAAATAATGCCTCCTCTTCGTTCAAACCTCTTTGTACTATCAAGAATTCTCTCGTATCTGTCAAGGACCCTATAGACCCAAAAGACATGAAAGGTGTTTATATGGTTCCCTGTTCTTGTGGTAATCCCTATATTGGGGAAACTCATCGATCCATTAGGCAGAGAATTCATGAGCATGCTGCAGACATTAGGCACAATCGATCCTGTACTTCTGCTCTTGCGGAACAAGCTGATAAGTCATGTCACCATGTATGCATCAAAGACTCCAAAGTCATTGCTAAGGTGGATCACTTCCATCATAGGAAGCTGAGGGAGGTTATTTAAATTGAGAGGCATCATAAGAATCTCAACAGAGATGATGGGTGGAAATTAAGTAAGAGTTGGATTCCAACCCTCTCTAGGTGATTTCTCCCCCTTGCATTGGTTCCTTTCTCCTTTTGTCTTTCTTTGGTTTTATTCCCACCCCTTGGTTTAAAAAAAAAAAATCCTCTTTTATCTTTATCCTTTAGGTCTCTTTTTCTGTGGTTGGGGTTTTTATATATTTCATTGTGTTATATATTATATTACAATAACGATTCTTAACTTTTTATATATCCAATATATAATCACACACACACACACACACACACATATATATAAACCCTTTATCTTCTTATTATAATTATTGGAAATTTAATCATTTTATTAAATTATTCTTTTTAAATTCTTTAACCCTTTTTTTAAATAATATTTCTTAAACGCTTAAAAACTTTAAGATTATTCCCTTTATTATTTTTTACCTCTACTCCCCCTTTTATATTAACTAAAATTTAATCATATTATAAATGATTCAATTTTAAATTATTCCTTAACCTCCTTTTTTAAAATATTTCTTAAAAACTTAAATTTTTTTAATATTATAATTAATTAACTTACCAAATCAAATAACGACTAGTTTTTAATGGCTAGTTTTAAAAACTATCACTGGGTAATGACGCATCCTTACTATTTATTCAATGAAATCGTTTCCTTCTTCACCTTGTCCTGAGGATGAACCACATTAGATAGTTCGAAACGTCGACCAAATCCAAATGATGTGATTAATCCAAAAGACATTTATTTGCAATGGATATCACTTATTCTTAATGGGGAAGAACTAATCTAGGTGGATATTAGTGGCCATCCACCTACTCCACTGGCTCAAAGCAAAGTTCTCCATCTTAGTAGTTTTTTTTACATTTCTCCACTAGCTATAGGAAAATCTTGAGTCTGTCGAAATGGGTAATTCTCGGTTAGACCTTTCCAAAAACCTACCGAGCATGATAAACATATATTGTATACAAACATTATTACCTTGGGAATTTAATACACCAAATAACCCCAGTGGGGCCCACAAGTCTTTTGGCATTTCATCTCCTAGGGTTAGGATTTTGGATTTTAGGATTTCCTCATTGCTTTTGATGTTAAAATGGACCTTTTGACCTCAATGTAATATAGAAATTTTAATACAAATTATGTATTGCTTGGATTCTGCTGATCTAACAATTTTATGCCATTGTTAAATACATAATCGCTTCTACAAAAATCTTTGCGGAATTTAAAACACAATCGCCGATTGCAATATCATGAAGAAATATCAATCACACATAACACAGATGTTTTTACTGGGAAAGCATAAAGCTAAAAACCCCACTATCATATATTATGTATATATCATGGATCATGAAACAATCTCATACAAATCTCTAATCCAAGAGCTCTCAGTACAATATAAATCATCTCACACTGTCATACAAAAATTGACAAGTTCCTTAGCCAATTTACTGTCTCCAGAAAACCCGACTCCTTTGTGCAATCCCAGCTGATAGCAATCCTTAAATGAATGGAATCCTACTTGCCTTGACTGCGCAATCCTCATGGGCACATCCAATGTGTGTGTGGTTGCATGTGTGCACCCACTAATGTCACAAATGATAGTCAAACTGTCCCTTTCACCTACATCTCAACTAGGTCTCCACTGGATCTGACATGCATGTAGTTCACATTAGTAAATCTCCAGTTGCATGTGAGACCACTGATTGTGAATTAATTAATAATTAATTCACTGATCTCTCACTAGTGTATCTTCAGTTAAAACTAGCACAACTGAGTTTAACTCACTTAACTGAGTTAAACTACTTTACAACTCTCATAACTACACTTCCAACTTTGTTACAACTTCGAATCACTCAGTCACAACTGAGTCCACTTGCATGTCCCACCAACCAACCTCTGAACTCGAATTTCCTATAGCTAACTGATTTTCCACTTCAGTTAACTATTTCCAAGTGCTCATTGAGAATAGATTATTGTTTATTATCCAACTAATATTAAGGAATAATAATAGCCAACATACATCTATAAATAGAACTTGCACATATATCTATAAATAGACCTCATCTATAAATAGAATTTGCTCATGCATCTATAAATAGACATCATCTATAAATAGAATTTACTCATGCATCTAGAAATAGACATCCACCTAAAAATAGCCTGAGGCTCCATCCTAGTGTAGGTGCATAATTTTCACTAAGATCTTCTTGTTGAATCTCAAATGTAATTCACGCTGGCGAAGGTGCCTAGCCGTCCCATCTCTTCTCAGAGATAGGCTACCACCATCTGAGCTAGTTTGTTTCATCCTACATTTTTACAGTTTTAATACATTCCATTTGTTAATAGAAGTCAATTTTCATTGTATCCCTAAATTTTAGCTATAAACTTGGATTTCATTTCGTTCCTTTCATAAATATGGACCATTCCAACAATTTTTTCACCACGCAAATGATTGACACTCCACTATCCCACCTCGTTTGGGATGAAATAAAATTTTGCCTTCAATACCCTCAATCCCCAACGACTCTAGCATGTGTGAGGGATCCTTGGGTCATGTTGAGTTTATTGTATTTCCTTGGTGGGATAGTGAATTTTAGGTACTAATCTCAATGGAATGAATATATCAGCTTGGTAATTAAACCCCATAAAACTTAATGGAAAGAGGGTTTTAATCCTTGTTCTTTGTATTGAGCTTGAATTAGGATAGAGACAAGTTTTTAGTGAGTTAGAAAAACTCTCTTATGTATCAATTTGTTTACTAAACTAAAGTTTCCCACTATTGCTAATAAATTGACAATGTCAAAACTAACCATAACCAACCCTTGGAGTAATGCGTAAACTTATACCTAATTATTTAATGAAATCCCCCACCCAAACATAAGATAATTAATTGTTTATTTTAAAATCAATGAAAATCCTCTCAGTTTTTATCACAAACTATATAATTAAAAGCATATGAATATAATAAAAAAGTTATAATTATAGCCAAATATTATATGAAATGAGGAATTTTTTTTTTTTACATTTTAGCATAAAGATTTTCACAATCAATAATTAATGAAGTATCTTAACCTTTGTCACCTTCCACTCCAACTATGTCATTAGAGAAGCCCTAGAAATTTAAAAGCACCACAACAAATTTAATTGGGAAGATGGATACGAGTTAAGACATTCTTGGAAGCTCACTATCCATTACTTGTCCTCAAAACCCAATCCACCTAACTCTAATATCAATTCTAACCTTTCTTAACCCCCCTCCCTCTTCTTCCTCTCTCCCTCTTTTTCCTATCCATTTCTTTCTTTCTTTCATTTTGTCTCTCTTGTTTATTTATTTGCTGCTTTATGTAGAATTAATAAATAAATTTTAGATTACAAATCCCATTTTCTTTCATAATATTTTAATAATAATGTCTTTTTCCTTTAAATCTGATTTAATTATTTTTCTTTAGGTTTTATCTAATTCTAAATTTCATATATATTACTTAGTCATTCTCATACCTTTTTGTTTTCTTAATTTTAAAATTATTTCAATTTCATTAATATTTCTTGTTTAACATTTAATCTTGTTACTTTAAATTAAATCTTTTAAATCTTAACTTTTATTTTATTTATTTATTTTTTAAGCTTGATAGGACTACATCTTCAACATGTCCAATATATCAATTCCAAGTAGGAAATTGAACCGTTGACTTGACTTTCACATTAAAGAGTGTCTTAAATCAACGTTTATCCAAAACCCCTAAACTTTTAAATCTTAATTTAATTCAGAAATACTTCATTAATTCTAATTTGACCAAAACCTAAACTCATTCCACCTTTTTAATTTTTCCTTTACTTTTATCTTAATCTGATTTCATACTTAAAATAAATTTTGATTCTAATAAAAAAATAATAATCTTTATTCCAGCAAATTAATTCGAAGTTAATATTAATATGTGACTTATTATAATAATAGTTGTTTCTTTCAGACTAAAATAATTTACCTATTAATGAGATTATTTCACCTATTTTCATTTTTACCATATTTAATTAATCGAATTAATTTACCCAATTTGATTTTATTAATAACCTTTTAAATTAAATTTTTAAATTCAAATTTAATTTTAAGTCTTTTATTATTTAATATTTTATATCTCTATTTCCATAGGTTTCTATTTTTCATTATAATCATTATTAATTATTTAATGATATTAAAAATATTATTATATATCTTTACTTTAATAAATATATTCTAATTTTATTTTCTATTTATCTTGGTTTTTACACTTTTCGCATTATTAATTAAGATTTATGTCTTAAAAATAAACGAAGCATTCTCTGGAAACGTCGAGCATATTAACCATTCACTGGAAACGTCGAGCATATCAACAAATACAACATATATTGTATACAAAAATTTCTTCGGTATATAATATTGAAAATTTAAATGTCAATTACGTTATTTTGAAAACTGATTTAATTTCTGAGTGGGTTTAATAGTTAAAAACATGTGTTTTCTCTTAAGAAGTCACAAATACAAAACAATGTGGAGTAAAATATGTATGCCTTAATAAACTTACGAGTGAAAAGAATCACTACCCAAAATAAGTTTCTTGTCCCATAAATAAAAAAATCTTATACATTAATTTAATGTCTTTTTATAATTTTAAAATTAAATAATAATAATAACTTAAGAATAACTTGATCTTTCAATCTTTCAATGTAATCAAATGGATGACACTATAAAAATGGAATGATGCCAATCACGTCAAACTTATATCTACCCAATTGCACATCGCAGACTCACACTTCAATGAAAACGTGGCCACTGGCTTATTCTTTTCCCTTTCTTTGCGGCGGTCAACATAGGGTGCTATTGCATGCTTCAAACTAACTCTCTTTCTTTTCTCTTTCTGCCTTTTTGTCAACATAGGGGTTATTGCATGCTTTAAACTAACTCTTTTTCTTTTCTTTGCGGTCAACATGGGAGGCTGTTGCATGCTTCAAAATAACCTAAAACTAACATTTGCACCTAGAGGTGCAAAGTAACGCAGCGAGTGGGGAATGTGGAAAACAAGAATTAAGTAAAATATATAGAAATTTTAGTTTCTATATATCTTTTAAAGAATGTAATAGGAGGTCAAATTTTAAAAGAAAGTAACGCTAACATAATTGTCTCATAATAATGGCATGGTAATGATGTTATCCTTCCTCTTCATGCTCCCTTCTCATCCTATTCTTTACTGTATGACATTTGGGAAGTGGAGAAAATACCAACTTGGGAAAAAAATCAACAAATGACAAATATGAAGAGAGAAAATGCAAGAAAGGAAACCCTTTGCACTCAAGAAACATACAAAATGGATTCATGAACTCCCTCGTACATTGGATCAAAGAAAAAAAATCATGGAGCTCCTTGCCAATAATGGAAAACAAAAAAAAAAAAAAGAAAAAAAAAAAAGAAAAGAAAAGAAAAGAACTTTTTGAGAAAAAGATGCTCATTTGAATATAACACTAGGCTCAGAAGCATCTCTTGTCAAATTTAACTACTCTGTGTGAAATTCCATTGAAATTAAATTTTTTTTTTTTCTTATCAAGAAATGGTTAACACCTTTATTTATCCAGACTTTTGTTTTAAATAAAATTATGAGACAAAAGCAACATAGCCAGAACTCACATAAAAGTTGACACCTAATTTGAGTGATTTGAACAAATGTTTAATTAAAATAAAAGTTTTGTATTTTATTTTTATTATTTTGATGATTGAGTCAAAGAAGAGGTTACACTTGTGCTTGCTAGCTCTATACAGCCTGGTAAAAAGAAAAATGTGTAACCGTTCCATCTTCATGCATCCACCCATAATTAGATATAATAAATGAATATATCTCTCATTTGAATGATTGGTTATGTTTTTATTGGTGAACAATAGATTTTTTCTCCTTTCTATAGAGCCCCACATTGATCAGAATTTCCACCCTGATGTAACATAAAGCTTGAAATTGAAATCCTCTGTGACATATGTTCAAATTAGACTGGCATAGTTCAATTTGTTTTCGCAACTGCTCTCAAATAAAATATTAAATAGAATATATTTCATAAGGGATCAGGATGGGGTCTTCGAGAGCAGATTGGTCTGTAGCCTTAGCCGAGTCTCCTCCAAAATAATGTGAATCTGGGAATCTCTGGTCTGCTAAATTCCACATAGAGCAGATAGAGTTTCTGGCTTCTGTTTCAAAAGGATTGACATTTGCCATCGCCAAGGCAGTGCGCGTCGAACAATGATGTGTAATGGAATCATTCACAAGTAACTCGGAGCACATCAGTGAGGAAATTGTAGTTTCTTTACCGTTACATAATTTGAAGGCTTCGTTTGAATTAGAATTACTCCGGCCGTAACCGTCGCAATGATTTGGTCGTACCAGTTCAGAGTATCGCACCGCCGTTGTTTTGACGGGGATAGTTTTGGGCCCATGATCTTTTAGGACAGAAGGAGATTCTGAGTTTGTATTCAGAATTTGTGAAGTCAAATTGGGTTGAGACTTTGACGCGTGTTCCAGTAGTTCTTAACCTCGTTTTCTGTTTGCCCAGGCAGTCGTCCAAAAGGGGGGTTAGCGCCTGCAGGTTGCCCAGCGAAGCCGGGATTCGAGGTGACTGTGATGTACGATGAGACATATGTTCAGAACACTAAACATATACATATAGGACGAATCTGCAGTTACATTTGTCAATTTTTTATTTGACAGAAGGATGACGAGAAAGTAATTTGATTGGGTGGGGTGAATAGTGTTTGCTCAATCCACTCCAGCGAAAGTAAATATAAATGACAAAATAATAAATTGCACATCCACCGTTAAGAATAACGTCTACATTCAACAACGATTGGGTGGAGTGAATAGTATTTGCTCACCCTACTCTAACCAAGATAACGCCTCCGAGGTAAATATAAATGGCAAAATAATAAATTGCACATCCACCGTTAAGAATAACGTCTAAATTCAACCAGGACGTTTTTTATTTATTGATTTTTTTTAATTATTAAATTACCGGCTTTTAGTATATTTTCGTATACAAGATATATTTTACTAAATTTTATAATTTAGTTGTTTTACATTCAAGTTTAAATTTAATTTTAAATATTTATTTTACTAACATTATTATTGTATTGAACTTTATATTTGTTATTTGTCTTATTAGTTTTGTTAAAGTATATTTTTAATTTAGAGGTGGTGTTTATTTTACTAACATTATTATTATATTGTTGAATTTTATATTTGTTATTTGTCTTATTAGTTTTGTTAAAGTTTATTTTTAATTTAGAGGTGGCAAGAGCGAGAAGTGCGGGGTAATTTTTTTTTGGGTAACAAAAAAGAATATAAGTATGTTTTGGAGTTTAGGTCATATTTTTTACAGTGTTGTTGAAGTCTATGCTTTATATCAAGGATTGAGGTGAATTGCGAATCTCATAATTGAATTGTGAATCTTAGAATTTAGTGGGTGATTGTTTTTGGTGATTTTTTGAATATAATTCACCATTCTCCTCTTGGGTACAAAATTAAGTCAAAATTTCAAGCATATTGATCAATTGTATTAATATATCTCTAGGAAGAAGTGTCCTTGTGTTCTCAAATCAAACAACTCCAAGGATGATCACATGGCTAATTTGGGGTCAAACCTAAATCAAGGTGAACTTTGGTGGCAGGGACAAAATAGGTATGTCCCTCCTTCTTTAATGGTTAATCAAAAGACTTGAAAATTAAAACAAAGAATTAATTCTTCGTGATTTAATGTAACATTTTGATACTTTGTAAATTTTGTTTTTTGTTAGGTTAATATTGACAAATGTACAAATGGAATACTATAGATATTATAACATTTTGTTTAAAGGCTTAAGGTTAGAGTTATGTAAATGATTATTGATACATATTCCTTCTGACCAGATCCACTGGTTTCAATTTGCTTAATGTAAATGGTGTATTTAAACTGAATTTTAGCTCAGTATCTTTTTTTGTTTGGTAAGCTTGGCATGACTACATCTTCATCATGTCCAATATATCCTCTCAACCAGGGCTGGGAATTGAACTGGTAACTTCACATCAAGAAGTTCCTTAAAAAAAATACCTGATCACCCTCTATCCAAGACCCCACAGACTAGCTCAATATCTTTTAATATAATAACTATTAAGATTTTCATTTAAAAAAAATGAAAATATACTTTTTAATTTATAATAAGATATGTAATGCCAACATTTACTTGAACTCATTATATATATATATATTTTCTTTTCCTTGGAAAAAAATCTTTATTTCATATATGAAATAACAAACCGACCCCTTTTCAAATGTCGCAAATGCCACGTTTACGGCCATTTCGCTAGAGGATGCCCGAATAAAAACGAAGCAGAAAAAGGAAAGGAGGAAGGATGGAACCAAGTCAAGAGGCCAAAGACAAACTACAAGAAACCTGTGGCACAAGGATCTCAACCTGCCGCTGCCCAAAATGTATCCCCGCCAAGAAGTCAAGAAAATAGGTACGAGATCCTAAGCTCTGCGGAAGAAGCTCCAAGGGAAGAGGAGAGGCCCAACAAACCAGCAGAAAAATCGGCTTCAGCAGGAATAAGACCCGAAGAGAGTATCATGGCAAGGGACAAAGAAAAGAAAACAGAAGCCTTCGAGGAGGAACATGACTCAGAGGAGTCCGAGGAAGAAGGAGAAATCGGAGACACGCAGACTTCGGTCAGAAGATCAGCAAGGGGCCGAAAATCTGCAAGAGAGAAGAGAGATCAGGAAACCTATAAAGACAAGCTCCAGGGTAGTCAGCCCACGTTGGAAAAACTCCTCAACAAGAATACGAAGACGGTTAAAAATCAAGTTCATGGCTCCAGGGGAGCCTCTCACCAAAGAAATAAATGATGAAGACCATCTCCTGGAACTGCAGAGGAATGGGGAGTAAAGTAAAAGAAGAAGCAGTGAGAAGTCTAATAAGAAGAGAAACCCCGGACATTCTTCTGATCCAGGAGACTAAAATGGAGGACAAGGAATTTCTCCAAATTAGCAAAAAGTTTTGGAAAGGAAGCAGCGGACTAGCAGTATCATCAAGAGGAGCCTCTGGGGGATTGGGCTCTCTCTGGAATCCCCTCAAGTTCAGACTAGTCACAGAGGTGTGCAACAACCATTGGCTATTCTTGAAGCTACACTCTGTAGAAACAAGGGAGGATATCTGCCTGTTCAATGTCTATGTACCCAATAATATAGGGGAGAAAAAGGAGTGCTGGGATTCCATTAGACAACTGGCGGAGACTGAGAACCTGGGAAACCTCATTATTGTCGGTGACCTAAACATTACTCTACGCTCGGATGAAAAGCGAGGAGGCACAATCGTAAGGGACCCAACAAGGGAGTGGGTGGAAGACCTCATGCAAGACTGGGATCTGCTCGATACCCCTCTAGGCAACGGTAAGTACACCTGGACCAATAAAAGATTAGGCCCTGGTCATATTGCTGCTCGACTTGATAGATGTTTGGTGCAGAGTTCTTTTCTTTTGCTTGGAATAGAATCTAGGTTGCACATCCTTCCTTGCAGTGTCTCAGATCACAAGCCCATTTTGTTAGAGATGTCAGGCCAAAAGGATCTGGGTCCCATCCCATTCAGGTTCAACGCTCTATGGGTTAAGGAGCCAGAGTTTTTGAATTTGGTTCAGGACAGTTGGAAAATGCCAGTGAAGGGTTCCCCCTTCTTCATCTGGGAAGAAAAGCTTAGAAGATTGAAAGCTGCCCTCAAATCATGGGCCAAAGCTCTTCCCACCCCTGCTCAAGAGAGAAAGCAGGCCCAAGACAATCTTATTCAGCATCAAGCCCAAAGTGAGGATGTAGAAATCACCGCTGAAGTCTTAGACAAGGAAGAGGTGCTCCAGCAAATCTATCACAAAGCCTGCCTCACTGAGGAAGAACACTGGAGACAAAAATCCAGGAGTCTATGGCTCAAAGCGGGTGATAGAAATTATGCCTTCTTCCATAAACAAGCTCAAGCAAGAAAAAGTTTTAATTCTATAGCAGAAATCAAGGATGGCAACTTGATCCACAAGGATAATGAGAGCATAAAGAAGGCAGCATTCAACCACTTTCAAAATCTTTACAAAGAAGAGGGAGAGTCTGATCCAAATTCCAAATTTTTGGAGGCAATACCTTCAAGGATCTCCCCCTTTATAAATCAGCAGCTCGAAGTAAAGATCTCCATCCAAGAAATAAAAGAGGCTCTAGGCAGTATGGAGCCTGACAAAGCCCCTGGCCCGGATGGCTTCACGGCCAGATTTCTTCAAACTTGCTGGCAGATAGTGGAGAAAGATCTTTACAAGATGATCCTGAAATCACAAAACTGCCAAAAAATTGGGGGCAACACCAATTCTGCCTTCCTCGCCCTTATTCCCAAGGAAAAGGGCGCAAAATAATTCAACCGGTTTCGCCCAATCTCCCTTTGCAACATTGGATACAAACTAATTACAAAGGTAATTGCAAATAGGTTAAAAGGCATCCTTCCAGCAATCATACCTGAGAATCAAGGAGGATTTGTTCAGGGAAGACAGATTGTAGACAACTACATCCTGGTGCAAGAGGCGATACATTCAAGCCATCTTCGTAAAGAAAAGGGTATGGTGATCAAATTAGACTTGGCAAATGCCTTTGATCGAGTAAGGCAAAGTTTCCTGTGGGAAGCCTTGAAAAAGTTTGGCTTTGGTCAGGGGTTTGTAAACTGGATAAGAGCTTGCATAACTGACCCTTGGATTTCTCCCTTGGTTAATGGGCGGGCAGCTGGCTTCTTCAAAGCCTCGAGAGGGCTCAGGCAAGGCTGCCCCCTCTCTCCACTGCTTTTCGTTCTCCAAGTTTCTGCTCTAAGCTTCTTCCTAGATCAGAAATTGGCAGATCAGGAGATCCTGGGGCTTAATATAGCCCGAGGGGTGAAAAATGTAAATCATACTCTTTTCGCAGACGACACCCTCCTCCTAGGGGCAGCCTCGACAAGGTCTGCTCTAAGATTCAAGGAGGTGTTAGATGACTTTAGTGAAGCTACAGGAAGCAGCTTAAACAAAGGGAAATGCAAAGCTTTCTGTTGGAACATTTCAGTCCACACTCTTGCTGCCATCTCCAGAATTCTGGGCTTTAATGCCACCCTCAGCTGGTCCTCCTTTATCTATCTTTGCCTTCCAATCTTTCGAAACCTAGTTTGCAGTAGAGACTGGGCTCCTTTATTGGACAAATTTAAGGCAAAAATTCAGGCCTGGGGTTTCTCTTGGTTAAATCTTGTAGGCAAAGCCGTCCTAATCAAATCAGTGCTCAGTAGTCTCCCCATTTTTCAATTTTCTGTGCTCCTAGCACCCTCTGGCGTTATAAAAAAATTGGAAGCCTTCATCCGTAGGTTTTTTTGGAAAGGGGGTAATCTCAATGACAGGAAAATACCACTGGTAAGCTGGGAGAAAATTGGCAAGCCTCTGATGGAAGGAGGCCTTAAATTCAAAGATTTTGGCCTTCAAAATATTGCCATGGGGGCCAAGCTCTTCTGGAGACTCATAGCACCGCATCCAGGCTGGGCGCTAAGAGCCCTTTGGAGGAAATACCTCACAGGAAAAAGGATTAGATCTCTGGACTCTTCTCTTCCATTATCTGGATCGCACCTGGTCAAACGCTGCCATAAGGCAGTCTCCCTTATCAAGGATCGAGCCTACTGGATCCCGGGCAACGGTAAGGATATAAATATATGGGATGACAGCATAATGCTTCATCCTCCCATAGCAACACACTCTTCTCTCCACGCGCTGCGATAGTGGTTGCATAGCGCAGGCTGTGATACACTGTGGGATATATCGTTGTGGGTTGATCGTTGTTGGCAGCGGTGGATTCTTCCCCCCGTGCCCCCAGACTTAATACAGGACAGCCGATTGCTGATTTCACTGCTCAACGGCAAAGCGCCCCTTCGCGCAGGCAAAAAAGACACACGGGGATGGGGAGCCGCCCCAGGCAAATACACAGTCGCGCAAGGTTACAAAAGCCTGCAGGATCGTCCCTATGTCGCCCCCGACCCAGCAGTTTGGAAGGGGCTGTGGAAATACAAATCGATGCCCAAGGTAGATATGTTCTGTTGGTTACTCAGCCACAGAGGAATCCTAACAGAGGATAAATTGAAGAAAAAAGGCTTTCAAGGCCCTTCTAGATGCCATCTGTGCTGCGAAAATGAAGAGAGTGCCCAGCACATCATCCTAGACTGTAAATTTGTAAGAGAAATCTGGCAGATCCTGCTGAGCTACTGGAAAACAGAGTTCTCTCTCCCTGTACACATTTCTTACATATTTGCTAACTGGCAGTCTTGCTATCCAGGAACTCTTCCAAAAAACGAGAATTTTAAAGCAACATGGTTCACTTTGCCAAAATTCATATGCTGGCAAATCTGGTTGGAGCGCAACAGAAGAGTGTTTAAAGATGAAAAATTAACTCCTCAGCGCATCTCCATCAGAGTCAAAAGCCTCTGGAAAGAAAATTTGGGTGAACACATGGCGGAAGTGAACTTATCTCAAACTGATATAGATTGGGGTGGCTCGTTGGGCCTACACTTCTCTGGCGAAGCAAGGCAACACAAGAACATAAAAGAGTGGCAATTCAGAGGGAAGGAACAGGAACTATCAGATCTGCTCACCAAACAAGCCAGATACTGTTTATTTTTCGATGGGGCAACGAAAGGCAACCCCGGTTTGGCGGGAGCAGGAGGGATTATAAAGAACAAAGAGGGCATAATTGTGACCAAGTACGCCTGGGGTCTTGGACATTCCACTAGCATCCAAGCTGAAGCCTTGGCACTGCTACAGGGGCTTAAGCAAGCAAAGAACATCGGCGCTTCAGAATTAAGTGTTATAGGAGATTCCCAGTCCATCATTAAAACTTTAGTGGAGGTTTCCTCTCTGGTAGATCTTAGACTGGCCAGAGCAGTTTTAAGAATTAGAAACATGGTGAAATCATTTCGAACTGCAAGCTTCCTCCATGTATTACGAGAAAATAATAAAGATGCAGATCTGGAAGCCAACAGGGCAGTGTCCCTTCCGGAAGGCGCTCTTCTGGTAGATGAAACTGAGGAGTGGGATTCTATTCCATAATTCTGAAATGTTTTTCTGCATCATTTTGCATCAGTTTGTGTGTGTATTTAAACTAGGAAAAATAACAAAGATAGACTCTCTAGTCTCGTGTAAAAACTGTGGATTATCAAAACTCGGGGTCTATGAGAAGACCAGGGAAGAAAGACTACAGGTTAGGCCCGACTTATTGTAACCTTTGAAGGCAGTTGCCCACTTTTTAATACAAACTCATATCCGTTCTTGTAAAAAAAAAAAACAAACCGACCCCTTCGAGGAGGTTAATACAAATGCTCCACAAGTTGAATGTACTCTTTTTTATAAGAGTATTACAAAAGTGTTCAAAGCATAAAAACGCTCTATTAGAGATGCTATTCTGAAAAATAGGAAAGTATCTTATACATATCTTTTTTGTGATATCACCCGTCCTTCGTTTATTTTCATTGTCGCTCTGAACTAGAGCTTTTTATACATATGCTGATCAAACAGAATTTTCATAATGGCCGCAAAAAGAAAACCTCCTTGCCTTTTGATTTTTAAACCAGGAGAGTCTCTTCCGTGTTGGAAGAAAGATCTACAATTTTTAGAGTGCCCGGTGGAAGAGTGAGTGCCTCTTTTGACAGACCATCAACTTCTGAATTTAATTCCCGGTACACATGTTTGAAAGAGAGAAAGAGAAATGATTTTTGAAGGCGTCGAATACTTCGAAGGATGGCTTGCAAGTGAGGGGAGTGGATTTGAGACTTGTGAAGAGCCCAGTCTATTACCATTTTTGAATCTCCAAAGCATTGGAGAGAAGTAACAGATTTGTAATTAGCCACATGCAAGATAGCCCACAGAGATGCAAGCTCAGCCTTGCTGTTTGAACCTTGGCCTGACGCAAAAAGGATATGGAATTTTGAATCCATGGAGATATGAAGAACAACTCCTGCACCAGTTAATGAAGGAGAGCCTTGGCTCGCACCATCAAAAAAAGCCCATGAGAAGCTTTGATCAATAACTGGAGGTACCACATTACGAATCTTGGGAGGCTTGGGTGCACAATGATAGTCAGCTGCCCATTGAACAATTAAATCTGATGTCAATTCTTCAGGAATGAATTTTTCGTTGAATATAGCCATATTTCAAGCCCACCAAATGCCATATGTGAATAATGCAGAAAATGATTTTACCCGAGGCTCATTCCACCTCTACTTCATCCTGGATTCGAAGGAATCTGTCCATGGCATATGAGAAGCAGAAATTGAAGAAGAAGAGCGATTCCAAACGGACTTTGCATAAGAACAAGAGTAAAAAATATGAGAAACAGATTCTGTTGCATTGCCACACAGGGAGCACTGACTCGACCCTTCTCATCCCCTCCATTGAAGGTTGTCCCAGGTAAGGAGACACTTTTTTAGTGAGAGCCACAAAAATAATTTAGCTTTTAACAGGCCTTGGGCTTTCCATAAGGGAGTACTCCATGATGGAGGAACCTCGATGGTCGATTCTTCCATCGCAACTCTGTAACCCAATTTTTCCGTGTAAGCGCCATTCACACTATTCTTAGTCCACACCAGTGAATCCTCAGCATCAGCTTCAATGTAAATAAAATTGTTTACAAGAAGAGCAATAAACGTGCACCACTCAACATCTAGAGGTGGAGGAAGGTCTAAGGAATTAGCATCTCTCTATCCCGCAGATCCCCATCTTTGTTGCAAGGACACTACTGCGTCTGCAATAGTAAGGATGTTTTTATCTTTAAGGGTAGAGCGTAGCCTTTCAGATAGAAGAAAGCTATTTCCAGACCCTACCCAAGAATCCATGCCGATTTTTACAGATTTTCCATTTCCAATATTCCAAGCTATCCACTGTCCAACGAAAGGGAAGGCCAATTCCAAAGCCTTCCATCCAATGGATGCATTTTTGTGGCATTTATTCGGGTTTCTGAACCAAGAAATAATAGATTGCCCTGGAAAATATTTTGCACATAATACTCTGCTCCATAGAGAATTCGAGCATTCAGTTAATCTCCATAAAGATTTAGCAGCGAGGGAGAGACAGAAAGATGGGAGATCTTTTATGCCCTAGCCACCTAAATCTTTAGGGCGCGCCATTGCTGACCATTTAACCAGTGGTATACCTTCATCTCTTTTGCTAGCAGTCCAAAGGAAAGGAAAACACTTCTTCTGAATTTTGTGAAGGATACCTTTAGGGATAGAAGTGATGGTAGCCCAATACACAGGAATGCTTTGAAGAACTGATTTAAGAAGAACCAAGCGACCTCCCCGAGAAAGAAAACAATTTTTCCAATGAGATATTAATTTTTCAACTTTCTGGTAGAGCCATAACCAGTCCTTGAAATAATAAGAGTTTGGTTTTAAAACGAAACCCAAGTACTTAAAACCCATATCCGATTCAAAAGTGGGGTAGGGGAGCAAGCTCATTATTTGGGATAGAGTTTGCTCCGAAATGTTTTTATG
Source organism: Pinus albicaulis (assembly GCA_034641835.2). Taxonomy (NCBI): domain Eukaryota; kingdom Viridiplantae; phylum Streptophyta; class Pinopsida; order Pinales; family Pinaceae; genus Pinus; species Pinus albicaulis. The sequence goes on along the minus strand of CM076578.1, from coordinate 1,833,242,600 downwards.
AACCAACACAGACTTCTCTACGTTTATCTGCATCCCATAAGCTATTTGAAAAAGGCTCAGAATGTTATGTATAGATCTGGAATTTTCGCTGGAGCCGTACCCAAAGAGTAAAATGTCATCTACAAAGAGAATATGGGAAAGGGACTCGATGCCTGCAATGAGAATTCCTTTAAGATTGCCTGATGACTTGGCATCTTTACATAAACAGCTCAGCGCTTCAGCTATAAGTAAAAACAAAAAGGGAGATAGAGGGCATCCCTGATGGAGCCCCCTAGATGAGTGAAAGAAGGCTGAGGGAGATCCGTTGATCAAGACAACAAAGGAGGTTGATTGTATACAACCCATAATCCACTCAACAACTTCCATTGCCATGCCGATGTGAATGAGTAATAGCCTGATAAAAGTCCAATTTACCCTGTCATATGCCTTTGATAAGTCGAGCTTTAGAGCAAAGGAAGGATTTTTATTTAGATTTACAGAATGAAGGGCTTCCTGAGCCAAAGAGACCGCATCATGGATTTGTCTCTTGTCTAAAAAATCGAATTGTTCTTCCGAAATGATGCTACTTAAGATTGGTTTTAATCGTTGAGCAATAATTTTGGAGATTAACTTATAGACCAGATTAGAACAAGATATAGGGCGAAAGTCGCCAAAATCCTTGGCGAGGATTTTTTAGGAATTAGCGAAATGAAGGTAGAGTTTATAGAGCCCAACACCTTTCCGGATTGTTGTGATTCTTTAATTACCAGTAATAAATCGTTCTTCAATAGATCAAAACCCAGAAAAAATTCAATCGTTAATCCATCAGGGCCGGGACTTTTTCATTTTTGGAAACTCTTTAAGATTTGTTCAAGTTCCACTTCATCCACTTCTTTAGTAAGGGCCAAATTCATATATTCCGTGATCATTCGTGGGAACAACTGTAAAATTTGCAGAATTTCTTGGATGGCGCCTCCCTCAGGAGCGGAGAATAATTTTTTGAAATGATTAACCCCTGCTCTGGTTTTTTCATTGAAAGAACGCACCAATTCCCCATTCTCATTCTTGATTTCGAAAATGGTATTTTGGTTTCTTCTATGTGCTGCAAAACGATGGAAGAATTTAGTGTTATTGTCCCCTTCTTTAATCCAGATCGCACGACTCTTTAACCGCCATAATTATTCTTCCTGAAGTAGCAACTTATGACGTTTTAATTCCAGATTTTTTAGGAATTCCATTTCAGATACCGACAGAACACCAGTGGAATTCTGTTTATAAATCTCGCTTATCTCGATTTCAGTGGATTTTAAAAGAAGCTGTTGTTTTGCATGAAAGGCCTTCGCCCAATTTTTAGTAACCCTCTTTATTTTTGAAATATTTTCTGCCCACATCTGCATGTAAGATTGTGAATGAGAAGGAGCCAAATGTTTCCAGGACGAGACTACCAGTGCTTTATAATCATCTTCCAACAACCATGTAGGATTGAATTTTAATGGAGCCGGAGGCTTTGAATCGGGAGAGACCAATGATAGCATAATAGGCCTATGGTTTGATATGCCACCTGACTCAACCCGAGACTGTACCCGCAAATCAACAGCTAACAAAGACTTAGAGTATAAAAACTGGTCCAATATTTTTGCTATAGCTTCAATATCTTTTCTGTTATTTCACCAAGTGGGCTCCAATTTTTTTGGCCGAACATCCACTAAATCATGTTTTTCAATGATGGATTGAAGAAATGGAGCAAGAGGCTCGATTCTTGCAGAAGAACCCCATATTTCCTCAAGAGAGAGGGTGAAGTTTAAATCGCCACCCAATTTTTTTTTTTTTTTTTCCGAGCTCTTAATCTCTGAAGGGAAAAAATCTCCCCAGAAGGTCCACTTATTATCACATGGACCATACATATTCAGAAGCGAAAGGGAGCTACTAGAAAAATGATCGAAATGGACGTCTTAATGAAGGAAGAGGAACATGAGGACGAAAGGACCATAAGGGAGGGACTAATAGCAGTAATAAGGCCTCCAGCCAATCCTGCTGCATCAACAGAGAAAAGAGACCAGTCAACAAGCCATTTGGATAAGATATCTCGAGCTCAAAGACTAGGCAATTTGGTTTCTTGAAGAAAAATGACATATTGATTGACAGAATGCCACAACCTTTTTAGGGCTAATTGTGAAGGGGCGCCCCCAAGACCCCGCACGTTGAAGGACAAAAGGATCATTTGATGCCCTTTTTAAGGGCGCTCCCTGCTCTAAGATCCCATTGAATCGTTTTTTGTTTTCTTGCGCTGACATTCATCAAAGCTTGGTTTTGAGCTTTTGACAAAGCTGATTTGCGTTCGAGCGAGATTTTAGGAGGTGATGCCATGACAAGACCACCTTTGGAAGTAGGACCAGGGCTAATTCGAGAGGATGAGCGCAACCGCAACTTGGCGGTGTAAGGGCTAGATGGAAGACTCGAGACGTCAGACACAGGGGAAACGACGTTCAGGCAAGATGAAGGAGTAGAGCGCGGAGGATGCTGAAACACTGAGTCATCGGAAGGGAGGACCTTAGGAGGGATAGGAGGCACGTCATGACCTCCCTTTCAACCAACAACATGAATTTGAATAGGAGAAGAAGGAGGCGAATAAATAACATCAATGGGCTTACCTGTGGAGGAGTTCACCACATCGACGCTTGGCATGACTACTGAATCTTCAACAGGGGACTTTAACGGAGCTGAAGCAGGGATGGAAGCCTGAGAATTGCTCACACTGTCTTTTTTCTTCCAATTTTTTTTGTAACGGGGACGAGTGAGGTCCAGCTCTGAACAGTCCTGTGCTAAATGCCCCACCTGACGACACGAAAAAACATCTAAAGGGTAACTTCCAGTAGTCTAATTTCTGCGACCATTTTCTTCCATGCATATCCAATGCAATTCCTTCATACAACCCCTCTCTCACATCCAATTCTACTTGAATTTTTGCGCATCGTTTGTCGAATTTGGACTCCCAATCATCTTCAAGAGCAACAAAGGAACTGATTTTGTTTCCAATGGCTTCCAAGGTGTGTTGCTGTCAGAAAAATTGTGGAAGACCCGAGAGGATAACCCAAAATTTTTGGAGGTGCTGCGCAGTGCGTTTCGCATTGAAACTGATATCCCGATTTTGCAGAATTAACCCTGCCGACCCCCAGTTCCATACTCTGTCAGTGAGCTTGATTCTTTCCTCGCTGGAAGCCACCTTAAATAGAAGCCAACTGCACGATAATTTATGAAAATCAGGGGCATAACCTAGTAGCAGCTTCCAATTGTCCTCCAACCAAGCTTGAATGGCTTCTTTGTTCGCCATGTGCCCATAGAAATGACCAACCAATGATTTTTCCAAATAGCATGGAATTTCAGAAAGAGGGATGTCGACTCCAACCACAAGTTTAGCTGAATCTGCTTTTTTTTAAAATGCTTTTCTTCCTGCGCTTAGAAGAGGTCGGCTGCAAACGAACATCATCATTCGAAGGAGGGGGTTGTGGCTGAGAGTGATTAGAAGGGGTCGAGTCATTATTTGAAGGAGAGGCAAGTGCTAGAGAATTAATGGAGGGCGAACGGGGATTGGACGAAATATTTCCAAAGGTAGCCCGCCGCATGAACTCAAACTGCTCGGGAAGCACATGGCCAGTTTCAGGACCATACGAAAATTCACGATCGTCTTCATTCATGACTCTGATGGGCATGAAGTATGGCGAACAGATTTGAAGGCCCGCGAATAATTAAGGGATTGGCTGAAAAAAATAGAGAGGGGACTGGAAATACAGCTACGCTACGTAGGAAACCCGAACCTAGAGAAAGAACTACCCCACCCAAAGGTTGATCCATAGAGGATTACATGTGGGATCCTAGGGGGATCTGACCACAGAGGTGCGGACCGCATAAATGAGGCCGCAGTAGTAATCGAGAAACTCCTCCAGGTATGTTCAAGTTCATTATATATATATATATATATTTAATATTAAAAATATTTTATAAATTTTGAATTACAACAACATTTCTACTCATTCCATTCTTTAAATTTAAAGAGATTACGTATAAATATATAACCTTTAGAAGGTGAATGTATTTTTAATACATAGAAATTAGAGTAAGAATATATATTAGGAATTTTGCTTCTGTGATCCATAAAATGTATACAAATCTTTCGGTGATAATCACATCCATAAAAATCTTTCGGTGATAATCACATCCAAGAATATTTTGACAAAATATTCTTGGATTTGATTATCATTGAGAGATTTTTATACAAGAATATATATGTGTGAACATGTCACTTTTAATGTGACGTTTCGATGTAACCGAGCTTTTATTTTTAATTTAATGTTTTTTAAAGATAAATATTTATTGATGTAACTAGTTTTATCAATTTTATTTTTTTTTTTAAATAAAATTTTATGGTTTATTATTTTATATATTCAACTTAAAGGTTTTTGTTTTCATGGATTATCAACTTTGTTACATATTTATTTATTTTTAACATAAAAATGAGTAATTGTTATTAAAATCCGCGCTCATTTGTAGCAAAATTTGCAGGAAACCCATAACAATTTCCTTTCAGAGAACATGATTTTCATACAAAATGCATATGATGTTCCATTCAAATCCGAGGAGTGTGGGAGATTAAATCCCAATGTCTTACATGTCTTTCATCATTAGCGAGCACCACATGAGAGAGTAAAGGCTTAATACATCCACCAAGGAGAGAGTTTATGCCCAAGGCTTAATTTGTTTCATGAATTTCAAGTTTATGCCCAAGACTTTGGGGGAGCGCTTTAACCATAGGGGCCATAGAGATTAGGGGAGGGGTGAAAACATTGACTCCCATCTAATTCCAATTGAGATTCCTCCAAGGGGCATGCACGATTATGCTACAAATTTGGTTCGACATTATTAACTCTGAGAATATGATAATAGTGCTTAGAATGAAATAAAACCAAGGGCACTATGAATCCTATGAATTAAAAGCGAGAGAGAATTGTCGTTAGGGGAAGAGCCAATGTTCAAATGTTGTATGATGATCATAGAGTCCCCTAGAATAGTTAAGTCCCCAATTCTTTTGTTTTTGGAAATTATGAGACTGATATAGAGGCTATATTTACATGTTTGTATCGATGTACCAATTGATTTGTGTGGGGTTTAGTGTTTATCAAGTCATAATGCAAAACTTATGGGGAGTGGTTGAGGGTGGGAGACAATTGCGGGATAAAAATTATCCCAAGGGGCATCCAGGCATGATTGAGTCTCACATGATCCTAGTGACAACATTTCACAGTTGAGCATGTTGTCAAGGGTTGACCCCAACCTAAGCTCAACCTAGTTGGAATATATATATGGCTGGACACTTTTCCATGAAGTATTTGAGAGTTATAATGACAAAGATAAGCGTACTTATCTTTGTTTCCACAAGTGACTCTTCTTAAATCAAATTTTCAAATTTGGTTGATCTTTCTTTTCACTTGTCAACATAGTATTTTTTAAGTTAGACAATGTTTCATATTAATCCATATCACAAAAAGGTACATTATATTTTATGTGCTAGTTGTTTTGCCATTGGGAAACCAAACTAGTAGCACAAAAGTAAAGCCTTAATTTTTCTTGTGAAAAAATTCTAGATAACATAAACTAAGAAAAATTGCAATCCTATGGCTTAATTGTTTGGGAAAACAAGGTATTCCATATAGGACTAACACCTTTACTAACCACTCAAACAACTAGACCAAATATCACAACGCTAGTGTTTTTTTGTGGTTAAAGCCTTGTAAGAGGGAAATAGCCCACGACCCCAACCAATGTGGCCACTTGAGGAAATTTTATTAGTTCAAAAGAAAATAATTTACATAAGATAGTTCTCACAATCATTCATCAACCATGACCTTCCATGCTCTTTAAATAGAGATCATAGATCAATCGAGTGTCAAGCCACAAATCAATGACCATTAGTATTTAGGAGAACATAAGAAGTCAGATCACTTTATGTTTACAACATATCGTGATTATCAAATTACAATGCAACTAATGCATACTAGATAAGCACAATATGAAACCCACTTTTATCTAATATACACATTAGACCAAGTTGAACTTAAGTAACTCTTATGTGTTTGAATATTCCTAACATCCCCCCTTATGAACAACTTGGGACGAGATCGCAAGATTTACAAATGTGACACAATAAGAAAGAGAAGGAGGCATTAGAGCTTATCCCCTCTTAATGGCAGCTTCTTGAAATCCTAATGCAGAACGAAGTTTAGAAAACTTTGCTTCTATAAGAAACTTTGTGAAAATGTTAGCAACTTGCTCATTGGTTGGGCAAAGGAATACTTCAATAACTTGATCATGAATGTGTAATGTTCCCTAATAATAACTAGCATAGATCCATCTAAAGCATAGATCTAACATGAGCCGCGAGGGATGAAATTTATTTTGTTGCAAACTTATTTTAGAGTGCAAAAAACAATTTGTATTTTTTTTACTGTTTAAATTGCATTTTTAAATGTTATATAGATTAAATAACACGTGTTTTGAGCCATTTTATATTAATTCATGTTAAAATATTTTATTCATACCTCACATTAGATATTTTATTCTATATGACATTAAAATATTTTCTTTTAGCATTTTTTTCTATACATATATAAAGTTGATATAAGACATTAAAATATTTTTGAAATACATAAGGTTTAAACATCTTACTCACATATTTTCTTTTGCTTCTAATTATTTTACATGATATTAGGTCATATGGACAATTAATTAAAAATGCATAACATATGTTTTTTTTCCTTTTTATTGTAGAAACATTGCTTTTCTATTTAGAGAATATTTTATTTTTATTTTAAGAGGGATGGACATACTTAAACATCACATTCTCATTGGGTTGTACAACAAGTCACATTGTCTATCAAGAGCCTAGATGGATCAAATCTCAATCTTGAAAAAAGTTTTGCACGCCAATTAATCCATTTTAGTGCTTGGTAAATATGTGATTAATATAGATCTATAGTGGTAATTTTTCATTGTTTAAATTGTATATTTTGATATACTTTTTATTTTTATTTTTTATTTTTTTATTTTTAATTTTTGTTTTAATTTATTTTTTATTTATTTATTTATTTTTGAATAAGTCTAATCTATTAGTATACAAAAAGGTTACATGGTGGCCAGGGCCTCAGAAGTTCTGGCCCATGGTATGGGCATTCTGATACAACAGACATGTTCAAAATTTATCAAGCAAATCAACAAGAGAGTGCCGCCCTCATAGGGGAAACCGGCCATGAAGCGCCGACAGTTTATCAAAACACAGTAACTAGGAGAAATTACGCATACAAAATTGTTCCCAGTAAAAAAACACAGCCGCCCGCAAAGGGGAAATCGGCGACTCGACAAACTGTAAATCTGAAAGTGACCAAGCAGTGGCAGCGAGCAAGTTACAGTGACTAACTTGGGCTGTCGTCCATCCAAAATCGTGCAGAAATGGAGATTAACCATTTAAGTACCTTGAGAGGAGGGGGGAGATTCGACCACGCGACAGGCATAGGCATAAGGGTCGTCCTCATCCTGCTTATCATCTTTAGCACTGGAACAACCTCGCTTGGTGTCGCCCGAACCAGCATCAACTCTGAGATCCTGCGAAGTGCTACACTCGACCGCTTTTCTTTTCTGACCGCCTCCAGAGGGAGAGCTAGGCCTTTCAGCATCCTTATGCGCCAGATCAGTTCTCGGAAGCTCGATACTCATTTTAGGGGGCTCTTCTTTAAAATCAATGGTAATGGTGGCTGTAATATTCTGCCTGTTGAGCATACAAGGGAAACGGAGCTGGGCGGAATGCTGATGACCGGGGACAAGACTGGAAATGCCTCTTGCTGGCTGAGAAATCCCATGACCAACACTGATGCCACGACCACTTCTGGTCTCAGGGTAACGGCCCAATGAGTTTTCGGAGGAAGGAGACGAGGAGCTCAGAGAGGTGGAGGGAGGGTGGCGGGGTGGACAACCACGGCTCGAGCCGCAACGACACCGCATCCTCTGACGCAGATGAGGCATAGGACACAGATGAGAATGAATGAGCGGGAAAAAGCAAGACTCGGAGGGCGGGGAATGAGCGGGCGGACCAGTGCAAAGCTCTGAAGGTAGTGAATGGGCGAATGGACCAGGGAAAAAGTCAGAGTGAGACCAGAGTCCCCGAGAACAATTGGAGCTCTGCGTAACATGAAAACCTGGAATGAAGTCAATGCAACAGAAAATTGAACATCTGCGCCTAGTGCTGTTTTTGGAGCTGTGCTCTGAGACAGCCGGGGAGCAGAAAGAGCGCAGAGGCAACAAAGCAGGCGTGAAGGTTCCAGAGGAATCCATATTGCTGAAGAACGGGCGCGAACATGGGTGACTGTGCTGCATAAATGCAGTGGGGCAGTTGGAAGTCTCATCGTAAATGCTATTAATGAGGACGAGGACAAGAGGAAGGGTGGCGGTGGTAGAATCCCACGCACATGCCCAAATCCTCTGCCACATATCATGCCCTTTGATCACTCGCATCCGGGGCTTGTAGATCTTGGTGCACCAAGGAAGTGCAATCTTGGATGAGTTGTGCATCATCAGAGTTATGGAGAGGGCCCTCATAGAAAGGAAGAATCTGAGTGGCTCCTTGATTAGCCAGTCGATCAGCAACTTTGTTGGTTGTGTGTCTAATATGCTTAAAGGTGATGGCTCTTGGCACCTTGAGCCATTTTTCAATTTGTTCCAGTCTGCTTAGAAGCCGCCAACTCAAGGCCACTTTGGTTGCTGTAGAGCAAGAGTGGAGTCAAATCGCTGCCTCAATGAGGATCTGAGAGTCCCCTTCAACTTCCAGAGGGAAGAAGTTCTCTTTATCAACTATGCATAACCCATGCCATAGGCCTTCGAGTTCAGCTGCATTGTTAGAATCGCGACCAAGAGAGCCAAATAAGATGTAGGAGATAGTTCCTTCATGATTCCTGAAGATGCCTCCATAGCCTACTAAGCCCAGATTTCCTTTTGGAGCTCCATCAAAGTTCATTTTGAAAGCCTGAGTCAAGGGAGGAGACCAGGAGATAGGCGACTCAATATGCTTCGAGGAATTCTGAAATCCCCCCCAGAGTATTTGAGATCGAGGTTCCATATTTTCAAAATGAGACATTCAGCCGGCGAAGAAGGCATATCAGAATCTTGCCAGTGATCAAGAGCTAAAGTTTCTTGTAGGTTGCGCTTGAGATGGACCAAAGGATTTCAACCGGTGTGGATTTGTCCTTGAATGTCCTGCAATTGCGTTCTTTCCAAGCGGACCAATATATGAAGCCTGGGAACAAGTTCCAGATGGCATTGAGAAATTGACTTTGGAAGGGCTGCGAAGGCCACCATATGATGGTATTGTTGATATCACCAACCTGTCTACCTATTCTTCTAAAGAAAATGGTGAATTGGTCCCAAAGATGAGATACTAAGGTGCATGAATCAAGGAGGTGCTGGATGGTTTTTCCTGAGAATTACAATTGGGGCACCTAGAAGGGCCGATAAAACCTCGTTTCAGTAGATTGTCCCACGTGAGAATTTTCCCTTTGCTGAGGAGCCAAAGGAAAGAGGAGATTTTAGGCCAGGTTCTGGGAAGCCAAACCTGAACCCATATGCGATCCTGCTGATTCTGCAGGGGGCAATAGAGTAACCTGTAAGCTTCTTGGGTAGAAAAGTTACCCCGTGGAGTGTATCCCCACCTCAGCCTATCTGCTTGGGTAGAGACTTTGATCCTTCTTAAGCTGAGCTCCTGTTCAATGTTGCCATAAGTCTCCCCCTGCCAGTTCTCTTGCCAAGTGAGAGCTGGTTTCCACAACTGGTGATTATGAGAGGAGAGGGGTTGCCAGAACTGATTGACTTGATTGGGGATGGTGTTCTGAAGAACTCTTTGCCACAGTGGCTTATGGAAAAGCATGGATGGTTTTGGAATTTGTTTCCATGAGTCTTCCCAGAATCTAGATTTGTCTCCTGAATGGATCTCCCAAAAACTGTGAGCTTGAATGAAAGCACTATGTTGTTTTGCAGCATTCCAAATCATCGATCCAGGAGTATCCGTGATGATGCGGATGAGATCCTCCTGGGGTCTACCTGGAGCATATTTGACCTGCCAGAGACGAGCCCAAGGGATGTTTGGTTTAGAGATCCAATTCCACCAAATGTGGGCTCCCATGGTATGGTTGCTATGAGGCGGATCTCTCAAACCCAGCCCTCCAGCACTTTTTTGGGTGCATACCTCCGTCCATTTAACAAAAGCCCATTTTCTGTTGAGGCCAAAAGATCCCCACAGAAAATTCCTCTGTAAGTTGCGAATTTTCTTTAGAACCCATTTTGGAGCAACCATGATGGAAAAGAGATAAAGAGGCATAGCTTGGAGTACAGATTTGATCAACATGATTCTGCTAGCCATATTAAGAGAACGGTACGTCCACGAGGAGAGTCTGGCTTCTAGCTTATCAAGGAGGGCTCTCTAAGAGGCGTGCTTGATGACCGAGTCTACTAGGGGAGCCAAAGATACTTGGAAGGAAGAACATCAATCAGAAAGCACAAGATTCTAGCAATACTGCGTTGAGAGATGGAGGGGGTATTGAAGAAGAAAATTTGGGATTTTTCTGATTTAATGGTGGTTCCAGAAGCATCAGAGAAGGTGTTAAGTAGGGATTTGAAGGCCCGGGCTTCTTGTACAGACAGATGGCCAAAAAGCAAGTTGTCATCAACAAATTATTGATGAGTGATAGGGGAGTTGTCATGCAGAGAGATCCCTTTAATAGAGTCGGTGGAGGTAGCATGATGAATGAGGCGACTAAGGCCTTCTGCCATGAGAACGAATAGGAAGGGGGACAGAGGATCACCCTGGTGGATGCCTCTAGAGGACCAAAATGGAAGGGAGGGAGAGCCATTAACAAGGATAGAGAGGCTAGGGGACGACAGAAGGCTCATAAGCCACCAAGTCCAAGGGGCATTGAAACCAAAATCCAGGAGAATTTGTTTGATATAATTCCAACTTAATTTGTCGAAAGCTTTAGATAGGTCTAGTTTGAGAAGCATACCTGGTTTCTTAAGGAGTTTGAGTGAATGAATCACTTCATGCGATAAGATATGCCATCCAGGATTTGTCGCCCTTCCACATATCCGGTTTTCTCTTGCGAGATAAGGAGAGGTAAGAGGGGCTTGAGCCTGTTCGCAATGACTTTGGAAATCAGCTTGTATATGATGTTGCAGAGCGCAATGGGCCTATATTTGTCCAGAGTGCTTGAATTCTCCTCCTTGGGGATGAGAGCAAGAAAGGTCGAGTTCAGTGAAGGAAGAACCAAGTGCATGGAGCGGGATTCCTCCACTAAAGCCCAAACCTCCATCTTGATTTGCTCCCATAATGAGTGGAAGAAGTTGGCCGTGAAGCCATCCGGGCCTGGCGCTTTTCCATCTTTGAGTTGAGCTATGGCTTGCTCTACTTCATGAAGAGTGACTGGCTCGAGCAACATCGCATTTTGATCCTTAGTAATAATTTTAGGAATATGTTGTGTGATGGATCGAATAGCATGATGTCGATTGCCTTCAGGTTCCTGCAGAATATTTTGGAAGTACCCTCTGAGCTCTTTTTCAATGTCCTCATGCGCCTCTAAACAAACTCCCTGATTATTATTGAGAAAAGCAATGTTGTTATGCATCCTTCTTTGAATAGTGGACCTGTGGAAAAATTTTGTGTTTTTCTCCCTGTCTTGAAGTCATCTGACCCTGGATTTCTGTCGCCAAAGAGTCTCCTCTTGTTGCCTACTCTTGTCAATTTTTGTGAGGAGATCGATTTCTTGACTATCATAATCCTCTGTTCTGCCTTCAGTGATGATTTTCTATTGTAGAAGGCTCATTTGAAGCTCTTGCTCTTTCTGGTTGTTGAAGATGTTACCAAACTGAGATCGATTCCAATGTTTGAGCGTGTGCTTGAGATTTATTAGCCTTTGTTGGAATTGAAACATTTTTGAGCCCTCAGGTGGTACATAGGAGTGCCAAGCCTTGATGACAAGTTCTTTAAAACCGTTGTGGGTGAACTAGAATGATTTGAATCGAAAAGGCCGGTTGCATCGCGAGCTCGGACGAGCCCATTGAAGGAGGATGGGCCAATGATCCGATCCAGCAAGAGGCAATATGGAAGAATGGAAATCACCACTAAGATGAATAGCGTTGTTTGACATGAGAAATCGATCTAGGTGGGAGGCAATGTGTTGCGGCCCTATGCGTTTGTTGGTCCAAGTGTACTTACCATTGGAGGTCTGTAGATCCACGAGCTGGTTGCGTAGAATGAAGTCTTTGAAACCTAAGCAGTCCCCATCCAGCCTGTGCCTTCCGCCAAATTTTTCCTCCAAGGAGGTGGTCATGTTAAAATCCCCCCCACAGATCCAGAGAGGGAAACGCCTCAAGGAGTTTAGATTTGTTAAAGTAAGGATCAAATCTAATTTCTTTTGGATTTCTTGCGGGAAATATACATTGGTTAGGTGACCATGTATGTTGGTACCAACAAGATGTAAGGTCGTTTGAATGAAATAGTGCGAAGCATGGAAGTCATAAAGAGAAAGAACTTGAGGATCCCAAATGATTGCGAGCCCTCTTGAGGCGCCTGAAGCGTCCACCGTAACTGAGCGGCAGCTTGCCCAAACTTTGGCCACAATGTGTTCAAGAGCTTTGCCGTTACATTTCGTCTCCTGAAGATACACAATCGAAGGTCTGTTTTTTTGTATCATATTTTTAAGCATTCTGTGTTTTGAGGGGCTATTAAGCCCTCTCACATTCCAAGAGATAAGCTTCATGAGGAACTATGAGGAAGAGCCTTGTAGAACTTTTTCAACTTGGGAAATCTGCCAGATTCCACAAGTATTTCGCCAATAATAATAGTTCTTTGTAAGTCTGTCTTCCTTCCTATTTTTTTTGTTTCTTTCATAATTTTCCTTCTGTCCCATAGGCTTCCTGCTTGAATGCCCAACAAGTTTCTCTGCTGTGCACGGGAAAGGACCACTTCCAGATTGTCTATCTGTCGAGGGTGAATGTTGCTATATTCTCTCTGATGGCATGCTTCTTCCATAGCAAGAATGTCCAACTCCCCCAAATCAGCACTTTCAGGTTCTTCTTCCATGAGGGTAGGGTCATTCTGATCTGCGTTGTCCAGACCATGAAGGAGGACCAGAGCCTGGGAAATTTCCACTTCCATGTGCGTGGAGATGGGAACAGAAGGCTTGGATGGATCCGTAACAGATGTGGAAGCATGAGAGTTTGTTGAAGCTGCGACAACATTCAGGGCTTTGAGAGTAGAGGCTGTAGAATCGGGATGAGGGTTAGAGGCAGAGGGTTGGGCTTGTTGAACCCTAGGAGGATCTTGGGTGGCAAGAACTTCAAAGATGTTGCTAGTGTTAGGATGACTGGGGGCGGTAGAGATAATGGGGGATTTCTTGGAATGTTTCTTCCTGGAGGAAACCTTGGTGAAGCCATCCGCATCTTTTCCAGCTTCAGGGGGGTGGATAATGGGCTTCTGGGTCAGAGGACAATCTCTGAACAGGTGGCCATGCTCATGACATTTTCTGCAGCGGAATGGAACTTGCTCATAGTCAATAGTCTGAATCCATTCAAAGTCATCATGAAATAAGCTTACCGAGTCCGTAAGAGGCTTAGCAAGGTGCATGTGGACACAGATTCTGGCGTAGGAAGTGTAGCGTCTGAGTTTTGTTTCCTCAACAACCTTTATGAACTCTCCCAGACCATTGCCAATGTCCTGCAATGTCTCTTTGTCCCAGTATTCCAGAGGCAGGGAATACATGCGAATCCAAACTGGAGCCCAACGGAAGTCTTCCCTGTCTGGATGAAATCTTTGAATCTAGTCACGCAGATACAGACCCGCTGAGTTGAAGAAGTATGGGCCTCCTTCAAATATGTGGGTCTTGTCCTCTAGGCAGTGGAAGATAGCGGTGAAGAATCCTTTGGGGCCAATCTACAGAGTCACTTGTCCCTTGGGCTTCCATTTGGTCATTATCCATCCTTGCAAAGCCTTCTCAGTTGGACAAAGTCCGATGAACTTTACAATGAGGGCGTGATCTTTCATATACTGTATGTGACCATTGATATGGTGACTAGGGAGGTCGATTTTGACCCGATCTGCCACATTAGGGATGCAAGTGGCAGAGGAAACTTTTGGCTGAGCATCAGAAGCTGCCTGTTCGGTGCTCTCGTTCCTAGGGACGTCAGTGCTTGTGTTTGCGTCACTTATATTGTCTGTAGTGGGGATCTGGTCGGAACCTTTCTGCAACCCTTGCGCAGAGCTTCCTGGCAAGTCTGGCGTCGCCGCAGGGCCTGATTTTGGTGGAGGGGGGAAGATCCCGCCCCTCCTTAGGGGGAAGACATACATAAACGTCAGTGGAAATGCCTGTAGAATCTGCAACCACTGGAAAAGAGGAACATACTCGCAGGCATGAAAGAATCCACAGTACAGGGTTCACGAAAAACCCTAGAACTAGAAAGCCGCGCAGCGTATCCGACCTCTCCTATATTTTGATATTTCATCATTATTAATATTTTATATTAAAAATTGAATGAGTTGCACATTTTGCTCTTATTAAGAAGTAACTACTCTACTTTACTTTTAATTGCTTTTTCGTTTGGAGCTAAGGTTAACATTAATAAACACACACTTTCTGTAAAGAGAGAGAGTGTGTTCATAATGGAATATATTAGTTAATATGGATATTCAAATAGTTTATTTAAGTTCTATATTAAGATATATATAAGAGACTGAGTTAATTTTCGTGTTAATATCTTTTAAATTGTTTATTTATATGGTTATTTATTTTTTTTTATTTTTTTGTTTGGCGACATGAGCGGAAATTATTTTTATTATTTTTTTGAGGACGTGACGTACTTACACATGTCCCTCATACTGGATTGTAGAATGAGCCTCTCGGCTCAATAAAAAATAAAAATAATAAATAATAAAAAATCAATAAATAAATAAAATAAAATAATATTAAAATAAATAGTAAATAAATAATAAGTTAATAATAATAAATACATAATAAATAATGAAGAAAGTATAATAATAATAAATAAATAAAATAGTAAATAATAAAGTGGAGTTCTAAATACATATATATAAAAGTAAACTATAAAAATAATTAAAGTTAACAAAAAGTAAAAAGGAATAAAATAAGAAAGAGTTAAACTAAGAAAACTATAAAAATAGTAAAAATAAGTAAAGTTAACAAAAAGTAAAAATGGATAAAATAAGAAAGAGTTAAATTAAGAGAAACATTTCCCGGATGCGGGTGTCCCTTAGCGGATTTTTCGTTTGCCATTTGGCCACACCGTCGCCATGCATCCTTCCTTGTCATGAGGAGGCACAAGGTCCTGATGTGGGTGATATTAACTGTGCCAGCCCTGCTTCGTCCTCCACAGCCTTAACTGCTCTTCATTTCACCCACTGCGTCTTTATTCCCGTGCGTACTGGTAGCAAGCCGCCTTGGCTATATATGGACAATGGCATTGTCCCTCTCCAACAGTTATCACTCAAATTTTCTGCCATTTTTAATCTTGGCCCTGTCATTCCCTGCGACGACTCTGCCCCTTACGTTGCCTTGCATGACCGCTCAGCCCATCTGCATAACACTGGTCTCTATCACTCTACCTGTCCGCCTCCCTCAGTTCCTTAACATTATCGCAATTCGACCTCCACCATGCCGCGACGCCACCATATGCGATGCTGTAGAGGTGGCAGTCGTGGCTCGCCCTCCCAACCTCCCATTCACGCCATGGCAGAGTAGAATATGGACTTTTACCTAAATTTGGATGCGCCAAAGGTCCTGGATTCTAAACGCCTCTCTGCCCACATATCCCTGCGCCATCTTGAAGCTTCGGCTTGCCCATATGGTTCAAGCTCCATGAAGCGGATGCGTAAATCCACCATGTCTCCATCCTCCCTTCATCTACCTCGTAAGATGGTGGCGCTACCTGTTAAGACTGCAGAGGATTCCTCGGACAGTGGTGGCAGCAGCAGCTTAGCTGAAGGTGGCAAAGACATAAAGACAGGCGCCCACTCGACCTCCACTCTAGATTTGGACCCCTAGCTGTCCAAGCACGCGGACGATATCTCTGATTACGGGTGCTTCATCGAGGAAGATAAACCTCCCCAACCTTTGCAGGATGATAAGAAGCAGCAAGCATAATGTCATGGTTCCCACTTGTCATGTTTTTCTCTGTTATATTCTAGTTCCTTTGTCTTTTTATTTTCTGCACTGCATAATTTTGTACAATGCTGGTTTCCCCCCAGCGACAACAATTTTATTACTATATGGACTGGTTTCCCCTCCCGAGGCAACCCCATTTTTGTTTTTTTGATTTTTCCCACCGGAATTGGCTAGCGCAGCAATTCCGGTTTGGTTGATGATTTGTAACACTGTCCTTTGGTATTATATAATAGCAGTAGCCATATTTAGAAAGAGAAAAATTAAGAGAAACATTAAATTAAGTAAAACTTAAAATAAATAAATAAAATTTGCATGTTTACACATGGAATGGACGATGAGGAAGATGAGATTCATCATTCATTCATCCATTCTCTTGGGAGAAAAGTGTTGTGAGACAAAGGATTCCTTGGCAGTAGTACATTGATTGAGGGCTCGGGGGTGGCCAACTGTAGAAAGATTATGTGCAGCTCAACCTACGGTTGGGTGGAGAGTCATCCCCAAAAGATTTGTTGCGGTTAGTAGAATTCAAAGAGCATTCAACTCCAAAAGCTCAAGTAAGGAATATTATCATTACAAGTAAGTCGTGGTCCGCATGCACACATTCTATGGCTTTTTTTTGTTTTGTTTTGTTTTTTTTTCTTTTTTTTAAAAGTTAAACTATCTCTATTATATTATACAAAGCAAAAAATTACATTCCTTATCCTCCTGATTTGGCAAGCCAATTCCGGAGGGAAGTGTCAAGAGTTTGAAACCAGAATACAGACTGCCCCAGATGGGGAAACTAGTCCACCAGTAGTACAAAAAAAGCGCTGCCCATAATGGGAAACCACCATACACAATATCAAAATTTAAACTTAAGCTACAAAGTAGAGTCTTCCAAAACATTTTTGAACTAGAAAACGTTACGAAAAAACTGGAAAGACATATGAGCATCCTGCAAATTAAACTAGTGTGGACCTTCATTCTTCTTGCTGGAGTTGGGGTCTTCCTCCTCGATCTTGCAAACATCGTAAGAGTCATCCTCCTCTTCGCTCAGTGTGTGGCTAGAGGCCTGAAGCCGTGGCGACGCTGCAGAGTATGGCCGATTGGAGGTGACAGCAAGCTGACTGCTATCCTCATTCTGATCTCTGTCGCTGCTGTTGGAGCTTCGACCATCACTGGAACCCGAGTTGTTGCTGGTGCAGCGACTGTTGCTAGAGGCACTCTGCACAGGGAGTGCTTTCATCTTGCGAGGGATAAAATTCGGCTCAGGCGGGATGGTGGATTTGCGCGGTCGCTTCTTGGGGCAAATGCTAGAGGAAGACGAAGGTGAAATAGGGAGCTGCAGGGATAATTGAGCGGAAATATTTACAGGGTCGAGCCTGCTCGGTTCCTCCCAGCCCACAGACAAATTCAGCTCCCTTCCCATGGCGTGCGATAAGGGTGGTCTGGAAGGGAGACTGCGACCTCCAGCTCTTCGGCACCTCATACGGGGACGCCAAGGCATGACTATCGAGGGAGCGGAAGTGCAAGATAGGGAGGGCACGCTTGATAGCATAGGAGAGGAGCCACCACCTGAGAACGTCGCGGGAAGGCTGAGGTAGGGCAAAGCAGGGCCAAAAACCAAAGGATGAAAGGGCGAGCGGGAGGCATGCATAGATAATAGCAAGGAGAGCTGAATGGAGGTCGAATGAGCGTGGGATGCAGGCTTAATAGCCATGGTGACAGAATCGAGAGCCCTTAATGCTCTGCAACAAGAGGATGTCAAAATGAAGGTGGTGGAGTGTGAATTTATGGCTGGCTAGTTTAAGCATTTAACTCTGGGCTAGCGACCATGTGCGGGCGCGTGGGGCGAACAAATGCCCCGCCACATGACGCCCATGTGGCCCCTCAAATTACGGCAAGACACCCGCATCCGGGTGCACACATTCTATGTGTTAACGTGCAACTTTTATTTCTTTATTTTAAGTTTTACTTAATTTAATGTTTCTCTTAATTTAACTCTTTCTTGTTTTATTAATTTTTACTTTTTGCTAACTTTACTTATTTTTACTATTTTTATAGTTTTCTTAGTTTAAGTCTTTCTTATTTTATTCTTTTTTACATTCTCTTAACATTATTTATTTTGATTATTTTTATAGTTTACTTTTATATATATTTATTTAGAACTTGAGTTTATTATTTACTATTTAATTAATTTATTATTATTATATTCTCTTCATTATTTATTATGTATTTACTATTATTGATTTATTATTTATTTTAATATTATTTAATTTATTTATTATTATTATGGGACACTACATAATGAGATTTTTGACGAAGTGCATTTGAAGCTTAGCACGTTTGCTGCATTGATGCTGAACAAGATATTTGTAAAGCGTAATGGACCTCTGATTATTGCACCAGAGGATGGTCAAATGTTACCATTGGAATCCAAATTATGAAAGGATACGTCAAAGTCATATGTCTCCTTGACTTGCATTAACCATTGCTTAGTCTGCTTTTGTTGAAAAAAGAGAAATGACCTGCTGCTTTTTACAACCCCAAGTGATAGGTATTGAACTAAGACTAAAAACATAACTTGTAGTAGACTTCCAATCATTGGGGTTGCCAACCCAATCTGAATCAGTGAAACTAACCAACAAAGGAGCCTGATGTCTGCTCCCAATTTTGGTAGGCCTTCAATGCCATCACCATTAACTCTTCCCAATATAGATGCATGCCAAATTATGATCTTGTTTCTTTAATCCTAACATATCATTGCACAACTCATAATTCAATACAAAATGAGCTTTCCTTCACCAGATGCCCCCACAATCCTTCAGGCACACTATTTGAACCAATTAGTCTAAACATGCCCAGTTATGGTAACAACAATTGTATACACATAACATGTAGTCAATTGTGGTAGCAGGAAACTGATTAAACCACCCAAAATACTTAATTATGGTTTCAATTATTTATAAACTCATAACACTTCAGTGTTTGGGTTTATTAAAATGAATAGTGAATTACCAATAACAAATCAACTAGATAGTTAGCCTAACACTTTCATCTTGACCACATGAATTTTCTATTCTTGTAGTAGTCCATAATGGTTATCAGGCCTAACAAATCTTCCTTTTGGATTATCTCTCAAACCAATCACTCAAAAAACCTCTACTTCTGCTTTATTGAAAAAATATTAACAAATGCTCTAAGCCTACCATTCAACCCTCACAAACATGATTAACAGGTTTAATGAATTCTCAACACTTTGACTCACACAATGCTCTATTCTCACAAAGACAATTCCCCTTCAACGTGTACATAAAATTAATCCGATCCCTGACAATATAAACACCAATATTCAACATAGGCTTCAATGCTTCTCTCCCACGCTTAGGTAAGCTTACACACTTTCAATTTCCTGCACGCTTCGAAGTTAGGAACATGTATTGTTGCTATATTGTTAGATATTTAATTCAGAGACGATTTCTTCCCTTTTAGAGGAATTTCAACCCATAATGTATACATAACCAACACCAACTACTATGGGAACAATTTTAGCAATTTTGCATTAAATATTGGAATCTTACCTCAATGTAAAGCACTAAGAATCAATTTGTCTCATTGTACAAACATGCCCACAAACCTCTACGATGCAATTCCCATGTTCTCCATACGATGTCAATTTTCATTGAGCACGGTTTGATACATTTTCCAGTCTCTTGAATTCCATCATGTTGTGCTTGAGTTAGCCTGGAAATACACAAAAAAACCCCATTCAACATGTAATTTGATTGACACACACTGTCCATACAATTTTTTCATATGGTATTAGTTTACTCTCAATGCAGATTGGTAAAATATAACTTCGCCAACAAAGTTAGACTTGATATCAATTATCCTCACGAGATACCATCACAATTCCAATATATGAAATATATCTACATAGAGTGTTGCTTATGAAAAGACAATCATTTCCATACCAAGAATACACAAAGATAGTCACAATTAGAGAGCATATACAC
This sequence comes from Pinus albicaulis, assembly GCA_034641835.2. Lineage (NCBI taxonomy): Eukaryota > Viridiplantae > Streptophyta > Pinopsida > Pinales > Pinaceae > Pinus > Pinus albicaulis. The sequence goes on along the minus strand of CM076578.1, from coordinate 1,833,222,361 downwards.
TTGATTTTCATAACCAGATTTAGATATAGTTAGTACTTGGTTGGATTTTTAATATAGGAACGTAGCCCTTGACCCTTTTCTTTTTCACACACTCCCCCCCCATATATCCTTTTTCTAATGTTCGCACGCTTACAATGTTTTTTTTTTATCCTTGAAAAAATGATAACTAATTTAGTTTATATTATATACCAAGATTTCTCCCCTACAATGTCTCATCCCTAACAAATTATTTCAAGGCACAATGGCTAACTAACATAAATCTAACTATCCCTACTGAAGAGATCAAATATTTTCTTTTTTTCTATTTCCCCTAATTATCAATATTCACATATGTCTTAAAACATAGATTTAATTACATCAAGGATTTAGTTCCTCAACAAATTTTGAGACCCCTCTTTTGCACTTGTCTTCAAAAAGTTTGATGCTTTGGAAGTAAGGATGCTCCTACATTAGACTTCCAAATTAGAAAAAATTCATGACCTCATGGTAATGTGCCATTAATTCCCGAATCCTCGAGGATCTCAAAATTTATTTTGTAACTGGTTACCCATCTCATCACGTTGGTGTTTATTTTTGATGTTTCCTTCACTTCTCCAGGTTTCCAAATCCCATGTTTTTCTCATCCACTTGCCTTGATGATGTAAATATTATGAGTCAAATGTACTTTGTTGTTGGCTGTCCTTTTTCTATTGTTGTACCTTCTCTTAATCATCCTCTTCATTAACATCCACAACTTGTCAATTTCCTCATCCAACTGTGTCCTTTACTGTTGAAATTTACTTTCATCCCTCGTTTTATATTGCTTTATCTTCCTTGTGTAAAAGAGTTACAAGAATCTTACAAAATTCCAGTTTAAACATTTACTTCAAAATTTGTTACTCATGCCTTACAAATTCCTCTTCATTATTGTCTTTTAAGACAATTTCCTTTTCTTCTAGTTTCAACTTTACAAGTTGAATCTTCATTTTCTAAATTACTAATATTTCCTCAAGAAGTTTCAACTCTTCACACAAATTAGTAAAATTGTCTTGAATGGAATTTGTAATCTTCTCATGATATTCATCATTTGTGTCCTATGCCAACTATTTCTTCTTCCTCGAAATCTACATCTTCTTCCTCTGACATAAGACTTTCATTGTACCTTATGAGCATTTCATTTGTACACTGCTCTTCATCTTTGTCATCCTTTGGTTTTCCTCAAGAGCCAATTTCATTATGTTTTCTGTCCTAACAAATTTCGACAATTCTCCTTCAGAAATTTCTCTCTTTCACTGTGTGTGAGCCTTCCTCGTCTGATCTTTTTGAGACATTGTTATCTCAACTTCTTTTAGAACATAATTTAAAGTTCATCTTCTCTAATATTCCTACATCACAGGATTTTGGTAATGTCTTTCCTCACTGCTTTGTAAAAACACTCCTCCTTCTTATATACTTGTCACACAATTCAAATTTTGGTTTTTTTTATCTTTGTGACAACGGTAGATGGTTGTCCATCTTCCTTAAAACTTGCAACTATACACAAATTATCAAATTTAAAATCATAAGGCAATGTGGCCTCATTTGCTACTTTAGTCATCAAATCCTCATGCTGATCTTCGCTCTTCAAAAAATTTATGAGATTCTCCATTGGTCTCCTGTCAGCATTATTTCCTTTGGTTAAATGAAAAGACTTCACTCCGAGATTCACTTGGAATGCTTTCCACTAACTTGTTTTCCTCACCATCCAACATTATATCCAAATTATGTTCTTCTCCTCTTTTATTATTCTCTTGGTTTTCGTCATAAGCCAACATTGTTAGTTTTTGTAGCATTGGATGTTTTTTTAGTCTCCACAATTATCAAAGAGGCTAATAAACACCAGGACTACAAGACCCAGAAATTTTTTAAGGAAAATCCACCTAGAAATGCATTAATTAAGTTAATTAATCAGTAATTAATTTTTTTCCTAAGTCTAACTTAGGGAAAATGATTAATTAAAAATAATTAATTAAGGAAGGTGAGATTTATCTATAAACTCACACGGACCAACTAGGAAATAATCTCAACCATTGATTAAGTTTTAATCTTGGCTGTTGGAGTCCCATAGTGAGATTATAAGAAGAAGTCAATGGGTAGATGGAGGAGCATATTTCAGATTGATTTCTTTGGGAAGTTAGATTTTGTAAGGAGCAACAACATTTTTCCAAAAGAGTTTGAGCCAGAAAATATATTTAGAGATAGAGAGGGGAAGAGACAGTGAGTTCGGAGGAAGTTTTCTAGTTCTGGAGAGTCAGAAAGAGGATGCCGAAAATTTTCTCCAGTAGGCTGCGCAAAGCCTCTAGTGAGCAATTTGATTTAGATGAAGAGGAAGAAATTTTTAGTTCCAGAGGTCAGAAATATTTTTGAGGTTCAGAGAAGAATTTTCCCAGTTAGCGGAAGGTAGGAAAACTAGATTGGCAGTTGTTTTAGGCATTCCATGTGGCAGACAATGCTAGAGAGACGCAGATCCTGCACAAATTACTTGGACGACTATCTTTTAAAAGGTCAAACAATGTCAGGATTTCTCAAAGAGAAGGTAAAAATCCTCAATAAATTTTTGCCAGTATTTCTCTTGGATAGATTCACTATTTTGACGACATTTGTTGTACTCAGAATTTATCACTATTGCTTAATAATAAAAACCTTGAGCTGCTGCACCGATTTTCCCATATTGGGTTTTTTCGGGGACATTTGTCCAAAAATAATGGTGTTATATTTGTGTGTGTGCCAATATTTTCTCAGTTTATGGTTTATCTTACGCTTTATTTTTTATTTGTGAAAATTGCAGTGTGATTAATTCATCGTTGATGTAGCAATAAAATGCTAAATAAATTTACAATTAGAAGAATTAATTTCATTTTTTGCAATAGTTAATTTTATTTTATTTTATTTTTTAACATAAACGGTTAAATTTTTATTTATGGAGGTAGGTTGGGCCGCAGCCTAAATAACCTCCGTTACAAAGCCTTTTTTCAAAATCCCCAAATAGTCAAGATGTGGTTTTACATAGTTGAACTTCATGGGATTGGTAACAAGATAGGATCTTTACCATTTTTTGAGAATTCTCCTTGAGCTAAAAGACAACCTGCATTTGATTTTGTGTTCGCATCTTTGTTTAGATTTCACAGAATATGATAGAAGGAGCTAGATGTGAATCTTTGCAAAAGTTTCATGAGCCTCTGCAGCGTCTTGTTGAGGGCCGAGTTGCTGAAATGATCTCCTGTATTTATGATTTTAATCAGGATTTCTGAGTCTTCGATGACCTGAATGTATTTTTCTCCATTCTCCTGCGCGATTTGACAGGCCTTAAGAATTCCTAAGATTTTTGCATGGTTGTTGGTGTTCTGCCCAAGACCCGAACTGAAGCTGTTTTGACTGTGTCCCGATTTGGAATAAAGAACTCCCCCAACTCTAGATTTTCCCGGATTTCCCTTTGAGGCTCCATAAAAAAATATTGTAGCTATGTTCTGGTTCTGCAACTAGTTTTTAAATTCAATCTCTGAGATCTGAAGTCTCCACTCCGGGTTGTAACATGGTCGAGAGAGAGTCTTGATTCAGGAGGCTGTCTTCAAAGGTATGCCTATCCAACTGATCACATCTTGAGAGAGGTCACTGCTTGACTTGTGGGGATGGTTTACCAAGTTCTCGATTAGCAAGTAATTTTCTTTGGCTGCAGCAACAGTTTGGGAGTAAAGCTTGTTGTTGAAGATGGCTTCATTCCTTGCCAGCCAAATTTCCCAATAGACAAATTTGGGGATGGTATACCAGATGTTGAACCACAGAGACTTTCTATTTAAATCATGGGGAGAACGTTCGGACCAAGTGGTGAAGAGGCAGGTGGTCGAAATTTGCGTTGGGGAATGAGCATCCAGCCCATGCAACGCTTTCGCCCACACTTCTTGAGCATACACACAATCAAGAAACAAATGATCGATTGTCTCCACCGCTGCACAACAGAGCGTGCATCTATGAGGCCCAACTATTCCTCTTTTTGCCATATTTTCAACTGTTAAAATGCGATTATGAACGAGGAGCCATGCAAAAAAATTACCTTAGGGAGGCCGGCTGGGTTCCAAATATGTTTCCAAAGCGATGGATTGTGCAAAGGATTATTGCGTTGGAGAGCTGCGTATCCTTGGGCAGCTGTGAAAACTCCTTTTTCCCCCCATCCCCATTTGTATTTATAAATATGATGTATTGGAGCTAGCCCAGTCAAATTCACATGGAGGAGGGATACTTGATGCCACAGCTGTTCAGGAGGACGTGGAATATTCCAGTCCAACCAATTACCTTCATCGTCCCAGCATCATATGTCTTCCAGCTTTCTGATGCCAAGATTCTTTAGCCAGTCTCGCAGCTCTGCGTATTCTTGGGCAGTGTTTAGAGGTTGTAGTCCCATAATTTTGTCATCCCAAAGATTGATGATTTTCCCATTTCCCAGAATTTTGTAGAGTTGTTCCTTGAAAAAATCCCAATTGTGAGTTCAGAGTTTCCATTGAGTGGTTCCCTTGCTTGCTGCACCTTTCTCCATTTTGTGCAATGTGAGTCCTTACATATATTGTTTGATGTAGAATTGATTGACCGAGTGTCGGTGATTCAAATTTTTTTTCCATAACATCTTGCCACCCAAAGCCAACTTGGCCAGACCAAGGTCTCTTACTTGCAGACCTCCTTCTAAAAGAGGTTTTGTCAAAATGTCCCAATTTACCAAGTGAAATTTCTTTTGATTTCCTTTACCTCCTTGCCACATGAAATTTCTTAACATCTTGGAAAGCTGATCTGTAATCGATTTAGGAGCCAATAACAAGGTTGCTTGATATAATGGGAGGGAGGAAAGAACATAATTAACCAGTATGAGTTTCCCAGTTGTGGTGAGCCATTTTCTGCCCCATACTATCATTTTTGCCTTGATTTTGCTAAGTATCTCAACCCAATGGAGAGCCTTGTTGATGCCCAGGGATAGTGGCAGACCAAGGTAATTGATTTTATCCCATATTGCATAGCCCACATATCCAAGAACTTGTGCAAATCGGTTCATGTCTTGCTGATCAATCTCCCAACCATACACTACACTTTTTCTCCTGTTGAACAAAGCTCCACAGACTCTGCAGAAGTTTTGAATAATTTTCTCAAATCCCCTTGCAATTTTTAATGAGGCTCCTCCTAGAAGAATTGAATCATCAACAAACAAGGCATGGTTTATTGGATCAGTGCCCCTCATTGCCCTAATGCCAGAGAGATTCCCATTAATCTTTTCTTCATTCAGTTTCCTGCTAAGTGAATTTTCCATCAATATATACAAGAAGGGGGAAAGAGGACAACCTTGTCTAATGCCCCTTGTGGCTTTGATGTAACCGGTTGGCCTGCTGTTGACCAAGGGAGCAATCCACGACTCTCCAATACAAGCTTTAATTAGCGTATTAAACTCAGAGCTAAAACCGAAAGAAACAAGGACTTTGAGGAGGAAAAAATGTCTTACCCGATCAAAAGCGTTTGTAGAAATTTGAGAACCCACTCCGGTTTTGAGTTTCTCCTTATTTCTCCCATAAATTTAAATGCCCATTCCCATAACCATACATTCAACGAGCTGGAAATTGTAGAAATAAAAACATAGAAATATTTTCAGCCACACACATAAATTTGACACGTTGATTTTTGGTCAATATGACCTTGGAAAAACCCCCTAGAACTCTTGGGGAAAACTAGTTCGAAAGCTTCTCTTTATTTCTGAATATGCTTTTACAGTGAATAGAAAAACATAGAAAAATTACAGTAACTTCAAAAATGTCCTTATCTCGAAAATCGTGTACAAACTCTGCCTCAATTTTCGTGTCAATACAAAACAGAAATTTACAGAGAAATGTACAACATTAAATGTTGTACGAACATCATAGAAAATTGTGTTGGAACAGTTGTACGACCTCCTTGAAAACTGTGTTGTACGCCTGCCTCGATTTTCGTGATGTACGACTCCCTCGATTTTCGTGCTGTATGGTTGCCTCAAAATTGCTGTATGAATGCCTTGGTTTTGGTGCCTGCTTCTGCTGTACAGACCTCGAAAAAAAATTCCTCCTTGCTGCTGTATGAACCTCGAAAAATGTGCCAATATGGCAGCAATAAATGTTGTTCTCCCTTTCTCGATTTTCGTGCCCACTTGCCTTGAAAACTGTGCTCCTGCTTTGCTGAATCTCCTTGCTGCTGTCCTCTTTCTTCTCACTGCTCAGAAATGTCACCTTTGATTTCTCTCCTCCTCTCTCAATCTGCTCATGAAAGACTGAATGATCTTTTCCCTCTTTTTCTCCTTTAACCTAACCCTAAGTGACTTTTGGGGAATACCTAAATCCAATGGCTGAGATAGCTTTAGATCTAGGGCTGAGTTTAAATTTGCATTTAAATCTCACTTTTTATTTTTTAATTCACCCCACTTTAATAAAGACCCTCTTAGTCATTTATTTCCAAAGTCACTTTTCACTTTCTAATTTCACATTGACTTTATTAAAGTCACTTTAACATTAGACTTAGTAACTTTATCACTTAAAGTCACTTTTAAATTAGATTTGACTTTATAACTTATAAAGTAAATTTAGGAGAAAAAGTGAAATACATTTGGACACTTTTCCCTAGGCCAAATATCAAAGCCTTAGGGAACCACCTGTCCTCCGGTAACCAAATTTCAACACTCCCTCTTATCGAGGAAGGTGTTCCTCACCACACCCATCTTGTCTCCGAAGTAGACATGCTTGCCCCGTGGTAAGGCTTTGGTAAATATGTGCTACCTGCTCATTTATGGGAATATACTCAAGCTTCACAACTCCCTTCTAAACATAGTCTTTGATGAAATGATATCTGATGCCAATATGCTTTGACTTGTCATGAAATACTGGATTCTCCGTGAGTTTAATGCAACTATGATTATCACAGTAAATCACTGAAGGTCTCAACGCCTGACCAAATAAGCCAAACAACATATTGCAAAGCCATATGGCCTCACAACTAGCTAGATTGGCTGCCATGTACTCTGCTTCCGCTGAACTCAATGCTACTGACTGCTACTTTCAACTGAACCACGACACCACTGCCAAACCCAACCCAAAATAACACCCTGAAGTTCTCTTTCTATCTGAAGCAGAACCTGTCCAATCAGAATCAGTGTAACCGACCAATCTCACTCCATATCCCTGCCTATAATCCAGACCATACTCCATAGTCCCTCGCAAGTACCGCAAAATGTGTTTTTCAACAACCCAGTGCACCCTCCTGGTCTCACAGATGAACTGTCTCATTGTGTTGACTGCAAAACATATATCTAGTCTAGTGTTGACCAAATACATCAAGGAACCAACCAGTTGTCTATACAATTTAGGATCCACCAACTTGGAATCTGAAGTGTGAAGCTTCTTCCAGTTAGTGATCATAGGTGTCGACATGGGTCTACAATCCTCCATGTGGAATCTGATAAGGATGTACACAAAATTTCCCCTATCTTAGGAAGAAATTCCCCTCCTCCCGCCACACCTCCAAACCCAAAAAGTAATGCATCAAGGGGAATGTCCTTCATCCCGAACTCCGACACAAGATCTCTCTTGCAACCCTCTATGAGTCTCTCTACACTGGTAATGACCAAGTCATCCACATACAACACCAAAATGAGAGGCTCCTCACCTATCACAATAAAGCATAGGTTGAGATCTGTATCACTCTTTGTGAAACCCATCTCCTACAAGTATGTATCAATCCTAGAGTACCAAGCTCTAGGAGCTTGCTTCAGGCCATAAAGGGCCTTCTTCAGTCTACATACATGGGACTCCTTCCCATGCACCTCAAAGCCCTTTGGCTGCTCAATGTACACCTCTTCCTGTGTGAATCCATTGAGAAATGCAGTCTTCACATCCATTTGGTGGATCTTCCAACCCATCTCTACTGCTATCAATATAATGGAGCGAATGGAAGAATATCAAGCCACGGGAGCGAAGGTCTCCTCATAATCCACTCCCTCTACCTGGGAGAACCCTCTAGCCACAAACATTGCCTTGAATTTCTCAATGCTACCATTTGCAACATGCTTTACCTTGTAAAGCCATTTGGAAGTAACCACAGATTTTCCCTCAGGCCTCGACACCACCTCCCAAACATCATTATTCATGATAGAAGAATACTCCTCTTGCATGGCCTCTCTCCAGATCTGCTGGCTAGTTGCCTCCTCATAGCTAGAAGGCTCAGATTCAACGATGTTGGAAACCATTTCCATATAGCTACAAAACCTCTCAGGTGGTCTGCTCTCTCTGACCGGTCTCTTCGACCCAACAACTGATGTGGCCTCTTTCAAGGTATCCTGAAGCCACTTGGGCTTCCTCTTCCCTGAGCACACCTCTCCCACCGGAGAATGAAACTCATCATCCTCATTAGGAGCCTGAATTATTGAATGTCTGTTTGTTGTCCTCTTTCCTGAACCTGAACCCGTATATGCTGAAGTACCGTGTGAATTGTCCATCAGTGGACTACCTAGTGAACTGCTCTGCGGATTGCTCTGCATGCTACTTGAAGCACCACCCCTCTGAATCTGCGAGCCACTGCTCACTGATGGACTTGACACCGTAATCGATGTACCTCCTGATATGTGCCCACTGAATCCCTGTGACTAAATCAACTGCTCCTGAGGGTTTGGCTGATCCAGATACTCTAACTCCCATGACCTCCTGAAAGCCCTGTCCTCCTCGAACTTCACATCCTTCCTGATAACAACTCTCCTCTGTGCAAGAATATAAATCTGAAAGGATTTCTTGGTCTCACTGTAGCTCACAAAGATACCCTTCTCTGCAGTGGGCTCTAGGTTGGTCATCTTCTCCTTGGGTACGAAGGAGTATGCAATACACCGAAAGATACGAAAATGACCAATATCAGACTTCTTCCCAGAAAAAGCCTCCTCCGGAGTCACATGCCCCAAGGCACGATGCAGACTCCTGTTCTACAAATACACAACAGTGTTGTAGGCCTCTGACCATAAAAACAATGGTAACCCCTGATCATGTAGCATGGCTTTGGTGGCCCCAACGATGGATCTGTTCTTCCTCTTTGAAACCTGGTTCTGTTGGGGGTTGTAAGGAACTGTGAATTCCCTTTTGATGCCTCCCTCCGCATAATAATCAACAAACTTGCCAAGGGTGTACTCCCCTCCATTTTCTGACATGACAGAATTGATATTCCGATCTGCCTGAGTCTCTACAAGAGCTCTAAACTCCTGAAACCGCTTGAAGACCTCACTCTTGGTCTTCAAGAAATAAATCCAGGTCCTCCTGGAGTGATCATCAATGAATAAAACATAGTACTCATATCCACTCAAGGAAACATGAGACATCCGACTGCTCACATCGGTATGAATCAAATCAAGTATCCCACTCGATCTACTGTCACTGCTGGTAAAAGGGGATTTGGCAAACTTGCCCATAGCACATCCTCTGCATGTATCTAGGTGATCAGAATTGAAATCTGGCACACCTGTAGTGATCTTCTGCAATGTCCTCAAGGCTCCATGATACATGTGCCCCATCTTGCAGTGCCAAATGTCGTACAACGCTGAACTGCTAGCTCTGCTACCGGTACTACTGCTCAATGCCAAAAGGGGCTGAAACGAAAACTTGTACACCTTTGCATGGCATACAACAATCACTCTAGCTGAATCAGCTAGAGCACCCCTGGGATATACAAGCACCTATCCTCTCTTGAAAAATACCTCATACCCTCTGTCCTCCAATGCTGAGATGGATATAAGGTTCTTCTTCATGCAGGTAAGAGTAAAATTGGAAATAGGATCACTCTTACCTGCATGCAAATCATGCTCCCTCTCAAGCTTCAATTGCATGTCTTTCTTGCACTTCCCAATAGTAGGAAGCTCCGTAGAAATCCCATCTACTTCAATTCTGTAGAGATTCTTAGCTCGAATCCCAACCTTCTTGACTTGCCTTGTTTCTTTGTGTTGAATGAAAACTTTTCCTTCACTAAAGACAACATCATAGCCTTTATCCTCTAACATTTCGACTGAGATTAAATTATTCTTTAAACTTGGAACATGCACAACATCTTGTAAAAGAATGAGTTTACCTGATGCCCTCTGAAAGGTAGTGGTACCAATGTTGGTCGCACTGTATCATCCATTGTCGCCCAACCCAACATGCAACTAGAGATCTTTCTCCATCAAGTCACTGAAAAGGTTCACATCTCCCGTCATGTGAAAGGAAGCACCACTATCAAAGTACGACCCCGATCCCAATGCATTAGACACCATGCATGCGATCAATGATAAGTCAAGATCAAATTGCAAGGCAAGAGCCTCACCAGCTACAGCTCCAAGAACCATCTTGTTCTTCTTCTTATGTGGAAAATTTGTGGCAATATGTCCAAACTCATGGCAGTGAAAACACTTCACTTTGGACATGTTGTGCTCCTTGCCATCTTCTCCGGCCTCATATCTAGAATGGAATTTCTTCCCCTTCTTCTTCTTTGCCTTAGCATCCAAAGCACAGTCCTCTTCATCATCATGCTTTGATGAAGAGCCATCCCTGGTGTTCTGCCTTATGTCCTCCTGCACTAGATCCGACCAAAGTCGCTCCCAATCGGGAAGTTTCTCCCGTCCATTAACAGAGTCTTCATAACTGTGCCAACTCTTCGAAAGCCCAAGGAGAGCCAAGCTCAGCAAATCATCATCAGCAACACTGAATCCTACACTTGCAAGCTCATCCCTGCATTGGACAAACTTTGTCAAGTATACCGGAATAGTGTCGTTCTTCTCCATTTTTATTTTTCTGAGCTTATCTTTCAGTGTCAACTTCCTCTAGTCGCTGCAGCTTTGGAAAAGATCTATCAAAGCCTTCCACATAGCATATGGAGTGGCTTTTCCATGAAGGCCTGAGACAATATGGTCTCTCACACCTTACAACAGAATCCTCCTCGCCCTTGCTACTTTCTTTTTCCATGCGTCAAGTACTGCCGCATTCGCCGAAGTGGGCTTAGGAACATCTCTCTCGATGAATTCCTTCAAGCCATTATCTTCGAGCACCGCCTCCATCCTGTCCTTCCAGGATATGTAGTTAGAGTTTCCCTCAAGTGCATACTCCAACCGCAACCCATTGAAAGACATTTCAATGTATGCAAATCATGCTCCCTCTCAGCATTGAAAAGAGTGAAAAGAGTGAAGTATTAACAGGAACCACATGAAAATGTGATTTGTGATTGCGGTAAGTCTTAAAGGAAAGAGGATCAGGGTCTAATGTTTTATGAGGTTTTTGATAATAAGAGGCAAAGGTAAGGTGCGAAAGGATATCGCAGTCGGGGTTTGGAAGCAAAAAGTGTTAAAGAGAATCACATGGAAGTGCGATTTGCGAATGGGAATTGTGGTAAGTTCAAAGGAATGGGGAAATGTTGATTTCCAAAGGTTTTTTTGAATATTTTCGTAATGATCGGTAAAGGTAAGGTGAAAGGGAAAATCGCAGAGATTTTGATGAGTGACAAAGGAAGGAGATGGAGGATCTTGCGAGATGCGAAATGCAATAGCAGGAATTTCGAGGAGGGAAGGCAGAGGTTAAAATTTTGATGTTTTTTAATGGTTTTTAAGTTAGAAAGGATTGCGACAGTTGTGGATGGTGGAAAGAAGAAATAAAAGCGTAGCAATGGGGTTTCAGAGGCGTAACAACAGAGATGGAAGATGAAGAGGGAGGTGTCAATGAACTTCTCCGTCAGTACATGTGTCTGCAATTAAACTGTTGATTTATGTAAGAAATATGGACAATATGTTCATGAAAATACAAGCACTGATCTAATCTATTTCCAAGAAATCGTAAGCGAGAAATCATTTTTGGTCTGTGGGGAAAGGTCTACCCTCCTTGAGCTCCATTGACATAGTTGAGAGGGGAAGGTTGGCCTCACAACTCTATGGAGTTTATCAACTATTTTACCACTCTGTAAGTAGATTAAATCTACAGCAAAAGACAACTGGAAGCAAACTAAAACATCAATGAAAATACCAATAAACTAGCTAACTGTTCAGAGGCAAAACTAGCTAAATGACATGAAAGAAAAGAATGAAAACAACAGAGAATTTGAGGCACATGGATTGGGCCCTAACCCACGAGCCTCGCTCCCTGAAACTAGATCAGTAAAATAACATCTCACTACTCATTGCATTACAAAAATACAATCGTATTACATCCTGAAGGTCTTAAACAGCAAAAGCCTAATAGAATGGAAAAGAATGGCATGGGATGGAATGGAATGGAAATGGAATCGACCCTAATTAGCTCCTGACCAGCTTTATTTATCCTCAAGGGCAACTACCAACAACTCCCTATAAAATAGTGATTGAGTCCACCTTGACTCCAAGTAAACCATAGATTGAGTGAACTTCGTCTTCAGTTTGCTTGGTTGCATTTGATAGTTAAGGAGGGTGGACAAACCCCTTGAATCTGTCCAAGATTTCTCCATAATTTCCTGACACTGTGCTCATTTATTCTTCAAACTTGATCTTCCAGTGGCAGGGAGCAAGTCCCTAAAATATCTCCTTCTCCAAATCTGCATAATTTGCCCAATATTCTACAAAAATAACCAATATTAGGCACAAATATGCAATTACCTTTAAACCTTCCTAAGAACATATTAAAGCATAAGAAAACATTATTAAGTGTAGAAGAAGAGATTTAATATATCTTTTCATGTGCATAAGGAAGGTAGATGGGCCTAAGAAAGGTTAGATGGGCCTTAATTTATATCTAATTTAGAGGCCCATCATCACTCCCCTACTGAAACTGTTGCTCATCCTCTGAGCAACCTATTCATCCTCCCTGCCTTATGGTTCTTCCTGCATGCTGGCTTATTTCGTTTTCTGTTTATTGGCCTATGCATTGCTCCTCCTGCTAATGTTCTTGATACTCCTCTATTTTCTATTCTTCTTGTAGGTGCTGCATGGAGGTCCTTAGGTGCCTTAGGCAAATCTGTTTCGCATGGAAAGAGGTGGTGGATCCAACTTTTATTTATTTATTTATTATTATTATTATTTGCATGCAGAATAAACTCACAGTTATTTTTCCGTGAACTGAGTTCACCCTTGGTTACCCCTTTGGCACTCCTTGTCCTCCATTACATGAACTGCTTACTACCCCCTTTCTCAAGTCCTTTTTACTTTTGTCCTGTTCCTCTTCTTGGTCGAGAAAGTGAGGCTAGTTGCTAGATAAGGCTGAGGTTTCCCTGCTACTAATTTTGGCTGTAAAAAACTTTCCTTCTCACACTTTTTAATGTTTTCTTAAGCTACAATAGATTCAAAGAAAGGGTTAGATGATTGCATACCTGAGCCTTACCATTGATTTGTTTTTGCAGGTGATATTGAAGCTGTAGATATGGTTGTTGAAGTTGTATTAAGTGGTTATGAAGCTGCATGTGATAATCTGCTTGAGTTCCTTTTGGAGCTTCTGAGCACAGGAGGAGGAAGTCCAAGTTTGATTACCTTTGACCAGGGTGTTGACCAAATTTTCTTTTTGTGCGAACTTTTTGTTTTTCTGCTCGCAAAGGTTGGAGAGCACATGCATTCATTAGAGAGGGATACATGGAGGAATGGTTTTTTTTTTTTTTTTTTTTGTAAGGCCTACTAGCTGCCTCAATCAGGTTTTCCACTAGTAGGTCTGCCTAGGCGCCTCAGAGTTTTTCACCCCAATGATCGCTTCATGGAGGTATTCAATCAATGAGCCATTCTCGGATGCCTCAAAAGAGGTTTTCACTTGAGATTTTATTCTTTCCCTTTTTTTCTTTTTTTCTTTTTTCATTTTCTTACTCTACTTGAAAAAGCAAAACCTTTTTCAAGTATGGGAATACTTCCAATGGAGCCATGTACACATCAAGATGACAGATAAAATCATGTGCACACTTGGAATACTTGCTTTGACATGTACCTGAATATTAGAGATGAATTTCTTTGACTGGGATTGTATGAAGTATTGTTGGACAAGAGCATGTTGCTGCAACTGAATGAATGTTTGGAATCATATGTCAATATAGTTGTGTTGCCCTTGGTCCACTTGTTGATTTGGATCACCTTCGATGTCATCTTCTATTATGACATTCAAATATTCCTATTTTTTTTGTTATTGTTCTCTTGAACACATGGAGGAAATGCTGATAAACATGAGGAAACTTTCTCAACATTTGATTCTGATGCCGACTCTTCATCAAATGCAACCCTTGATCTTTTGATCTCCTCATTTGGATCTTCTTCTTCTTGATGTTGTCCTTCAATGACATTAAGCAAAACTCTCCTTTGCAATACCTTTCTTGAACTAATATGAATACCATCTAGATCAAGAGGATATGTTTGGTAGTGTTGTACCTCAACATTGTAAGTGGGCTGAGATACTTCATGGTGTGGGTTTGGAAATGGTGGTACAGGTAGTTGAGTGGGGGTGGATATTTGAGATGGATATGGTTTAGGCTGTGGTTGTGGTGGAGGTGGATGGTAGGGATAGCATGGAGTTGGGTATGGAGGATATTGAGGGAAATATTGAGGATGTTGTGGATTTTCCCAATAAGGTCCTTTCCAACCATGTTGCCGAGATTGGGTTTGAGGTTGAGATGGCCAAGGTTGCCAATGAAGGAGGGTGTCCCAATTAGTTTGAGATAGATGTGAATAAGCTTGACATTGTGAATTAGGTCCTTGCATCATATCAAGTTGACTAGGCTGCCAGGGTCTCCTTGGAGCTACATAACATAGCTTCTTTGGTGATTGCCTCGCTCCATTGTCTTCTTGGTAAACTTCTTTAAACTTGGGGAATGATGAACAACATTTAGTAGCATGTGACTCTTCATGGATAGCAAAAATATCAACATCTTCTTTTTGCTCATTTTGCGTTCTTAAAATTTCTACTTGTTCACTTAGATTGCTAAGAATTTATGTTTTAAAGTTATCAAGCAAGTTTCCAAGTTCCTCTTGCCTTACCAATGTTGATGCTGATTTACTTACTCTTTCCCTTCCTCTTGATATGCGCTTGCATGTTTCACAAATTTCTTCAAATGACAATTGGTATACATCTCCTCTACTTATGAGATTAAGGAGATCAATCCACTCATCCCTAATTGTTCTAAGTAAGAGGGTTTTTAGTGTGTCAAATCCTAGGTGATGAAATTTTTCCCTCTTAACATTATACATGAACCTCTCTATTAGATCATCAAGGCTCTCATCTTCTTCTTGGTTCATTCTAAAAAGTTGTTATCTAAGATGACGATCTTTATATATTTCTAGAAATATATTTTGCATATCATTCCATGATCTTATTGAAATAGTACCTAGACTCATGAACCATTTAAGAGCTTTGTCCTTCAACGTTGCAAGAAAAAATCTCAGTTTTTGAATGTGTGATAAGTAGCCATAAGGTCTACAAAGTATCTCAAATTCAAAGATAAATGTTTCCGGATCCTCTGTCCTCATACCATGTGTTGTCGACCCTAGAGACAACCTTGAGTTGTGAAAGACCAGTGCCTAGGACATCTTATATAGCAAGGAGCGTGTGATATAACAGGGGCAGTTATCAACAAAAGGCTCTCATGCTATCTCTTGTAAACATGGAGGTTAACTTGAATGGGACCAAAACCTTCAGAAAAGGGACGCAGGGAAAGCAATACTGCAGAGGCAAGATGCAGAAATCTAATACAAATGCATCAAACAATTCAGAGGCAGCTTACTGTAAAGAGGGCCGGTTCGAAAATACCTCACAGAAATAAATAATCAGAAGGTGATTACTGCGTATGAAAGATTGAGATAATACTAACTGTCATTGAGATGATATCCAGATACACAATACCACCATGTAATGGGCTTACCAATTTAAGAATCCATACATGACAATAGCCTTTTAAAAATAACCTCCCAAAGAAGCTAATATAGCAGAAATATGGTTGAAGTGAAAAGTGAAACAATATATCATGCCTGAGCCATATTTAAAGCGCTTGACTGATTCAAACATGGGTATCAACTACGATAAATCCATACCAAAAACCAGTGAGCCACTCGCATTCCAGAAAATGATACAAGAAAGGCAGATGAAACGAAATGAACAATTGAACTAACACATAAAGGGAGAAGTTACAAACTGTGAGACACCAAAGACCAGAATCCTCATTAAATATGGAACTCCTCCTCACTGAAACCCAACGGGCTCTGTGAATTCATATAAAAGTTCAACAAAAATGCATACAAAATTCTCTTACTGCATAATTTTCTGAAAATCTGGAACCCTTTACAATCCGTTCTTGGGGATTCTTATAGGAGAAAAACTAGTAAAGGGAGTGGATGATGAACATTTAATTTGTCTCATTAAGACAGGACGGCGGAAGCGTTCACGCCCACACTGCTTAATGACTCTGTAGTGCTGTATGTACTCTGTAGCCTGCTTCGAGAGTCCTAGTCAGGTCGAGATTGACCTAGGACGTGTTCTTGAAGTCCTTTCTGGTTGTTTGGAGCTCTGCGCTAGTCCTTCTGAAATAAGAATTTGGTGGAAAATCTGCAAGGCCTCCATGCTTCATAACTGCTGAATGACAGGCGTAGAAACTTCATTCAGTGTGTTCATCTGTTTAAGGGCTCGAGGAGGCATGGAGGCTTTAATGAGAAGATGTACTGCCTGGAGAAAAACGTCCCACATATATTCAAACGCGGATATGGCTGTTGCGTGTGCTCTTTGGGTCTTCAAAATGCATCTTTTATCCTTTGAATAGGGGATTAGGCTCTAAATATTCAATTAACAAGCCCAAATCCCTTGAATCTATTTCTGCGGTTTCACTTGGCCGCTGCTGTAATGGCCTCCCTGCGCTTTCAATCATAGTGGCTTTAATTATGGAAAACCAAGTGAATTTTTCACTCCTATGAACCCTGCACAATACGATAAACTCATTAAGAAATCCAGGGAGTGGCAGAAGGAATGTTGTGAAGGCCTGCGAAGCGGTGGTTGCAATGGTGGAGAACAGGCGGAGAAATAATATTTAGCGCGAATCATAAGGTTTGAACAAAGGAAAATGCGCGAAAACATATGAACAGGTTTGTATGGTGGGACCTGGCTAAGGGGGAGGGCGATTTACTGTGAGCCGTTGGATCTCAGGAGGAGATCAACGACGGGGATTAAAGGATGAAGTTTTGGGAAGGTCCAATGGAAGAAACATGGTAGAAGACGCGATGCAACATGGGCCATCGATCTCGTTTGAACGGACGGTCACGATTGGATCGGAGAATCGTAATCGGGGGAGGCGGAGGGTGACACATCTAAAAATTGCGATTGGAGATGGTGCAATTGAGCGCTGGCCGTTGGACTCGGAGCCAGATCGACGACGGAGATTAAATCGGTGGGGACGAAGGTTGATACGATGAGTGGAAGGCGATGAGATCTGGGCCGTTGGATCTGGAGAGATCAACAACGGAGATCAAATCGGGGATCGCAATCACAAAGGGCAGAGGGTGGCATCGTTAAGAACTTGCGATTGCGACGGAGCGATTAAAATCCAGCCGTCAGATCTGGCGGGGAGATCGACGGTTTAAGAAAATGATCGAAGGGGCGAAAGGGGAGGGGCAACGGGCGCGATGCGATTAACGTCGGACTGTCGGATCCCGAGAGATCGACGGCTCAGATCACGAAGGGGGTCTATGGAGCCATACTACAATCGCATCGGAAGTTTTTCGTATAACACAGAGATGTGCCTCCCGAAAGCTGCGATTGCGATTAGCGCCCAGGCCTTAGCGCTTGGTCTTAGCGCTCGGGCGCATGGAGGGGAAGTGGTCAAGGGGCTAGGCCGAAAGGGGCTAAGCCTTATATATGAAGAAT
This sequence comes from Pinus albicaulis, assembly GCA_034641835.2. Taxonomy (NCBI): domain Eukaryota; kingdom Viridiplantae; phylum Streptophyta; class Pinopsida; order Pinales; family Pinaceae; genus Pinus; species Pinus albicaulis. The sequence continues at coordinate 1,833,204,503 of CM076578.1, read as the reverse complement.
ATGGGTTTTTGGCTAGATTTCAATACAATTTAAAGCTAAAAAGGGATAACGATAGAGGGAAAAAGGGGCTATTTGGCCAAACAAAGGGTATTTGTGAGGTTAAAAGAGGAATTTAATGATTAATGAGGGATTAATGAGGAATTAGGAGAGGGGAAAAATGGTGTTGAAATAGAGGATTAATGGGAATATAACAAAGGAAATGGAGGCCTTTTGGGCATTTTTCTTTACAGAAACAGCGAGGTTTTTTAACTTGAAAGAGCAGTGGGGATTCATCAAAGGACAAAGGGCATAAAGGGACTTCAAGGATGATGTGTTTTCAATAGGAATGCATTCCTTGAAAGCTCAGAGACAGTCTGACCCCCTGTTTGCTTGTCAAAAACTAGTAGGGGGCTAACATGATCAACACCATGGAAGTTGGCAAGGAAAGATGGAGGGATGTTCTTCATATGTACATTGATGTCCATATCTCAAATGGGAAAACCAATAAGATCTTCTTCATTGTCATCATATCCATCCATCTCTTCTACCCTCAAAAGTGTATGGTGATGTGGTTGTTACCGCACCACGTGGTTAAGTTGGGGGGTTGGTATTGGAGAAGCATTTTAAAAAAATTTCTGAGTATCCCTACTCCTATGAGGCATGAAAATCATATTTTTTTTGTATTTTTCAATATTTCGAAAACAACATGAATAAGGAAAGCAGATAATAACGATAAAACTGGATCAAAGCATCTACTAGACACCTCCCCCGCAACGGCGCCAAAAAGTGGTGAGCCCTGGTATTGCACCAAGAGTGCTGCAACTCCTAGGGGCTGCCCTAATTTACTTTATCAATTCAGGGTTCGTACAAACTTGGAGGTGATAGTGTTATATACTCAACAGATGCATTCTACTCATGTCAACCTCTTATACTCTACGAAAGGGTGCTACTTCTAGGATTTCTCAGTGAAGTCTGTCACACTTCAATGAAACTAAACTAAATTGGAGAAAGGAAATGACAGAAAGGAAACCAAATTAAATTGCTGAAAATAAATGACAGGAAGGAACTAAACTATATTGCTGAAAGGAAATGACAGAAAGGAAACAAATTTAAATACTGAAAAGAAATGACAGAAAAGGAAACTAATTCTAACCACACTTAATTGGCCAAACGACTAAACACACTCTACTTATCCGACGATCTATCTACCATGTTATAATGCTTCTAACCATGCAACTATTCATGATCTAACTAAACTTTAAAAATTTTGCTTGTAGTTTGGAGGAAAAACGGCTAAAGAGGCTAATGAACGGCCTAAACACGCGGGACAAGGCTTAAAGGTGTGGAAATAGGAATTTAAATACTGAAAAGAAATGACAGAATCCTCTTACCTGCATGCAAATCATGCTCCCTCTCAAGCTTCAATTGCATGTCTTTCTTGCTGATGTATACTTCACTCTTACCTACATGCAAATCATGCTCCCTCTCAAGCTTCAATTGCATGTCTTTCTTGCACTTCCCAATAGTAGGAAGCTCCGTAGAAATCCCATCTACTTCAAGTCTGTAGAGATTCTTAGCTCGAATCCCAACCTTCTTGACTTGCCTTGTTTCTTTGTGCTGAATGAAAACTTTTCCTTCACTAAAGACAACATCATAGCCTTTATCCTCTAACATTTCGACTGAGATTAAATTCTTCTTTAAACCTGGAACATGCACAACATCTTGTAAAAGAATGAGTTTACCTGATGCCCTCTGAAAGGTAGTGGTACCAATGTCGGTCGCACTGTATCGTCCATTGTCGCCCAACTCAACATGCAACTAGAGATCTTTCTCCATCAAGTCACTGAAAAGGTTCACATCTCCCGTCATGTGAAAGGAAGCACCACTATCAAAGTACGACCCCGATCCCAATGCATTAGACACCATGCATGCGATCAATGAGAAGTCAAGCTCAAATTGCAAGGCAAGAGCCTCACCAGCTACACCTCCAAAAGCCATCTTGTTTTTCTTCTTATGTGGAAAATTTGTGGCAATATGTCCAAACTCATGGCAGTGAAAACACTTCACTTTGGACATGTTGTGCTCCTTGTCATCTTCTCCGGCCTCATATCTAGAATGGAATTTCTTCCCCTTCTTCTTCTTTTCCTTAGCAGCCAAAGCACTGTCCTCTTCATCATCATGCTTTGAAGAAGATCCATCCCTGGTGTTCCGCCTTATGTCCTCCTGCACTAGATCCGACCAAAGTCGCTCCCAATCGGGCAGTTTCTCCCGTCCATTAACAAAGTCTTCATAACTGTGCCAACTCTTCGAAAGCCCAAGGAGAGCCAAGCTCAACAAATCATCATCAGCAACACTGACTCCTACACTTGCAAGCTCATCCCTACATTGGACAAACTTTTTCAAGTATACCGGAATAGTGTCGTTCTTCTCCATTTTTATTTTTCTGAGCTTATCTTTCAGTGTCAACTTCCTCTAGTCGCTGCAGCTTTGGAAAAGATCTGTCAAAGCCTTCCACATAGCATATGGAGTGGATTTCCCATGAAGGTCTGAGACAATATGGTCTCTCACACCTTCCAACAGAATCCTCCTCGCCCTTGCTACTTTCTTTTTCCATGCGTCAAGTACTGCCGCATTCGCCGAAGTGGGCTTAGGAACATCTCTCTCGATGAATTCCTTCAAGCCATTATCTTCGAGCACCACCTCCATCCTGTCCTTTCAGGATATGTAGTTAGAGTTTCCCTCAAGTGCATACTCCAACCGCAACCCATTGAAAGACATTTCAATGTATTCTCAACTGTCGCACCAAGAAACTCCTGCAACAAATTTGAATTTCTCCACCAGCACAAAACTCAGCACCGCTTCACAATTACAATCTCCAGTAATTAAAACAGCTCCGATACCATGTAGAAATTATATACGATATGCATGTATATATCCGGAATCTCCTGATCTAACAATATTTATCATATTTCTAAATATAGAATCCTTCCACTATAATTCTTGCGGAAATTTAATCAACAATTGCAAAACACATGAAGCAATAAAAACATACATAACACTATTGTTTAACGAGAAATACTGAAGCTAAAAACCCCAAATATCATATATTATATATCATGGAGATCATGTAATAATATCATACAAAGCTTAGCACATCAAGATCTCAGTACAATCAATCGTCACACACTAACAAGATGAAATCTGCAAATCCATGCACTGATTTCTGTCCTCTTGATAGCCCGCCTCCACTGTGCAATCCAAGCTGATTAAAAAGAACAATTCGATGCAATCCCACTCTCCTTGACTGCGTTATTATCATTGGCAACTCCAATGTATATGTAGATGTAATTCATGCATCATTATGGTCACAACAGATAGTCTATCTCACCCTTTCACCTATCTCTGCATTGGGTCTCCACTAGATCTGGCATGCACTATAGTTAACTGTTGTATTGTTCAGTTGATTAATGAGTTATTATTTGTGAATTAATTAACTAATTAATTCACTCCACTCTCACTAGTGTATCATTTAGTTAGACTAGATACAACTAGCTCAACTGAGTCTAACTGAGTTAAACTGAATACAACTTTATAAAATACTCTTCCAACTCTGTCATAACTTTGCCACTTCAGTTCTAACCGAGTCCTCCATGCATGAACTCCAGTAAACCCTTAGGAATTGCGTAATTCCTTCAGCCCACTGATTTGAAAAATCTGCATACTGAAATTAAGTGATCCAAGAGAATAAGTTGTTGTTTAGAGTCTGATTATTATTAAGAGCTAATAATGATCGACATGCATCTATTTTTAGATCGACGATCTATAAATAGACTTCGCCCAATATTCTAAAAACATAATCTTATCTATTTTTCACATTTGACCAAGCATCTACAAATAGCCTCCTGCTACATGTAGAATATGCTCACCATGTCTAAAAATAGACATACACCTAAAAATGGCTTGTGTGGGCCCCACCTAGTTTAGGTGATTATTTTCCAACTAGGATCAAGGATGATGTTTCAGGATGCCTCCTTCAATGTTTCTTGTTGCAAACTTCAACATAAGGTTGGTGATAAGGTATGGTTACATTTACAAAAAGAGAACCTTACATGCCCCAATAGGAAGCTAATAACACTATGATATGGGTCATATACAATCAGAAAGGTGGTGGGTGACAATGATTTTGAATTGAACATTCCCCCATTCCTTAACTTGCCCCCAATGTTTAATGCAGAGCTGCTTTGACTATATCATATGTTATATTTTTTTAGCATTGGACAAGTGTTTGTTGTGAAACCAGCCCCAAAAATAGAAGAAAAGAGATATCAATGCTTTAGAAATAAGCCACTTCGAGGGGGCAACCTCCAATACATTACATGAATGAACAATTCTTGGATGATACAAATGACAAAACCTCCCTTCTATATATAGGAGTCCATGGGGCCACAATGTAATCCTAGTGGGGCCACAATGTAATCCTAGCCGACCTAACAATAATAATTTAAGGGCACAATAATAATAATATGGGGGTTACAGGGGTACAACAATAACAATAAGGGGGTTACACTAACAACAATAAGGGACTATACTAGTAATATAGGGACCTAACATGCTCCTCTCCTTAAAAAAAGTGTTGTCCTCAATGCTTGAGTAGCTCTGGGTGCTTCTATATAAAATTCTCATCCTCCCATGTAGAATCTTCAGTGGGTAAGTTCTTCCACTTGATGAGATACTCTGAAATTGATTGATTTCGTAGTTGTCGAGTTCTTGTTTCTGTGACCGCTTCAGGTTCCAATATGATTTTTCCTTCCTCATCAAGTTCTGGAAATATTGTTTGAACTGGAATATTTTCACCTATAACCTTCTTTAAGCATGAAACATGGAAAACCGGATGTACTCGCGAAGAAGCAGGAAGCTCCAATTTGTATGCCATAGTACCAATCTTTTGCAACACCTTGTAAGGACCATAGTACTTTGGCGATAATTTATTATCCTTCTTAGCTTGCTCGAGGGACATTTGTTTGTATGGTTGTAGCCGTAAAAATACCCAATCTCTTACATCAAAACTTATCTCGCTGCGATGTTGATCTGCCTGTTGTTTCATTCGATTTTGTGCCAAATTCAGGTTATCCTTTAAGAGTTGGAGAACTTCTTGTTGATGCTCGATGTGATCTTCCACTGCTTGAACCTTCGAATTTTCCCTTAAAGATGATGTGATCGATGGTGGATGATATCCCTAAAGTGCCATAAATGGGGTCATTTTTGCTGCAGTATGGAAGGAAGTGTTATACCACCATTCAGCGAGAGGTAACCACTTGACCCATTGTGTTTGTTTATCAGATACAAAACAAGGAAGATATCCTTCCAAACATTTATTTACTATCTCTGTTTGACCATCAGATTGAGGATGATAAGATGAGCTATGAGCTAATTGAGTACCCAAACAAGAAAATAACTCCGTCCAAAAATTTCCCGCAAAAATGGGATCTCTGTCGCTCACAATAACCCTTGGGCTTCCATGTAGCTTTTGAATTCTGTCCACAAATGTAGTAGCAACTGTACTTGCTTTAAATGGATGAGATAATGCACAAAAGTGTGCATACTTGGTAAGTCTATCAACTACCACCATGATGACATTCTTTCCTTCGGACTTAGGTAAACCTGTGATAAAATCCATTCAAATCTCCTCCCAACGTTGACTTGGAATGGATAAAGGTTGTAGAAGTCCCGGGGTCTTAATTGTCTCCACTTTATTTTGCTGGCAAACCAAACATTCCGCCACAAACTTTTGAATATCAGATTTAAGGCCATCCCAAAAAAATTCTTTCTTCACCCTGTGGTAAGTTTTTAAAAATCCCGAGTGTCCTCCTAAAGGAGAAGTGTGTAATTCCAAAAGAATCTTTTGTTTTGGTTGGGAATTCTTGCAAATATATAAACGATATTTATACCATAAGGAATCATTTTTCCAACTAAATGTATTAGATGTACTAGGATCTTACTGCAACTTTTGAATGAGCGTCCACACTTCTTTGTCCTTCTTCCATTCATCCCTTGATTCGGTTATCCAGTCTAGTTGGATAATTGAAATGGCACAAAGAAATGCTTCCACCTCTTCATCCTTTCTTGAGAGTGCATCTACAACAACATTTAGCTTCCCTCTTTTGTAGACGATTTCAAAGTCATAACCCAACATCTTTGTGACCCATTTTTGCTGCTCTTCTGAAGATAGTCTTTGTTCCAAAAACTGTTTAAGACTATCATGATCAGTTTTTACCTTGAAGTGTCTTCCCATTAGGTAAGTTTTCCATTTCTTTAGTGCATGCAGTATTGCTAACATTTCCTTCTCATAAATAGGTTTCTGTAAATACTTTCCTTTGATTGGACGACTTTCAAAAGCAATGGGTCTTCCTTCCTGCATTAAAACTGCACCAATTCCATTTCCTGAGGCATCACGTTCCACAATAAAGGTTTTTGTGAAGTCTGGCGTAGCTAAGACCGGTGCTAGGCACATTGCCTCTTTAAGATGTTCAAAGGCCTTAGTTGCTTCAGGAGTCCATGAAAATACATCTTTCTTCAATAATGTTGTTAGAGGTGCTGCTATTCTCCCATAATTCTTAACAAACTTGCGATAATACCCTGTTAACCCGAGAAATCCTCGCAACTGCTTTATGGTTATGGGGACTTTCCATTCCTTAATGGCTTTAATTTTGTTAGGGTCTACTTTAACACCCTCGTGAGATACAATATGACCCAGATCTTTCACCTCTTGTACTCCAAAGAAACATTTGGATGTTTTTGCATATAATTGTTTCTCCTGCAATAGTTTGAGCACCCTGTCAACATGTTGAACATGATCCTTCCAAGACCTTTTGTAGATTAGTATATCATCAAAAAATACTAGCACAAATTTTCTAAGGAAGGGTTTGAAAATGGAATTCATCAACCCTTGAAATGTAGAAGGTGCATTGGTAAGGCCAAAAGGCATGACCAAAAATTCATAACGACCCTCATGAGTTCGAAATGCTGTTTTTGGAATATCTTCAGTCTTCATTCTAATTTGATGATATCCCGAACGAAGATCCAACTTGGTAAAATAAATTGCTCCATGTAATTCATCCAATAATTCATCAATCACAGAAATGGGAAATTTATCTTTAATGGTGAGCTTATTGAGCTCCCTATAATCCGGACACATTCGCCATGATCCATCCTTCTTGTGTACCAATACTACAGGAGCAGGGAAAGAACTTTGACTGGGTTGAATTATACCCGCCTCTAACATTTCTGCAATCATACGTTCAATTTCGCTCTTTTGGAAGTAAGGATATCTATAAGGCCGGATGTTTGGAGGAACACTTCCTGGAATCAAATGAATAGCATGATCATGATCACGAATAGGTGGGAGTCCTTTTGGGAGTTTCAAACACCTTGGAATGATTGTCCAAGACTTGTTGGAGATCTGCAGAAATAGATGATTTTGATGTTGGAACTTCTAGTGAGCATAATTGTGCAATTACGCCTCGCTGTTCTTTCTTTAGAAGCTTTGTCATGACATTAGAGCTTATTATCCTTCCTGGCTTCCCCGAAATACCCCGTAATTCGACTTCCTTTCCTTCTGAAAAAATTTCAAGAAAAGTTCTTGAAAATTAAAAGCTACCGTCCCCAAAGATTGTAACCATTGTACTCCTAGTACAACATCAACACCTCCCATAGGAATGGAAAGCATTGGAATATTAAATACATATTCCCCCATGGTTAGCTTGATATTATGGCATTTTCCAGAGCAATTTATAGTTCCTCCATTTGCAACCATCACTTGACATTCTAGTGCCGGGTATAGGAAACAATTCAATTCCTTGGCTACCTTACAATGAATAAAATTATGGGTACTACCTGAATCAATCAACACTATTACCTTTTTCTTCTTGATATGTCCTTCTATCTTGAGAGTTTGAGGAGTGGTAATTCCTGCCAATGCATTACATGATATGGTCGGACTCATTTCTTCTTTTTCTAGGGTTTCTTCTTGGTGTATATCCTCTACTTTTGAAGTTTCTTCTTCATTTTCTTCCTCCTCTTCACAATCTATGTAAAATAATTTATTCTCAGTGCACTTATGACCTTTAGTGTGTATTTGATATCACAACCGTAGCAAATCCCTTTTGCTCTTTTTTCTTCTAATTGTTGTGGTGTCAACCTTGTAGATTGTGGAAGTCTAGGAGTAGCAACACTTCCATCTTTATAGATGTGAGTGGTAGGCTTCCTTGTCGCCATAATTTTACATTCAATTTTTCATGCCAACCTGAATGCCTTCTCCAATGAATCAGGTTCCCAAATGTGAACTTCATGTTGGATGTTATCCTTTAAAGTACCTATGAAGACATAAATCCTGTGTTCCTCTAGAATATCAGTTACCCTTATATTCAATTTTTGGAAGTCCTCAATGTGCTCTGCCACTAAACCCTTTTGTTTGAGATTTATCAATTGGATAAATAAGGTGTTGCTCTTTGTATCCTCATAATGTGCTATCATTTCCTCTGTAAAAATTGACCAAGTGACAATTTTTTTACAGGAGCAAAGCCATCGATACCATACAAATGTATTTTCTTCTAAATGTAAAGTTGCAATGCATACCTTTTATGTGTTTTGCACATTATTGAGATCAAAATATTTCTCCATCTGTAGTATCCATGTTACGGGGTCCTTGCCATCAAACTTCCTCATATCCATCTTTGGAATATGGTGGTTCTTCCATCCAACATTAGAGTTTATGAGATCGCGATTAACATTTATTTTGTTCTCATCATGAGTTTCCTCTACTATCTTTTTGCCATTAGGAAACATTTCTTGTATCAACTTTTCCAAACCTTCAATGTCTACTTTTAGACCATTCTTCATGTTTTCCATGTTGTCTTTCATTTTTTCATCGATCTTAGTTTCCATGTCATCCATCTTAGCCTCCATGCCCACTTCCATGCCATCCATCTTAGCTTCAAAACCATTCATCTTAGCTTACACGCCTTTCTTCAAACCATCCATCTTAGTTTCCATGTCTTTATTCAAAACTTCCATTTCATTTTTTGTTGCTCTTTGCGATAGCGAAATTTGGTGCACTTGCTCTTGTAATTTTGATATCTCATGTTGTGTTTCTTCGTCTTCATGAGTCATAGTAGAGCCTTCTGAAGGATTAATGGGTGTTGAATCCTTTTTAGGGGGGATTTTAGAACCCAATACTGATATATATTCTTCAATATGCCCTTTGAATAAATTCAAACTATTTTTTTTCAAATGAGACTTATGTAATTCGAAAAAAATACACACCTTTTTCTTGCTTTTTAGGAGCTCGATATTGAAACTAAATTATATCTGTGATTTCGTATGTTCAATATCTGAAATTTTTCTCTGAGGTAGCCTTCTGAACCCTCTTTCGAATGCCACAGGTCTGACCTGATTTGGATTCTTCGAGGCAAAGTTATGTCCAATATCCCACAATGACCTAATTATGGACTGGTTCAGTAGAGAAAACTTGTACGAATTTCCACGTGTCACTGTTTGCTCCTTTGGCCCTAAAATTGATAGCAAGGAAACTTCAGCCCGTGTAATTCCAGCCACTTTTTACAGAATTCAAGTCCGATGCTCAGAGAGAGAGTTATGAAGATTTTCCCACGATCACCTCTTTGAGATGAAACTTAGGAGCCTGAAAAAGACCTAACTTCCACAGATCATATCGCCTAAAATATTGTGAACCAAGCTCTGAAATTTTACGAATATTTTCCTCAGGATTTCGGCTTCGCGCTCTAAAAATTTCAGCTTCTTAAACTTTGTAGAAAAAAAGTTATAACGAAAATGCCACGATGCCTGTTTGGTGCAGTGAAACCCTAGAATCCAAAGCTTTGATACCAAACGCTGTGAAACCAGCCCCAAAAATAGAAGAAAAGAGATATTAACGCCTTAGAAATAAGCCACTTCGAGGGGGCAACCTCCAATACATTACATGAATGAACAATTCTTGGATGATAGAAATGACAAAACCTCCCTTCTATATATAGGAGTCCATGGGGCCACAATGTAATCCTAGTGGGGCCACAATGTAATCCTAGCCGACCTAACAATAATAATTTAAGGGCACAATAATAACAATATGGGGGTTATAGGGGTACAAAAATAACAATAAGGGGGTTACACTAACAACAATAAAGGACTATATTAGTAATATAAGGACCTAATAGTGTTCTAGTCTTGATTTGTGTCTAAGAGACTAAGGAACATGAGATCTCCAAAACCCAATAAAGGTTTCGCGAGATAAAATTTTGAAACACCTTAATTAAATTAATTAGGCATCATTTAATTGTTTTCCTATGTCTAACTTAGGAAAGTTCGTTAATTAATGGGAATTAATTAAGGATGATCGAGAATGATCTAGAGACTCACACGGATCGAGTCTAAGATGATCTTATAGATTTAAGAGGATCTGATCATGATCGTTGAAGCTCCAATGAAAAATTATAAGAGAAAGTTAATGGGATGGAGAGAGACACAAGAGCGGAGCGAGTTCCTTGGTAGATCGAGCTATATAGTTGTAGATATTCAACAAGGAAATGAGTTAAAGCCAGAGAAGGAGAGCATCAATGATTAAGGGAGAAACAACAGAGAGTTATAAAGGATTTTTTAGTGTCGAAGAGTCAGCAGAAGGGAGGTTGAAATATTCTGCAGAAAAAGTCGTCCAGGTGGTGTGAGTTAGCCAGTCCAATTGAGAAAATTGTTAGGAAGGTTTTGGATCAGTTGCTAGAAGTCGGAAAGACATTTCGGAAGGTAGAGCAAAATTTTCTAGCAGTAGGAGAAGGCTAGATGACCCAGTTTGGAGTAGTTCCAGAAAGGCATACGATCTGCATGGACCAGCAACCAGGCGATAATGTGAGTAGGCCAGAGGGAGGCATAACTATTTAGTAGAGGGAAAAAAATTCTCCTAATTATTTTGATGAGATTATTTGCTAGAGGATTTCTAGTTGGGCATCCATATATTGTACTTAGATTTTTTTTTTTTTATGCTGCATAATAATAAAATAAACCCTTATCTGCTGCACTGATTTTCCCTTCGGGGTTTTTCTAGGGACATTAGTAAAAAAATATTGGTGTCTATTTTATTGTGTGTGTGCATTATTTTCTCAGCTTCTAGTTTATTTTCTGCAACATATATATATATATATATATATTTTGGTGAAGATTACAATTGTGAGTTTATCGATATTTTCCATAATAACAAATAAACTACTAAAGAGTTAGGAGATAAATTTCCAATAGTTGCAATCATATAATTTTCACATTATCCACCTCTATTGGACACTCTAGAGGTAGTGATAAATTGGCCCCCATAAAGATCAACCCCGATTGCATTGAATAGGCTACATTGAATTAGATCATGGACACCAATACAAAGGATACCATCCAACAACACATTTGACTCTATCGGGTTATGAAAGACGAGCAACTTCTCCATCAAGGCAAGTTGCTCGTTAGGAACCAAATTTTAGCATAAATTTCCTCATCTGATGGGGCACTCAATGTAATGGATATCATTAGATCTAAGACTTTTGTGATCCATAATGTAGATAAATGTCTTTCGTATTAATCACATCATTCAGATTTGGTCAACGTTTCAAACCATCTAATGTGGTGGTTGCCTTCCCTTCTTATATATTCTTCTCTCTAGAAGGGATGATGGTTCTATCTCCCATCGGGTTTTTCACAAGAAAAATCACACTAAACAGTATCTTCAGGCTGATCTAGTCTTTTACAACTCAAAATTTTGGTGTTCTCTACACTCTGGCTACCCGTGCCCTTAGAATTTCTGATGATAGCAACTTGGAAACCGAGAAATCTCATCTTCTTGACGTGTTTGAGAATAATAGGTATAGTAGATCTCAAGTTCTTAAGGCCTTTCAAAAAGCCTTTAAAGGCTTAAGAGACAAGTCTACTCAGATGGATCCTATCTCCAAGGTTAATCTTCCACTTATCCAAGGGACCACGAACATAATTTCCCATGTCCGTAGGAAAAATAATGCCTCCTCTTCGTTCAAACCTCTTTGTATTATCAAGAATCATCTCGCATCTGTCAAGGACCCTATAGACCCAAAAGACATGAAAGGTGTTTATATGGTTCCTTGTTCCTGTGGTACTCCCTATATTGGGGAAACTCGTTGATCCATTAGGCAGAGAATTCATGAGCATGCTGCAGACATTAGGCACAATCGATCCTGCACTTCTGCTCTTGCGGAACAAGCTGATAAGTCATGTCACCATGTATGCATTGAAGACTCCGAAGTCATTGCTAAGGTGGATCACTTCCATCATAGGAAGCTGAGGGAGGTTATTTAAATTGAGAGGCATCATAAGAATCTCAATAGAGATGATGGGTGGAAATTAAGTAAGAGTTGGATTCCAACCCTCTCTAGCTGATTTCTCCCCCTTGCATTGGTTCCTTTCTCCTTTTGTCTTTCTTTGGTTTTATTCCCACCCCTTGGTTTTTTTTTTTTAAATCCTCTTTTATCTTTATCCTTTAGGTCTCTTTTTCTGTGGTTGGGGTTTTTATATATTTCATTGTGTTATATATTATATTACAATAACGATTCTTAACTTTATATATAATATATATATATATATATATATATATATATATATATATATATATATATATATATATATATATATATATATATATATATATATTAACCCTTTATCTTCTTATTATAATTATTGGAAATTTAATCATTTTATTAAATTATTCTTTTTAAATTCATTAACCCTTTTTTTAAATAATATTTCTTAAACGCTTAAAAACTTTAAGATTATTCCCTTTATTATTTTTTACCTCTACTCCCCTTTTTATATTAGCTTAAATTTAATCATTTTATAAATGGTTCAATTTTAAATTATTCCTTAACCTCCTCCTTTTTTAAAATATTTCTTAAAAACTTAAAAACTTTTAATATTATGACTAATTAACTTACCAAATCAAATAACGACTAGTTTTTAATGGCTAGTTTTAACAACTATCACCGGGTAATGACACATCCTTACTATTTATTCAATGAGATCGGTTTCCTTCTTCACCTTGTCCTGAGGATGAACCACATTAGATAGTTCGAAACGTCGACCAAATCCAAATGATGTGATTAATCCGAAAGACATTTATTTGCAATGGATATCACTGATTCTTAATGGGGAAGAACTAATCTAGGTGGATATTAGTGGCCATCCACCTACTCCACTGGTTCAAAGCAAAGTTCTCCATCTTAGTAGTTTGTTTTACATTTCTCCACTAGCTATAGGAAAATCTTGAGTCTGTCGAAATGGGTAATTCTAGGTTAGACCTTTCCAACAGCCTACCGAGCATGATAAACATATATTGTATACAAACATTATTGCCTTGGGAATTTAATGCACCAATTAACCCCAGTGGGGCCCACACGTCTTTTGGCATTTCATCTCCTAGGGTTAAGATTTCCTCATTGCTTTTGATGTTAAAATGGACCTTTTGACCTCAATGTAATATAGAAATTTTAATACAAATTATGTATTTATTGGATTTTGCTGATCTAACAATTTTATGCCATTGTTAAATACATAATCACTTCTACAAAAATCTTTGCGAAATTTAAAACACAATCGCCAATTGCAATATCATGAAGAAATATCAATCACACATAACACAGATTTTTTACCGGGAAAGCATAAAGCTAAAAACCCCACTATCATATGTTATGTATATATCATGGATCATGAAACAATCTCATACAAATCTCTAATCCAAGAGCTCCCAGTACAATATAAATCATCTCACACTGTCATACAAAAATTGGCAAGTTCCTTAGCCAATTTATTGTCTCCAGACAACTTGCCTCCACTGTGCAATCCCAGCTGATAGCAATCCTTAAATGAATGGAATCTTGCTTGCCTTGACTGCGCAATCCTCATGGGCACATCCAATGTGTGTGTGGTTGCATGTGTGCACCCACTAATGTCACAAATGATAGTCAAACTGTCCCTTTCACCTACATATCAACTAGGTCTCCACTGGATCTGACATGCATGTAGTCAACATTAGTAAATCTTCAGTTGCATGTGAGACCACTAATTGTGAATTAATTAATAATTAATTCACTGATCTCTCACTAGTGTATCTTCAGTTACAACTAGCACAACTGAGTTTAACTCACTTAACTGAGTTAAACTACTTTACAACTCTCATAACTACACTTCCAACTCTGTTACAACTTCGAATCACTCAGTCATAACTAAGTCCACTTGCATGTCCCACTAACCAACCTCTGAACTCGAATTTCCTATAGCTAACTGATTTGCCACTTCAGTTAACTATTTCCAAGTGCTCATTGAGAAAATATTATTGTTTATTGTCCAACTAATATTAAGGAATAATAATAGCCAACATGCATCTATAAATAGACATGCAATCTATAAATAGAACTTGCACATATATCTATAAATAGACCTCATCTATAAATAGAATTTGCTCATGCATCTATAAATAGACATCATCTATAAATAGAATTTACTCATGCATCTATAAATAGACATCCACCTAAAAATAGCCTGAGGCTCCATCCTAGTGTAGGTGCATAATTTTCACTAAGATCTTCTTGTTGAATCTCAAATGTAATTCACTCTGGCGAAGGTGCCTAGCCGTCCCATCTCTTCTCAGAGATAAGCTACCACCATCTGAGCTAGTTTGTTTCATCCTACATTTTTACAGTTTTAATACATTCCATTTGTTAATAGAAGTCAATTTTCATTGTATCTCTAAATTTTAGCTATAAACTTGTATTTCATTTCGTTCCTTTCATAAATCTGGACCATTCCAACAATTTTTTCACCACGTAAAGGATTGACACTCCACTATCCCACCTCGTTTGGGATGAAATAAACTTTTGCCTTCAATACCCTGAATCCCCAACGACTCTAGCATGTGTGAGGGATCCTTGGGTCATGTTGAGTTTATTGTATTGCCTTGGCGGGATAGTGAATTCTAGGTACTTACTATTAATCTCAATGGAATGAATACAATATGACTTTGGTAGTTAATTGACCATTAACACAAAGCTCCCCTAACTTTAAACTTATTACTTTATTATCAAATATATCAGCTTGGTAATTAAACCCCATAAAACTTAATGGAAAGAGGGTTTTAATCCTTGTTCTTTGTATTGAGCTTGAATTAGGATAGAGACAAGTTTTTAGTGAGTTAGAAAAACTCTCTTATGTATCAATTTGATAACTAAACTAAAGTTTCCCAGTATTGCTAATAAATTGACAATGTCAAAACTAACCTCAACCAACCCTTGGAGTAATGCATAAACTTATACCTAATTATTCAATGAAATCCCCCACCCAAACATAAGATAATTAATTGTTTATTTTAAAATCAGTGAAAATCCTCTCAGTTTTTATCACAAACTATATAATTAAAAGCATATGAATATAATAAAAAAGTTATAATTATAGCCAAATATTAGATGAAATGAGGAATTTTTTTTTTTTTTTTTTACATTTTAGCGTAAAGATTTTCACAATCAATAATTAATGAAGTATCTTAACCTTTGTCACCTTCCACTCCAACTATGTCATTAGGGATGCTCTAGAAATTTAAAAGCACCACAACAAATTTAATTGGGAAGATGGATACGAGTTAAGACATTCTTGGAAGCTCACTATCCATTACTTGTCCTCAAAGCCCAATCCACCTAACTCTAATATCAATTCTAACCTTTCTTAACCCCCCTCCCTCTTCTTCCTCTCTCCCTCTTTTTCCTATCGATTTCTTTCTTTCTTTCATTGTGTCTCTCTTGTTTATTTATTTGCTGCTTTATGTAGAATTAATAAATAAAATTTAGATTACAAATCCCATTTTCTTTCATATTATTTTAATAATAATGTCTTTTTCCTTTAAATCTGATTTAATTTTTTTTCTTTAGGTTTTATCTAATTCTAAATTTCATATATATTACTTAGTCATTCTCATACTTTTTTGTTTTCTTAATTTTAAAATTATTTCAATTTCATTAATATTTCTTGTTTAACATTTAATCTTGTTACTTTAAATTAAATCTTTTAAATCTTACCTTTTATTTTATTTCTTTATTTTTTAAGCTTGATAGGACTACATCTTCAACATGTCCAATATATCAATTCCAAGTAGGAAATTGAACCGTTGACTTGACTTTCACATTAAAGAGTGTCTTAAATCAACGTTTATCCAAAACCCCTAAACTTTTAAATCTTAATTTAATTCAGAAATACTTCATTAATTCTAATTTGACCAAAACCTAAACTCATTCCACCTTTTTAATTTTTCCTTTACTTTTATCTTAATCTGATTTCATACTTAAAATAAATTTTGATTCTAATAAAAAAATAATAATCTTTATTCCAGCAAATTAATTCGAAGTTAATATTAATATGTGACTTATTATAATAATAGTTGTTTCTTTCAGACTAAAATAATTTACCTATTAATGAGATTATTTCACCTATTTTCATTTTTACCATATTTAATTAATCGAATTAATTTACCCAATTTGATTTTATTAATAACCTTTTAAATTAAATTTTTAAATTCAAATTTAATTTTAAGTCTTTTATTATTTAATATTTTATATCTCTATTTCCATAGGTTTCTATTTTTCATTATAATCATTATTAATTATTTAATGATATTAAAAATATTATTATATACCTTTACTTTAATAAGTATATTCTAATTTTATTTTCTATTTATCTTGGTTTAACACTTTTCGCATTATTAATTAAGATTTATGTCTTAAAAATAAATGAAACATTCTCTCTCGAAATGTCGAGCATATTAACCATTCACTGGAAACGTCGAGCATAATCCAATAGCAAATACAACATATATTGTATAAAAAAATTTCTTGGGTATATAATATTGAAAATTTAAATGTCAATTACGTCATTTTGAAAACTGATTTAATTTCTAAGTGGGCCTAATAGTTAAGAGCATGTGTTTCCTTCTAAGAAGTCACAAGTACAAAACAATGTGAGATAGAGTATGTATGCTTTAATAAACTTACAAGTAAAAATAATCACCACCCAAAATAAGTCTCTTGTCTCATAAATAAAAAAATCTTATACACTAATTTAATGTCTCGTTATAATTTTAAAATTAAATAATAATAATAACTTAAAAATAACATGATCTTTCAATCTTTCAATGTAATCAAATGGAATGACACTATAAAAATGGAATGATGCCAATCACGTCAAACTTATATCTACCCAATTGGACATCGCAGAGTCACACTTCAATGAAAACGTGGCCACTGGCTTATTCTTTTCCCTTTCTTTGCGGTCAACATAGGGTGCTATTGCATGCTTCAAACTAACTCTCTTTCTTCTTCATTTTTTTTTGCCTTTTTGTCAATATAGGGGGTTATTGCATGCTTTAAACTAACTCTTTTTCTTTTCTTCGCGGTCAACATAGGAGGCTGTTGCATGCTTCAAATTAACCTAAAAATATAAATCGCAAAATAATAAATTGCACGTCCACCGTTAAGATTAATGTCTACATTCAACAAGGACTTTTTTTTATTTATTGAGTTTTTTTTTAATTATTAAATTACCGGCTTTTAGTATATTTTCGTATACAAGATATATTTTACTAAATTTTATAATTTACTTGTTTTACATTCAAGTTTAAATTTAATTTTAAATATTTATTTTACTAACATTATTATTATATTGTTGAACTTTATATTTGTTATTTGTCTTATTAGTTTTGTTAAAGTGTATTTTTAATTTAGAGGTGGCAAGAGCGAGAAGTGCAGGGTAATTTTTTTTTGGGTAACAAAAAAGAATATAAGTATGTTTGGAGTTTAGGTCATATTTTTTACAGTGTTGTTGAAGTCTATGCTTTATATCAAGGATTGAGGTGAATTGCGAATCTCATAATTGAATTGTGAATCTTAGAATTTAGTGGGTGATTGTTTTTGGTGATTTTTTGAATATAATTCACCATTCTCCTCTCGGGTGCAAAATTAAGTCAAAATTTCAAGCATATTGATCAATTGTATTAATATATCTCTAGGAAGAAGTGTCCTTGTGTTCTCAAATTAAACAACTCCAAGGATGATCACATGGCTAATTTGGGGTCAAACCTAAATCAAGGTGAACTTTGGTGGCAGGGACAAAATGGGTATGTCCCTCCTTCCTTAATGGTTAATCAAAAGACTTGAAAATTAAAACAAAGAATTAATTCTTCGTGATTTAATGTAACATTTTGATACTTTGTAAATTTTGTTTTTTGTTAGGTTAATATTGACAAATGTACAAATGGAATATTATAGATATTATAATTTTTTTTTTAAAGGCTTAAGGTTAGAGTTATGTAAATGATTATTGATTCATATTCCTTCTGACCAGATCCACTGGTTTCAATTTGCTTAATGTAAATGGTGTATTTAAATTGAATTTTAGCTCAGTATCTTTTTTTGTTTGGTAAGCTTGGCATGATTACATCTTCATCATGTCCAATATATCCTCTCAACCAGGGCTGGGAATTGAACCCGTAACTTCACATCAAAAAGTTCCTTAAAAAAAAATACCTGTTCACCCTCTATCCAAGACCCCATAGACTAGCTCAATATCTTTTAATATAATAACTATTCAAGATTTTTATTTTAAAAAAATGAAAATATACTTTTTAATTTATAATAAGATATGTAATGCCAACATTTACTCGAACTCATTATATATATATATATTCTTTTCCTTGGAAAAAAATCTTTATTTCATATATGAAATAACAGACCGACCCCTTTGAGGAGGTTAATACAGATGCTCCACGAGCTGCAAACCGACCCCTTCGAGGAGGTTAATACAAATGCTCCACAAGTTGAATGTACTCTTTTTTATAAGAGTATTACAAAAGTGTTCAAAGCATAAAAACGCTCTATTAGAGATGCTATTCTGAAAAATAGGAAAGTATCTTATACATATCTTTTTTGTGATATCACCCGTCCTTCGTTTATTTTCATTGTCGCTCTGAACTAGAGCTTTTTATACATATGCTGATCAAACAGAATTTTCATAATGGCCGCAAAAAGAAAACCTCCTTGCCTTTTGATTTTTAAACCAGGAGAGTCTCTTCCGTGTTGGAAGAAAGATCTACAATTTTTAGAGTGCCCGGTGGAAGAGTGAGTGCCTCTTTTGACAGACCATCAACTTCTGAATTTAATTCCCGGTACACATGTTTGAAAGAGAGAAAGAGAAATGATTTTTGAAGGCGTCGAATACTTCGAAGGATGGCTTGCAAGTGAGGGGAGTGGATTTGAGACTTGTGAAGAGCCCAGTCTATTACCATTTTTGAATCTCCAAAGCATTGGAGAGAAGTAACAGATTTGTAATTAGCCACATGCAAGATAGCCCACAGAGATGCAAGCTCAGCCTTGCTGTTTGAACCTTGGCCTGACGCAAAAAGGATATGGAATTTTGAATCCATGGAGATATGAAGAACAACTCCTGCACCAGTTAATGAAGGAGAGCCTTGGCTCGCACCATCAAAAAAAGCCCATGAGAAGCTTTGATCAATAACTGGAGGTACCACATTACGAATCTTGGGAGGCTTGGGTGCACAATGATAGTCAGCTGCCCATTGAACAATTAAATCTGATGTCAATTCTTCAGGAATGAATTTTTCGTTGAATATAGCCATATTTCAAGCCCACCAAATGCCATATGTGAATAATGCAGAAAATGATTTTACCCGAGGCTCATTCCACCTCTACTTCATCCTGGATTCGAAGGAATCTGTCCATGGCATATGAGAAGCAGAAATTGAAGAAGAAGAGCGATTCCAAACGGACTTTGCATAAGAACAAGAGTAAAAAATATGAGAAACAGATTCTGTTGCATTGCCACACAGGGAGCACTGACTCGACCCTTCTCATCCCCTCCATTGAAGGTTGTCCCAGGTAAGGAGACACTTTTTTAGTGAGAGCCACAAAAATAATTTAGCTTTTAACAGGCCTTGGGCTTTCCATAAGGGAGTACTCCATGATGGAGGAACCTCGATGGTCGATTCTTCCATCGCAACTCTGTAACCCAATTTTTCCGTGTAAGCGCCATTCACACTATTCTTAGTCCACACCAGTGAATCCTCAGCATCAGCTTCAATGTAAATAAAATTGTTTACAAGAAGAGCAATAAACGTGCACCACTCAACATCTAGAGGTGGAGGAAGGTCTAAGGAATTAGCATCTCTCTATCCCGCAGATCCCCATCTTTGTTGCAAGGACACTACTGCGTCTGCAATAGTAAGGATGTTTTTATCTTTAAGGGTAGAGCGTAGCCTTTCAGATAGAAGAAAGCTATTTCCAGACCCTACCCAAGAATCCATGCCGATTTTTACAGATTTTCCATTTCCAATATTCCAAGCTATCCACTGTCCAACGAAAGGGAAGGCCAATTCCAAAGCCTTCCATCCAATGGATGCATTTTTGTGGCATTTATTCGGGTTTCTGAACCAAGAAATAATAGATTGCCCTGGAAAATATTTTGCACATAATACTCTGCTCCATAGAGAATTCGAGCATTCAGTTAATCTCCATAAAGATTTAGCAGCGAGGGAGAGACAGAAAGATGGGAGATCTTTTATGCCCTAGCCACCTAAATCTTTAGGGCGCGCCATTGCTGACCATTTAACCAGTGGTATACCTTCATCTCTTTTGCTAGCAGTCCAAAGGAAAGGAAAACACTTCTTCTGAATTTTGTGAAGGATACCTTTAGGGATAGAAGTGATGGTAGCCCAATACACAGGAATGCTTTGAAGAACTGATTTAAGAAGAACCAAGCGACCTCCCCGAGAAAGAAAACAATTTTTCCAATGAGATATTAATTTTTCAACTTTCTGGTAGAGCCATAACCAGTCCTTGAAATAATAAGAGTTTGGTTTTAAAACGAAACCCAAGTACTTAAAACCCATATCCGATTCAAAAGTGGGGTAGGGGAGCAAGCTCATTATTTGGGATAGAGTTTGCTCCGAAATGTTTTTATGAACCAACACAGACTTCTCTACGTTTATCTGCATCCCATAAGCTATTTGAAAAAGGCTCAGAATGTTATGTATAGATCTGGAATTTTCGCTGGAGCCGTACCCAAAGAGTAAAATGTCATCTACAAAGAGAATATGGGAAAGGGACTCGATGCCTGCAATGAGAATTCCTTTAAGATTGCCTGATGACTTGGCATCTTTACATAAACAGCTCAGCGCTTCAGCTATAAGTAAAAACAAAAAGGGAGATAGAGGGCATCCCTGATGGAGCCCCCTAGATGAGTGAAAGAAGGCTGAGGGAGATCCGTTGATCAAGACAACAAAGGAGGTTGATTGTATACAACCCATAATCCACTCAACAACTTCCATTGCCATGCCGATGTGAATGAGTAATAGCCTGATAAAAGTCCAATTTACCCTGTCATATGCCTTTGATAAGTCGAGCTTTAGAGCAAAGGAAGGATTTTTATTTAGATTTACAGAATGAAGGGCTTCCTGAGCCAAAGAGACCGCATCATGGATTTGTCTCTTGTCTAAAAAACCGAATTGTTCTTCCGAAATGTTGCTACTTAAGATTGGTTTTAATCGTTGAGCAATAATTTTGGAGATTAACTTATAGACCAGATTGCAACAAGATATAGGGTGAAAGTCGCCAAAATCCTTGGCGAGGATTTTTTAGGAATCAACGAAATGAAGGTAGAGTTTATAGAGCCCAATACCTTTCCGGATTGTTGTGATTCTTTAATTACCAGTAATAAATCGTTCTTCAATAGATCAAAACCCAGAAAAAATTCAATCGTTAATCCATCAGGGCCGGGACTTTTTCATTTTTGGAAACTCTTTAAGATTTGTTCAAGTTCCACTTCATCCACTTCTTTAGTAAGGGCCAAATTCATATATTCCGTGATCATTCGTGGGAACAACTGTAAAATTTGCAGAATTTCTTGGATGGCGCCTCCCTCAGGAGCGGAGAATACTTTTTTGAAATGATTAACCCCTGCTCTGGCTTTTTCATTGAAAGAACACACCAATTCCCCATTCTCATTCTTGATTTCGAAAATGGTATTTTGGTTTCTTCTATGTGCTGCAAAACGATGGAAGAATTTAGTGTTATTGTCCCCTTCTTTAATCCAGATCGCACGACTCTTTAACCGCCATAATTATTCTTCCTGAAGTAGCAACTTATGACGTTTTAATTCCAGATTTTTTAGGAATTCCATTTCAGATACCGACAGAACACCAGTGGAATTCTGTTTATAAATCTCGCTTATCTCGATTTCAGTGGATTTTAAAAGAAGCTGTTGTTTTGCATGAAAGGCCTTCGCCCAATTTTTAGTAACCCTCTTTATTTTTGAAATATTTTCTGCCCACATCTGCATGTAAGATTGTGAATGAGAAGGAGCCAAATGTTTCCAGGACGAGACTACCAGTGCTTTATAATCATCTTCCAACAACCATGTAGGATTGAATTTTAATGGAGCCGGAGGCTTTGAATCGGGAGAGACCAATGATAGCATAATAGGCCTATGGTTTGATATGCCACCTGACTCAACCCGAGACTGTACCCGCAAATCAACAGCTAACAAAGACTTAGAGTATAAAAACTGGTCCAATATTTTTGCTATAGCTTCAATATCTTTTCTGTTATTTCACCAAGTGGGCTCCAATTTTTTTGGCCGAACATCCACTAAATCATGTTTTTCAATGATGGATTGAAGAAATGGAGCAAGAGGCTCGATTCTTGCAGAAGAACCCCATATTTCCTCAAGAGAGAGGGTGAAGTTTAAATCGCCACCCAATTTTTTTTTTTTTTTTTCCGAGCTCTTAATCTCTGAAGGGAAAAAATCTCCCCAGAAGGTCCACTTATTATCACATGGACCATACATATTCAGAAGCGAAAGGGAGCTACTAGAAAAATGATCGAAATGGACGTCTTAATGAAGGAAGAGGAACATGAGGACGAAAGGACCATAAGGGAGGGACTAATAGCAGTAATAAGGCCTCCAGCCAATCCTGCTGCATCAACAGAGAAAAGAGACCAGTCAACAAGCCAT
The DNA here is from genome assembly GCA_034641835.2 of Pinus albicaulis. Classification (NCBI taxonomy): domain Eukaryota; kingdom Viridiplantae; phylum Streptophyta; class Pinopsida; order Pinales; family Pinaceae; genus Pinus; species Pinus albicaulis. The sequence goes on along the minus strand of CM076578.1, from coordinate 1,833,181,388 downwards.
TTGGATAAGATATCTCGAGCTCGAAGACCAGGCAATTTGGTTTCTTGAAGAAAAATGACATATTGATTGACAGAATGCCACAACCTTTTGAGGGCTAATTGTGAAGGGGCACCCCCAAGACCCCGCACGTTGAAGACAAAAGGATAATTTGATGCCCTTTTTAAGGGCGCTCCCTGCTCTAAGATCCCATTGAATCATTTTTTGTTTTCCTGCGCTGACATCCATCGAAGCTTGGTTTTGAGCTTTTGACAAAGCTGATTTGCGTTCGAGCGAGATTTTAGGAGGTGACACCATGAAAATACCACATTTGGAAGTAGGACCAGGGCTAATTCGAGAGGATGAGCGCAACCGCAACTTGGCGGTGTAAGGGCTAGATGGAAGACTCGAGACGTCAGACACAGGGGAAACGACGTTCAGGCAAGATGAAGGAGTAGAGCGCGGAGGATGCTGAAACACTGAGTCATCGGAAGGGAGGACCTTAGGAGGGATAGGAGGCACGTCATGACCTCCCTTTCAACCAACAACATGAATTTGAATAGGAGAAGAAGGAGGCGAATAAATAACATCAATGGGCTTACCTGTGGAGGAGTTCACCACATCGACGCTTGGCATGACTACTGAATCTTCAACAGGGGACTTTAACGGAGCTGAAGCAGGGATGGAAGCCTGAGAATTGCTCACACTGTCTTTTTTCTTCCAATTTTTTTTGTAACGGGGACGAGTGAGGTCCAGCTCTGAACAGTCCTGTGCTAAATGCCCCACCTGACGACACGAAAAAACATCTAAAGGGTAACTTCCAGTAGTCTAATTTCTGCGACCATTTTCTTCCATGCATATCCAATGCAATTCCTTCATACAACCCCTCTCTCACATCCAATTCTACTTGAATTTTTGCGCATCGTTTGTCGAATTTGGACTCCCAATCATCTTCAAGAGCAACAAAGGAACCGATTTTGTTTCCAATGGCTTCCAAGGTGTGTTGCTGTCAGAAAAATTGTGGAAGACCCGAGAGGATAACCCAAAATTTTTGGAGGTGCTGCGCAGTGTTTTCCGCATTGAAACTGATATCCCAATTTTGCAGAATTAACCCTGCCGACCCCCAGTTCCATACTCTGTTAGTGAGCTTGATTCTGTCCTCGCTGGAAGCCACCTTAAATAGAAGCCAACTGCGCGATAATTTATGAAAATCAGGGGCATAACCTAGTAGCAGCTTCCAATTGTCCTCCAACCAAGCTTGAATGGCTTCTTTGTTCGCCATGTGCCCATAGAAATGACCAACCAATGATTTTTCCAAATAGCATGGAATTTCAGAAAGAGGGATGTCGACTCCAACCACAAGTTTAGCTGAATCTGCTTTTTTTTAAAATGCTTTTCTTCCTGCGCTTAGAAGAGGTCGGCTGCAAACGAACATCATCATTCGAAGGAGGGGGTTGTGGCTGAGAGTGATTAGAAGGGGTCGAGTCATTATTTGAAGGAGAGGCAAGTGCTAGAGAATTAATGGAGGGCGAACGGGGATTGGACGAAATATTTCCAAAGGTAGCCCGCCGCATGAACTCAAACTGCTCGGGAAGCACATGGCCAGTTTCAGGACCATACGAAAATTCACGATCGTCTTCATTCATGACTCTGATGGGCATGAAGTACGTCGAACAGATTTGAAGGCCCGCGAATAATTAAGGGATTGGCTGAAAAAAATAGAGAGGGGACTGGAAATACGGCTACGCCACGTAGGAAACCCGAACCTAGAGAAAGAACTACCCTACCCAAACGTTGATCCACAGAGGATTACATGTGGGATCCTAGGGGGATCTAACCACAGAGGTGCGTACCGCATAAACGAGGCCGCAGTAGTAATCGAGAAACTCCTGCACGTATGTTCAAGCTCATTATATATGTATATATATATATATATATATATATATATATATATATATATATATATATATATTTAATATTAAAAATATTTTATAAATTTTGAATTACAACAACATTTCTACTCATTCCATTCTTTAAATTTAAAGAGATTACGTATAAATATATAACCTTTAGAAGGTGAATGTATTTTTAATACATAGAAATTAGAGTAAGAATATATATTAGGAATTTTGCTTCTGTGATCCATAAAATGTATACAAATCTTTCGGTGATAATCACATCCATAAAAATCTTTCGGTGATAATCACATCCAAGAATATTTTGACAAAATATTCTTGGATTTGATTATCATTGAGAGATTTTTATACAAGAATATATATGTGTGAACATGTCACTTTTAATGTGACGTTTCGATGTAACCGAGCTTTTATTTTTAATTTAATGTTTTTTAAAGATAAATATTTATTGATGTAACTAGTTTTATCAATTTTATTTTTTTTTTTAAATAAAATTTTATGGTTTATTATTTTATATATTCAACTTAAAGGTTTTTGTTTTCATGGATTATCAACTTTGTTACATATTTATTTATTTTTAACATAAAAATGAGTAATTGTTATTAAAATCCGCGCTCATTTGCAGCAAAATTTGCAGGAAACCCATAACAATTTCCTTTCAGAGAACATGATTTTCATACAAAATGCATATGATGTTCCATTCAAATCCGAGGAGTGTGGGAGATTAAATCCCAATGTCTTACATGTCTTTCATCATTAGCGAGCACCACATGAGAGAGTAAAGGCTTAATACATCCACCAAGGAGAGAGTTTATCCCCAAGGCTTAATTTGTTTCATGAATTTCAAGTTTATGCCCAAGACTTTGGGGGAGCGCTTTAACCATAGGGGCCATAGAGATTAGGGGAGGGGGTGAAAACATTGACTCCCATCTAATTCCAATTGAGATTCCTCCAAGGGGCATGCACGATTATCCTACAAATTTGGTTCGACATTATTAACTCTGAGAATATGATAATAGTGCTTAGAATGAAATAAAACCAAGGGCACTATGAATCCTATGAATTAAAAGCGAGAGAGAATTGTCGTTAGGGGAAGAGCCAATGTTCAAATGTTGTATGATGATCATAGAGTCCCCTAGAATAGTTAAGTCCCCAATTCTTTTGTTTTTGGAAATTATGAGACTGATATAGAGGCTATATTTACATGTTTGTATCGATGTACCAATTGATTTGCGTGGGGTTTAGTGTTTATCAAGTCATAATGAAAAACTTATGGGGAGTGGTTGAGGGTGGGAGACAATTGCGGGATAAAAATTATCCCAAGGGGCATCCAGGCATGATTGAGTCTCACACGATCCTAGTGACAAAATTTCACAGTTGAGCATGTTGTCGAAGGTTGACCCCAACCTAAGCTCAACCTAGTTGGAATATATATATGGCTGGACACTTTTCCATGAATTATTTGAGAGTTATAATGACGAAGATAAGTGTACTTATCTTTGTTTCCACAAGTGAATCTTCTTAAATCAAATTTTCAATTTTGGTTGATCTTTCTTTTCACTTGTCAACATAGTATTTTTTAAGTTAGACAATGTTTCATATTAATCCATATCACAAAAAGGTACATTATATTTTATGTGCTAGTTGTTTTGCCATTGGGAAACCAAACTAGTAGCACAAAAGTAAAGCCTTAATTTTTCTTGTGAAAAAATTCTAGATAACATAAACTAAGAAAAATTGCAATCCTATGGCTTAATTGTTTGGGAAAACAAGGTATTCCATATAGGACTAACACCTTTACTAACCACTCAAACAACTAGACCAAATATCACAACGCTAGTGTTTTTTTGTGGTTAAAGCCTTGTAAGAGGGAAATAGCCCACGACCCCAACCAATGTGGCCACTTGAGGAAATTTTATTAGTGCAAAAGAAAATAATTTACATAAGATAGTTCTCACAATCATTCATCAACCATGACCTTCCATGCTCTTTAAATAGAGATCATAGATCAATCGAGTTTCAAGCCACAAATCAATGACCATTTGTATTTAGGAGAACATAAGAAGTCAGATCACTTTATGTTTACAACATATCGCGATTATCAAATTATAATGCAACTAATGCATACTAGATAAGCACAATATGAAACCCACTTTTATCTAATATACACATTAGACCAAGTTGAACTTAAGTAACTCTTATGTGTTTGAATATTCCTAACATCCCCCCTTATGAACAACTTGGGACGAGATCGCAAGATTTACAAATGTGACACAATAAGAAAGAGAAGGAGGCATTAGAGCTTATCCCCTCTTAATGGCAGCTTCTTGAAATCCTAATGCAGAACGAAGTTTAGAAAACTTTGCTTCTATAAGAAACTTTGTGAAAATGTTAGCAACTTGCTCATTGGTTGGGCAAAGGAATACTTCAATAACTTGATCATGAATGTGTAATGTTCCCTAATAATAACTAGCATAGATCCATCTAAAGCATAGATCTAACATGAGCCGCGAGGGATGAAATTTATTTTGTTGCAAACTTATTTTAGAGTGCAAAAAACAATTTGTATTTTTTTTACTGTTTAAATTGCATTTTTAAATGTTATATAGATTAAATAACACGTGTTTTGAGCCATTTTATATTAATTCATGTTAAAATATTTTATTCATACCTCACATTAGATATTTTATTCTATATGACATTAAAATATTTTCTTTTAGCATTTTTTTCTATACATATATAAAGTTGATATAAGACATTAAAATATTTTTGAAATACATAAGGTTTAAACATCTTACTCACATATTTTCTTTTGCTTCTAATTATTTTACATGATATTAGGTCATATGGACAATTAATTAAAAATGCATAACATATGTTTTTTTTCCTTTTTATTGTAGAAACATTGCTTTTCTATTTAGAGAATATTTTATTTTTATTTTAAGAGGGATGGACATACTTAAACATCACATTCTCATTGGGTTGTACAACAAGTCACATTGTCTATCAAGAGCCTAGATGGATCAAATCTCAATCTTGAAAAAAGTTTTGCACGCCAATTAATCCATTTTAGTGCTTGGTAAATATGTGATTAATATAGATCTATAGTGGTAATTTTTCATTGTTTAAATTGTATATTTTGATATACTTTTTATTTTTATTTTTTATTTTTTTATTTTTAATTTTTGTTTTAATTTATTTTTTATTTATTTATTTATTTTTGAATAAGTCTAATCTATTAGTATACAAAAAGGTTACATGGTGGCCAGGGCCTCAGAAGTTCTGGCCCATGGTATGGGCATTCTGATACAACAGACATGTTCAAAATTTATCAAGCAAATCAACAAGAGAGTGCCGCCCTCATAGGGGAAACCGGCCATGAAGCGCCGACAGTTTATCAAAACACAGTAACTAGGAGAAATTACGCATACAAAATTGTTCCCAGTAAAAAAACACAGCCGCCCGCAAAGGGGAAATCGGCGACTCGACAAACTGTAAATCTGAAAGTGACCAAGCAGTGGCAGCGAGCAAGTTACAGTGACTAACTTGGGCTGTCGTCCATCCAAAATCGTGCAGAAATGGAGATTAACCATTTAAGTACCTTGAGAGGAGGGGGGAGATTCTACCACGCGACAAGCATAGGCATAAGGGTCGTCCTCATCCTGCTTATCATCTTTAGCACTGGAACAACCTCGCTTGGTGTCGCCCGAACCAGCATCAACTCTGAGATCCTGCGAAGTGCTACACTCGACCGCTTTTCTTTTCTGACCGCCTCCAGAGGGAGAGCTAGGCCTTTCAGCATCCTTATGCGCCAGATCAGTTCTCGGAAGCTCGATACTCATTTTAGGGGGCTCTTCTTTAAAATCAATGGTAATGGTGGCTGTAATATTCTGCCTGTTGAGCATACAAGGGAAACGGAGCTGGGCGGAATGCTGATGACCGGGGACAAGACTGGAAATGCCTCTTGCTGGCTGAGAAATCCCATGACCAACACTGATGCCACGACCACTTCTGGTCTCAGGGTAACGGCCCAACGAGTTTTCCGAGGAAGGAGACGAGGAGCTCGGAGAGGTGGAGGGAGGGTGGCGGGGTGGACAACCATGGCTTGAGCCGTGACGACACCGCATCCTCTGACGCAGATGAGGCATTGGACACATATGAGAATGACTGAACGGGACAAAGCAAGACTAGGAGGGCAGGGAATAAGCGGGCGGACTAGTGCAAAGCTCTGAAGGTAGTGAATGGGCGAATGGACCAGGGAAAAAGTCAGAGTGAGACCAGAGTCCCCGAGAACAATTGGAGCTCTGCGTAACATGAAAACCTGGAATGAAGTCAATGCAACAGAAAATTGAACATCTGCGCCTAGTGCTGTTTTTGGAGCTGTGCTCTGAGACAGCCGGGGAGCAGAAAGAGCGCAGAGGCAACAAAGCAGGCGTGAAGGTTCCAGAGGAATCCATATTGCTGAAGAACGGGCGCGAACATGGGTGACTGTGCTGCATAAATGCAGTGGGGCAGTTGGAAGTCTCATCGTAAATGCTATTAATGAGGACGAGGACAAGAGGAAGGGTGGCGGTGGTAGAATCCCACGCACATGCCCAAATCCTCTGCCACATATCATGCCCTTTGATCACTCGCATCCGGGGCTTGTAGATCTTGGTGCACCAAGGAAGTGCAATCTTGGATGAGTTGTGCATCATCAGAGTTATGGAGAGGGCCCTCATAGAAAGGAAGAATCTGAGTGGCTCCTTGATTAGCCAGTCGATCAGCAACTTTGTTGGTTGTGTGTCTAATATGCTTAAAGGTGATGGCTCTTGGCACCTTGAGCCATTTTTCAATTTGTTCCAGTCTGCTTAGAAGCCGCCAACTCAAGGCCACTTTGGTTGCTGTAGAGCAAGAGTGGAGTCAAATCGCTGCCTCAATGAGGATCTGAGAGTCCCCTTCAACTTCCAGAGGGAAGAAGTTCTCTTTATCAACTATGCATAACCCATGCCATAGGCCTTCGAGTTCAGCTGCATTGTTAGAATCGCGACCAAGAGAGCCAAATAAGATGTAGGAGATAGTTCCTTCATGATTCCTGAAGATGCCTCCATAGCCTACTAAGCCAGATTTCCTTTTGGAGCTCCATCAAAGTTCATTTTGAAAGCCTGAGTCAAGGGAGGAGACCAGGAGATAGGCGACTCAATATGCTTCGAGGAATTCTGAAATCCCCCCCAGAGTATTTGAGATCGAGGTTCCATATTTTCAAAATGAGACATTCAGCCGGCGAAGAAGGCATATCAGAATCTTGCCAGTGATCAAGAGCTAAAGTTTCTTGTAGGTTGCGCTTGAGATGGACCAAAGGATTTCAACCGGTGTGGATTTGTCCTTGAATGTCCTGCAATTGCGTTCTTTCCAAGCGGACCAATATATGAAGCCTGGGAACAAGTTCCAGATGGCATTGAGAAATTGACTTTGGAAGGGCTGCGAAGGCCACCATATGATGGTATTGTTGATATCACCAACCTGTCTACCTATTCTTCTAAAGAAAATGGTGAATTGGTCCCAAAGATGAGATACTAAGGTGCATGAATCAAGGAGGTGCTGGATGGTTTTTCCTGAGAATTACAATTGGGGCACCTAGAAGGGCCGATAAAACCTCGTTTCAGTAGATTGTCCCACGTGAGAATTTTCCCTTTGCTGAGGAGCCAAAGGAAAGAGGAGATTTTAGGCCAGGTTCTGGGAAGCCAAACCTGAACCCATATGCGATCCTGCTGATTCTGCAGGGGGCAATAGAGTAACCTGTAAGCTTCTTGGGTAGAAAAGTTACCCCGTGGAGTGTATCCCCACCTCAGCCTATCTGCTTGGGTAGAGACTTTGATCCTTCTTAAGCTGAGCTCCTGTTCAATGTTGCCATAAGTCTCCCCCTGCCAGTTCTCTTGCCAAGTGAGAGCTGGTTTCCACAACTGGTGATTATGAGAGGAGAGGGGTTGCCAGAACTGATTGACTTGATTGGGGATGGTGTTCTGAAGAACTCTTTGCCACAGTGGCTTATGGAAAAGCATGGATGGTTTTGGAATTTGTTTCCATGAGTCTTCCCAGAATCTAGATTTGTCTCCTGAATGGATCTCCCAAAAACTGTGAGCTTGAATGAAAGCACTATGTTGTTTTGCAGCATTCCAAATCATCGATCCAGGAGTATTCGTGATGATGCGGATGAGATGCTCCTGGGGTCTACCTGGAGCATATTTGACCTGCCAGAGACGAGCCCAAAGGATGTTTGGTTTAGAGATCCAATTCCACCAAATGCGGGCTCCCATGGTATGGTTGCTATGAAGTGGATCTCTCAAACCCGGTCCTCCAGCGCTTTTTGGGGTGCACACCTCCGTCCATTTGACAAAAGCCCATTTTCTGTTGAGGCCAAAAGATCCCCACAGAAAATTCCTCTGTAAGTTGCGAATTTTCTTTAGAACCCATTTTGGAGCAGCCATGATGGAAAAGAGATAAAGAGGCATAGCTTGGAGTACAGATTTGATCAACATGATTCTGCTAGCCATATTAAGAGAACGGTACGTCCACGAGGAGAGTCTGGCTTCTAGCTTATCAAGGAGGGCTCTCTAAGAGGCGTGCTTGATGACCGAGTCTACTAGGGGAGCCAAAGATACTTGGAAGGAAGAACATCAATCAGAAAGCACAAGATTCTAGCAATACTGCGTTGAGAGATGGAGGGGGTATTGAAGAAGAAAATTTGGGATTTTTCTGATTTAATGGTGGTTCCAGAAGCATCAGAGAAGGTGTTAAGTAGGGATTTGAAGGCCCGGGCTTCTTGTACAGACAGATGGCCAAAAAGCAAGTTGTCATCAACAAATTATTGATGAGTGATAGGGGAGTTGTCATGCAGAGAGATCCCTTTAATAGAGTCGGTGGAGGTAGCATGATGAATGAGGCGACTAAGGCCTTCTGCCATGAGAACGAATAGGAAGGGGGACAGAGGATCACCCTGGTGGATGCCTCTAGAGGACCAAAACGGAAGGGAGGGAGAGCCACTAACAAGGATAGAGAGGCTAGGGGACGACAGAAGGCTCATAATCCACCGAGTCCAAGGGGCATTGAAACCAAAATCCAGGAGCATTTGTTTGATATAATTCCAACTTAATTTGTCGAAAGCTTTAGATAGGTCTAGTTTGAGAAGCATACCTGGTTTCTTAAGGAGTTTGAGTGAATGAATCACTTCATGCGATAAGATATGCCATCCAGGATTTGTCGCCCTTCCACATATCCGGTTTTCTCTTGCGAGATAAGGAGAGGTAAGAGGGGCTTGAGCCTGTTCGCAATGACTTTGGAAATCAGCTTGTATATGATGTTGCAGAGCGCAATGGGCCTATATTTGTCCAGAGTGCTTGAATTCTCCTCCTTGGGGATGAGAGCAAGAAAGGTCGAGTTCAGTGAAGGAAGAACCAAGTGCATGGAGCGGGATTCCTCCACTAAAGCCCAAACCTCCATCTTGATTTGCTCCCATAATGAGTGGAAGAAGTTGGCCGTGAAGCCATCCGGGCCTGGCGCTTTTCCATCTTTGAGTTGAGCTATGGCTTGCTCTACTTCATGAAGAGTGACTGGCTCGAGCAACATCGCATTTTGATCCTTAGTAATAATTTTAGGAATATGTTGTGTGATGGATCGAATAGCATGATGTCGATTGCCTTCAGGTTCCTGCAGAATATTTTGGAAGTACCCTCTGAGCTCTTTTTCAATGTCCTCATGCGCCTCTAAACAAACTCCCTGATTATTATTGAGAAAAGCAATGTTGTTATGCATCCTTCTTTGAATAGTGGACCTGTGGAAAAATTTTGTGTTTTTCTCCCTGTCTTGAAGTCATCTGACCCTGGATTTCTGTCGCCAAAGAGTCTCCTCTTGTTGCCTACTCTTGTCAATTTTTGTGAGGAGATCGATTTCTTGACTATCATAATCCTCTGTTCTGCCTTCAGTGATGATTTTCTATTGTAGAAGGCTCATTTGAAGCTCTTGCTCTTTCTGGTTGTTGAAGATGTTACCAAACTGAGATCGATTCCAATGTTTGAGCGTGTGCTTGAGATTTATTAGCCTTTGTTGGAATTGAAACATTTTTGAGCCCTCAGGTGGTACATAGGAGTGCCAAGCCTTGATGACAAGTTCTTTAAAACCGTTGTGGGTGAACTAGAATGATTTGAATCGAAAAGGCCGGTTGCATCGCGAGCTCGGACGAGCCCATTGAAGGAGGATGGGCCAATGATCCGATCCAGCAAGAGGCAATATGGAAGAATGGAAATCACCACTAAGATGAATAGCGTTGTTTGACATGAGAAATCGATCTAGGTGGGAGGCAATGTGTTGCGGCCCTCTACGTTTGTTGGTCCAAGTGTACTTACCATTGGAGGTCTATAGATCCACGAGCTGGTTGCGTAGAATGAAGTCTTTGAAACCTAAGAAATCCCCATCCAGCCTGTGCCTTCTGCCAGATTTTTCCTCTGAGGAGGTGGTCATGTTAAAATCCCCCCCACAGATCCAGAGAGGGAAACGCCTCAAGGAGTTTAGATCTGTTAAAGTAAGGAGAAAATCTAATTTCTTTTGGATTTCTTGCGGGAAATATACATTGGTTAGGTGCCCATGTATGTTGGTACCAACAAGATGGAAGGTCATTTGAATGAAATAGTGCGAAGCATGGAAGTCATAAAGAGAAAGAAATTGAGGATCCCAAATGATTGCGAGCCCTCCTGAGGCGCCTGAAGCATCCACCGTAACTGAGCGGCAGTTTGCCCAAACTTTGGGGCCACAATGTGTTCAAGAGCTTTGTTGTTACATTTCGTCTCCTGAAGATACACAATCGAAGGTCTGTTTTGTTGTATCATATTTTTAAGCATTCTGTGTTTTGAGGGGCTATTAAGCCCTCTCACATTCCAAGAGATAAGCTTCATGAGGAACTATGAGGAAGAGCCTTGTAGAACTTTTTCAACTTGGGAAATCTGCCAGATTCCACAAGTATTTCGCCAATAATAATAGTTCTTTGTAAGTCTGTCTTCCTTCCTCTTTTTTTTGTTTCTTTCATAATTTTCCTTCCGTCCCATAGGCTTCCTGCTTGAATGCCCAACGAGTTTCTCTGCTGTGCGTGGGAAAGGACCATTTCCATATTGTCTATATGTCGAGGGTGAATGTTGCTATATTCTCTCTGATGGCATGCTTCTTCCAGAGCAAGAATGTCCAGCTCCCCCAAATCATCACTTTCAGGTTCTTCTTCCATGAGGGTAGGGGCATTCTGATCTCCGTTGTCCGGACCATGAAGGAGGACCAGAGCCTGGGAACTTTCCACTTCCATGTGCGTGGAGATGGGAACAGAAGGCTTGGATGGATCTGCAACAGATGTGGAAGCATGAGAGTCAGTTGAAGCTGCGACAACATTCAGGGGTTTGAGAGTAGAGGCTGTAGAATCGGGATGAGGGTTAGAGGCAGAGGGTTGGGCTTGTTGAACCCTAGGAGGATCTTGGGTGGCAAGAACTTCAAAGATGTTGCTAGTGTTAGGATGACCGGGGGCGGTAGAGATAATGCGGGATTTCTTGGAATGTTTCTTCCTGGAAGAAACCTTGGTGAAGCCATCCGCATCTTTTCCAACTTCAGGGGGGTGGATAATGGGCTTCTGGGTCAGAGGACAATCTCTGAACAGGTGGCCATGCTCATGACATTTTCTGCAGCGGAATGGAACTTGCTCATAGTCAATAGTCTGAATCCATTCAAAGTCATCATGAAATAAGCTTACCGAGTCCGTAAGAGGCTTAGCAAGGTGCATGTGGACACAGATTCTGGCGTAGGAAGTGTAGCGTCTGAGTTTTGTTTCCTCAACAACCTTTATGAACTCTCCCAGACCATTGCCAATGTCCTGCAATGTCTCTTTGTCCCAGTATTCCAGAGGCAGGGAATACATGCGAATCCAAACTGGAGCCCAACAGAAGTCTTCCCTGTCTGGATGAAATATTTCAATCTAGTCATGCAGATACAGACCCGCTGAGTTGAAGAAGTATGGGCCTCCTTCAAAGATGTGGGTCTTGTCCTCTAGGAAATGGAAGATAGCGGTGAAGAATCCTTTGGGGCCAAGCTGCAGAGTCACTTGTCCCTTGGGCTTCCATTTGGTCATTATCCATCCTTGCAAAGCCTTCTCAGTTGGACAAAGTCCGATGAACTTTACAATGAGGGCGTGATCTTTCATATACTGTATGTGACCATTGATATGGTGACTAGGGAGGTCGATTTTGACCCGATCTGCCACATTAGGGATGCAAGTGGCAGAGGAAACTTTTGGCTGAGCATCAGAAGCTGCCTGTTCGGTGCTCTCGTTCCTAGGGACGTCAGTGCTTGTGTTTGCGTCACTTATATTGTCTGTAGTGGGGATCTGGTCGGAACCTTTCTGCAACCCTTGCGCAGAGCTTCCTGGCAAGTCTGGCGTCGCCGCAGGGCCTGATTTTGGTGGAGGGGGGAAGATCCCGCCCCTCCTTAGGGGGAAGACATACATAAACGTCAGTGGAAATGCCTGTAGAATCTGCAACCACTGGAAAAGAGGAACATACTCGCAGGCATGAAAGAATCCACAGTACAGGGTTCACGAAAAACCCTAGAACTAGAAAGCCGCGCAGCGTATCCGACCTCTCCTATATTTTGATATTTCATCATTATTAATATTTTATATTAAAAATTGAATGAGTTGCACATTTTGCTCTTATTAAGAAGTAACTACTCTACTTTACTTTTAATTGCTTTTTCGTTTGGAGCTAAGGTTAACATTAATAAACACACACTTTCTGTAAAGAGAGAGAGTGTGTTCATAATGGAATATATTAGTTAATATGGATATTCAAATAGTTTGTTTAAGTTCTATATTAAGATATTTATAAGAGACTGAGTTAATTCTCGTGTTAATATCTTTTAAATTGTTTATTTATATGGTTATTTATTTTTTTTATTTTTTTTGTTTGGCGACATGAACGGAAATTATTTTTATTATTTTTTTGAGGACGTGACGTACTTACACATGTCCCTCATACTGGATTGTAGAATGAGCCTCTCGGCTCAATAAAAAATAAAAATAATAAATAATAAAAAATCAATAAATAAATAAAATAAAATAATATTAAAATAAATAGTAAATAAATAATAAGTTAATAATAATAAATACATAATAAATAATGAAGAAAGTATAATAATAATAAATAAATAAAATAGTAAATAATAAAGTGGAGTTCTAAATACATATATATAAAAGTAAACTATAAAAATAATTAAAGTTAACAAAAAGTAAAAAGGAATAAAATAAGAAAGAGTTAAACTAAGAAAACTATAAAAATAGTAAAAATAAGTAAAGTTAACAAAAAGTAAAAATGGATAAAATAAGAAAGAGTTAAATTAAGAGAAACATTTCCCGGATGCGGGTGTCCCTTAGCGGATTTTTCGTTTGCCATTTGGCCACACCGTCGCCATGCATCCTTCCTTGTCATGAGGAGGCACAAGGTCCTGATGTGGGTGATATTAACTGTGCCAGCCCTGCTTCGTCCTCCACAGCCTTAACTGCTCTTCATTTCACCCACTGCGTCTTTATTCCCGTGCGTACTGGTAGCAAGCCGCCTTGGCTATATATGGACAATGGCGTTGTCCCTCTCCAATAATTATCACTCAAATTTTCTACCATTTTTAATCTTGGCCCTGTCATTCCCTGCGACGACTCTGCCCCTCACGTTGCCTTGCACGACCGCTCAACCCATCTGCATAATGCTGGTCTCTGTCACTCTGCCTGTCTGCCTCCCCCAGTTCCTTCATATTATCGCAATTCGACTTCCACCATGTCGCGACGCCACCATATGCGGTGCTGTAGAGGTGGCGGTCATGGCTCGCCCTCCCAACCTCCCATTCACGCCATGGTAGAGTAGACTATGGAATTTTACCTAAATTTGGATGCGCCAAAGGTCCTGGATCCTAAACGCCTCTCTGCCCACATATCCCTGCGCCATCCTGAAGCTTCGGCTTGCCCATATGGTTCAAGATCCATGAAGCAGATGCGTAAATCCACCATGTCTCCATCCTCCCTTCATCTACCTCGTAAGATGATGGCGCTACCTGTTAAGACTGCAGAGGATTCCTCGGACAGTGGTGGCAGCAGCAGCTTAGCTGAAGGTGGCAAAGACATAAAGACAGGCGCCCACTCGACCTCCACTCTAGATTTGGACCCCTAGCTGTCCAAGCACGCGGACGATATCTCTGATTACGGGTGCTTCATCGAGGAAGATAAACCTCCCCAACCTTTTCAGGATGATAAGAAGTAGCAAGCATAATGTCATGGTTCCCACTTGTCATGTTTTTCTCTGTTATATTCTAGTTCCTCTGTCTTTTTATTTTCCGCACTGCATAATTTTGTACAATGCTGGTTTCCCCCCAGCGACAACAATTTTATTACTATATGGACTGGTTTTTTGGGCTAGTTTCCCCTCCCGAGGCAACCCCAATTTTGTTTTTTTGAGTTTTCCCATCGGAATTGGCTAACGCAGCAATTCTGGTTTGGTTGATGATTTGTAACACTGTCCTTTTGTATTATATAGTAGCAGTAGCCATATTTAGAAAGAAAAAAAATTAAGAGAAACATTAAATTAAGTAAAAATTAAAATAAATAAATAAAAGTTGCATGTTTACACATGGAATGGACGATGAGGAAGATGAGATTCATCATTCATTCATCCATTCTCTTGGGAGAAAAGTGTTGTGAGACAAAGGATTCCTTGGCAGTAGTACATTGATTGAGGGCTCGGGGGTGGCCAACTGTAGAAAGATTATGTGCAGCTCAACCTACGGTTGGGTGGAGAGTCATCCCCAAAAGATTTGTTGCGGTTAGTAGAATTCAAAGAGCATTCAACTCCAAAAGCTCAAGTAAGGAATATTATCATTACAAGTAAGTCGTGGTCCGCATGCACACATTCTATGGCTTTTTTTTGTTTTGTTTTGTTTTGTTTTGTTTTTTTTAAGTTAGACTATCTCTATTATATTATACAAAGAAAAAATTACATTACTTATCCTCCCGATTTGGCAAGCCAATTCCAGAGGGAAGTGTCAAGAGTTTGAAACCAGAATACAGACTTCCCCAGATGGGGAAACCAGTCCACCAGTAGTACAAAAAAAGCGCTGTCCATAATAGGAAACCACCATACACAATATCAAAATTTAAACTTAAGCTACAAAGTAGAGTCTTCCAAAACATTTTTGAACTAGAAAACGTTACGAAAAAACTGGAAAGACATATGAGCATCCTGCAAATTAAACTAGTGTGGACCTTCATTCTTCTTGCTGGAGTTGGGGTCTTCCTCCTCGATCTTGCAAACATCGTAAGAGTCATCCTCCTCTTCGCTCAGTGTGTGGCTAGAGGCCTGAAGCCGTGGCGACGCTGCAAAGTATGGCCGATTGGATGTGACAGCAAGTTGACTGGTGTCCTCATTCTGATCTCCATCGCTGCTGTTGGAGCTTCGACCATCACTGGAACCCGAGTTGTTGCTGGTGCAGTGGCTGCTGCTAGAGGCACTCTGCACAGGGAATGCTTTCATCTTGCGAGGGATAAAATTTGGCTCAGGCGGGATGGTGGATTTGCACGGTCGTTTCTTGGGGCAAATGCTAGAGGAAGACGAAGGTGAAATAGGGAGCTGCAGGGATAATTGAGCGGAAATATTTACAGGGTCGAGCCTGCTCGGTTCCTCCCAGCCCACAGACAGGTTAAGCTCCCTGCCCATGGCGTGCGATAAGGGTGGTCTGGAAGGGAGACTGCGACGTCCAACTCTTCGGCACCTCATACGGGGACGCCAAGGCATGACTATCGAGGGAGCGGAAGTGCAAGATAGGGAGGGCACGCTTGATAGTATAGGAGAGGAGCCACCACCTGAGAATGTTGCGGGAAGCCTGAGGTAGGGCAAAGCAGGGCCAAAAACCAAAGGATGAAAGGGCGAGCGGGAGGCATGCATAGATAATAGCAAGGAGAGCTGAATGGAGGTCGAATGAGCGTGGGATGCAGGCTTAATAGCCATGGTGACAGAATCGAGAGCCCTTAATGCTCTGCAACAAGAGGATGTCAAAATGAAGGTGGTGGAGTGTGAATTTATGGCTGGCTAGTTTAAGCATTTAACTCTGGGCTAGCGACCATGTGCGGGCGCGTGGGGCGAACAAATGCCCCGCCACATGGCGCCCATGTGGCCCCTCAAATTACGGCAAGACAACCGCATCCGGGTGCACACATTCTATGTGTTAACGTGCAACTTTTATTTCTTTATTTTAAGTTTTACTTAATTTAATGTTTCTCTTAATTTAACTCTTTCTTGTTTTATTAATTTTTACTTTTTGCTAACTTTACTTATTTTTACTATTTTTATAGTTTTCTTAGTTTAAGTCTTTCTTATTTTATTCTTTTTTACATTCTCTTAACTTTATTTATTTTTATTATTTTTATAGTTTACTTTTATATATATTTATTTAGAACTCGAGTTTATTATTTACTATTTAATTAATTTATTATTATTATATTCTCTTCATTATTTATTATGTATTTACTATTATTGATTTATTATTTATTTTAATATTATTTTATTTATTTATTATTATTATGGGACACTACATAATGAGATTTTTGACGAAGTGCATTTGAAGCTTAGCATGTTTGTTGCATTGATGCTAAACAAGATATTTGTAAAGCGTAATGGAACTCTGATTATTGCACCAGAGGATGGTCAAATGTTACCATTGGAATCCAAACTATGAAAGGATATGTCAAAGTCATATGACTCCTTGACTTGCATTAACCATTGCTTAGTCTGCTTTTGTTGAAAAAAGAGAAATGACCTGCTGCTTTTTACAACCCCAAGTGATAGGTATTGAACTAAGACTAAAAACATAACTTGTAGTAGACTTCCAATCATTGGGGTTGCCAACCCAATCTGAATCAGTGAAACTAACCAACAAAGGAGCCTGATGTCTGCTCCCAATTTTGGTAGGCCTTCAATGCCATCACCATTAACTCTTCCCAATATAGATGCATGCCAAATTATGATCTTGTTTCTTTAATCCTAACATATCATTGCACAACTCATAATTCAATACAAAATGAGCTTTCCTTCACCAGATGCCCCCACAATCCTTCAGGCACACTATTTGAACCAATTAGTCTAAACATGCCCAGTTATGGTAACAACAATTGTATACACATAACATGTAGTCAATTGTGGTAGCAGGAAACTGATTAAACCACCCAAAATACTTAATTATGGTTTCAATTATTTATAAACTCATAACACTTCAGTGTTTGGGTTTATTAAAATGAATAGTGAATTACCAATAACAAATCAACTAGATAGTTAGCCTAACACTTTCATCTTGACCACATGAATTTTCTATTCTTGTAGTAGTCCATAATGGTTATCAGGCCTAACAAATCTTCCTTTTGGATTATCTCTCAAACCAATCACTTAATAAACCTCTACTTCTGCTTTATTGAAAAAATATTAACAAATGCTCTAAGCCTACCATTCAACCCTCACAAACATGATTAACAGGTTTAATGAATTCTCAACGCTTTGACTCACACAATGCTCTATTCTCACAAAGACAATTCCCCTTCAACGTGTACATAAAATTAATCTGATTCCTGAAAATATAAACACCAATATTCAACATAGGCTTCATTGCTTCTCTCCCACGCTTAGGTAAGCTTACACACTTTCAATTTCCTGCACGCTTCGAAGTTAGGAACATGTATTGTTGCTATATTGTCAGATATTTAATTCAGAGACGATTTCTTCCCTTTTAGAGGAATTTCAACCCATAATGTATACATAACCAACACCAAATACTATGGGAACAATTTTAGCAATTTTGCATTAAATATTGGAATCTTACCTCAATGTAAAGCACTAAGAATCAATTTGTCTCATTGTACAAACATGCCCACAACCCTCTACGATGCAATTCCCATGTTCTCCATACAATGTCAATTTTCATTGAGCACGGTTTGATACATTTTCCAGTCTCTTGAATTCCATCATGTTGTGCTTGAGTTAGCCTGGAAATACACAAAAAAACCCCATTCAACATGTAATTTGATTGACACACACTGTCCATACAATTTTTTCATATGGTATTAGTTTACTCTCAATGCAGATTGGTAAAATATAACTTCGCCAACAAAGTTAGACTTGATATCAATTATCCTCACGAGATACCATCACAATTCCAATATATGAAATATATCTACATAGAGTGTTGCTTATGAAAAGACAATCATTTCCATACCAAGAATACACAAAGATAGTCACAATTAGAGAGCATATACACATGATTTTCATAACCAGATTTAGATATAGATAGTACTTGGTTGGATTTTTAATGCAGGAACGTAGCCCTTGGCCCTTTTCTTTTTCACGCACTCCCCCCCCCCCCATTTATCCTTTTTCTAACGTTCACACGCTTACAATGTTTTTTTTTATCCTTGAAAAAATGATAACTAATTTAGTTTATATTATATACAAAGATTTCTCCCCTACAATGTCTCATCCCTAACAAATTATTTCAAGGCACAATGGCTAACTAACATAAATCTAACTATCCCTACTGAAGAGATCAAATATTTTCTTTTTTTCTATTTCCCCTAATTATCAATATTCACATATGTCTTAAAACATAGATTTAATTACATCAAGGATTTAGTTCCTCAACAAATTTTGAGACCCCTCTTTTGCACTTGTCTTCAAAAAGTTTGATGCTTTGGAAGTAAGGATGCTCCTACATTAGACTTCCAAATTAGAAAAAATTCATGACCTCATGGTAATGTGCCATTAATTCCCGAATCCTCGAGGATCTCAAAATTTATTTTGTAACTGGTTACCCATCTCATCACGTTGGTGTTTATTTTTGATGTTTCCTTCACTTCTCCAGGTTTCCAAATCCCATGTTTTTCTCATCCACTTGCCTTGCCGATGTAAATATTATGAGTCAAATGTACTTTGTTGTTGGCTGTCCTTTTTCTATTGTTGTACCTTCTCTTAATCATCCTCTTCATTAACATCCACAACTTGTCAATTTCCTCATCCAACTGTGTCCTTTACTGTTGAAATTTACTTTCATCCCTCGTTTTATATTGCTTTATCTTCCTTGTGTAAAAGAGTTACAAGAATCTTACAAAATTCCAGTTTAAACATTTACTTCAAAATTTGTTACTCATGCCTTACAAATTCCTCTTCATTATTGTCTTTTAAGACAATTTCCTTTTCTTCTAGTTTCAACTTTACAAGTTGAATCTTCATTTTCTAAATTACTAATATTTCCTCAAGAAGTTTCAACTCTTCACACAAATTAGTAAAATTGTCTTGAATGAAATTTGTAATCTTCTCATGATATTTATCATTTGTGTCCTATGACAACTATTTCTTCTTCCTCGAAATCTACATATTCTTCCTCTGACATAAGACTTTCATTGTACCTTATGAGCATTTCATTTGTACACTGCTCTTCATCTTTGTCATCCTTTGGTTTTCCTCAAGAGCCAATTTCATTATGTTTTCTGTCCTAACAAATTTCGACAATTCTCCTTCAGAAATTTCTCTCTTTCACTGTGTGTGAGCCTTCCTCGTCTGATCTTTTTGAGACATTGTTATCTCAACTTCTTTTAGAACATAATTTAAAGTTCATCTTCTCTAATATTCCTACATCACAGGATTTTGGTAATGTCTTTCCTCACTGCTTTGTAAAAACACTCCTCCTTCTTATATACTTGTCACACAATTCAAATTTTGGTTTTTTTTATCTTTGTGACAACGGTAGATGGTTGTCCATCTTCCTTAAAACTTGCAACTATACACAAATTATCAAATTTAAAATCATAAGGCAATGTGGCCTCATTTGCTACTTTAGTCATCAAATCCTCATGCTGATCTTCGCTCTTCAAAAAATTTATGAGATTCTCCATTGGTCTCCTGTCAGCATTATTTCCTTTGGTTAAATGAAAAGACTTCACTCCGAGATTCACTTGGAATGCTTTCCACTAACTTGTTTTCCTCACCATCCAACATTATATCCAAATTATGTTCTTCTCCTCTTTTATTATTCTCTTGGTTTTCGTCATAAGCCAACATTGTTAGTTTTTGTAGCATTGGATGTTTTTTTAGTCTCCACAATTATCAAAGAGGCTAATAAACACCAGGACTACAAGACCCAGAAATTTTTTAAGGAAAATCCACCTAGAAATGCATTAATTAAGTTAATTAATCAGTAATTAATTTTTTTCCTAAGTCTAACTTAGGGAAAATGATTAATTAAAAATAATTAATTAAGGAAGGTGAGATTTATCTATAAACTCACACGGACCAACTAGGAAATAATCTCAACCATTGATTAAGTTTTAATCTTGGCTGTTGGAGTCCCATAGTGAGATTATAAGAAGAAGTCAATGGGTAGATGGAGGAGCATATTTCAGATTGATTTCTTTGGGAAGTTAGATTTTGTAAGGAGCAACAACATTTTTCCAAAAGAGTTTGAGCCAGAAAATATATTTAGAGATAGAGAGGGGAAGAGACAGTGAGTTCGGAGGAAGTTTTCTAGTTCTGGAGAGTCAGAAAGAGGATGCCGAAAATTTTCTCCAGTAGGCTGCGCAAAGCCTCTAGTGAGCAATTTGATTTAGATGAAGAGGAAGAAATTTTTAGTTCCAGAGGTCAGAAATATTTTTGAGGTTCAGAGAAGAATTTTCCCAGTTAGCGGAAGGTAGGAAAACTAGATTGGCAGTTGTTTTAGGCATTCCATGTGGCAGACAATGCTAGAGAGACGCAGATCCTGCACAAATTACTTGGACGACTATCTTTTAAAAGGTCAAACAATGTCAGGATTTCTCAAAGAGAAGGTAAAAATCCTCAATAAATTTTTGCCAGTATTTCTCTTGGATAGATTCACTAGTTTGACGACATTTATTGTACTCAGAATTTATCACTATTGCTTAATAATAAAAACCTTGAGCTGCTGCACCGATTTTCCCATATTGGGTTTTTTCGGGGACATTTGTCCAAAAATAATGGTGTTATATTTGTGTGTGTGCCAATATTTTCTCAGTTTATGGTTTATCTTACGCTTTATTTTTTATTTGTGAAAATTGCAGTGTGATTAATTCATCGTTGATGTAGCAATAAAATGCTAAATAAATTTACAATTAGAAGAATTAATTTCATTTTTTGCAATAGTTAATTTTATTTTATTTTATTTTTTAACATGAACGGTTAAATTTTTATTTATGGAGGTAGGTTGGGCCGGAGCCTAAACAACCTCGGTTACAAAGCCTTTTTTCAAAATCCCCAAATAGTCAAGATGTGGTTTTACATAGTTGAACTTCATGGGATTGGTAACCAGATAGGATCTTTACCATTTTTTGAGAATTCTCCTTGAGCTAAAAGACAACCTGCATTTGCTTTTGTGTTCGCATCTTTGTTTAGATTTCACAGAATATGATAGAAGGAGCTAGATGTGAATCTTTGCAAAAGTTTCATGAGCCTCTGCAGCGTCTTGTTGAGGGCCGAGTTGCTGAAATGATCTCCTGTATTTATGATTTTAATCAGGATTTCTGAGTCTTCGATGACCTGAATGTATTTTTCTCCATTCTCCTGCGCGATTTGACAGGCCTTAAGAATTCCTAAGATTTTTGCATGGTTGTTGGTGTTCTGCCCAAGACCCGAACTGAAGCTGTTTTGACTGTGTCCCAATTTGGAATAAAGAACTCCCCCAGCTCCAGATTTTCCCGGATTTCCCTTTGAGGCTCCATAAAAAAATATTGTAGCTATGTTCTGGTTCTGCCACTAGTTTTTAAATTCAATCTCTGAGATCCGAACTCTCCACTCCGGGTTGTAACATGGTCGAGAGAGAGTCTTGATTCAGGAGGCTGTCTTCAAAGGTATGCCTATCCAACTGATCACATCTGGAGAGAGGTCACTGCTTGACTTGTGGGGATGGTTTACCAAGTTCTCGATTAGCAAGTAATTTTCTTTGGCTGTAGCAACTGTTGGGGAGTAAAGCTTGTTGTTGAAGATGGCTTCATTCCTTGCCAGCCAAATTTCCCAACAGACAAATTTGGGGATGGTATACCAGATGTTGAACCACAGAGACTTTCTATTTAAATCATGGGGAGAACGTTCGGACCAAGTGGTGAAGAGGCAGGTGGTCGAAATTTGCGTTGGGGAATGAGCATCCAGCCCATGCAACGCTTTCGCCCACACTTCTTGAGCATACACACAATCAAGAAACAAATGATCGATTGTCTCCACCGCTGCACAACAGAGCGTGCATCTATGAGGCCCAACTATTCCTCTTTTTGCCATATTTTCAACTGTTAAAATGCGATTATGAACGAGGAGCCATGCAAAAAAATTACCTTAGGGAGGCCGGCTGGGTTCCAAATATGTTTCCAAAGCGATGGATTGTGCAAAGGATTGTTGCGTTGGAGAGCTGCGTATGCTTGGGCAGCTGTGAAAACTCCTTTTTCCCTCCATCCCCATTTGTCTTTAGAAATATGATGTATTGGAGTTGGCCCAGTCAAATTCACATGGAGGAGGGATACTTGATGCCACAGCTGTTCAGGAGGACGTGGAATATTCCAGTCCAACCAATTACCTTCATCGTCCCAGCATCATATGTCCTCCAGCTTTCTGATGCCAAGATTCTTTAGCCAGTCTCGCAGCTCTGCGTATTCTTGGGCAGTGTTTAGAGGTTGTAGTCCCATAATTTTTTCATCCCAAATATTGATGATTTTCCCATTTCCCGAAATTTTGTAGAGCTGTTCCTTGAAAAAATCCCAATTGTGAGTGCAGATTTTCCATTGAGTGGTTCCCTTGCTTGCTGCACCTTTCTCCATATTGTGCAATGTGAGTTCTTACATATATTTTTTTGATGTAGACTTGACTGACCGAGTGTCGGTGATTCAAAATTTTTTTCCATAACATCTTGCCACCCAAAGCCAACTTGGCCAGACCAAGGTCTCTTACTTGCAGACCTCCTTCTAAAAGAGGTTTTGTCAAAATGTCCCAATTTACCAAGTGAAATTTCTTTTGATTTCCTTTACCTCCTTGCCACATGAAATTTCTTAACATCTTGGAAAGCTGATCTGTAATCGATTTAGGAGCCAATAACAAGGTTGCTTGATATAATGGGAGGGAGGAAAGAACATAATTAACCAGTATGAGTTTCCCAGCTGTGGTGAGCCATTGTCCGCCCCATACTATCATTTTTGCCTTGATTTTGCTAAGTATCTCAACCCAATGGAGAGCCTTGTTGATGCCCAGGGATAGTGGCAGACCAAGGTAATTGATTTTATCCCATATTGCATAGCCCACATATCCAAGAACTTGTGCAAATCGGTTCATGTCTTGCTGATCAATCTCCCAACCATACACTACACTTTTTCTCCTGTTGAACAAAGCTCCACAGACTCTGCAGAAGTTTTGAATAATTTTCTCAAATCCCCTTGCAATTTTTAATGAGGTTCCTCCTAGAAGAATTGAATCATCAACAAACAAGGCATGGTTTATTGGATCAGTGCCTCTCACTGCCCTAATGCCAGAGAGAGTCCCGTTAATCTTCTCTTCATTCAGTTTCCTGCTAAGTGAATCTGCCATCAATATATACAAGAAGGGGGAAAGAGGATGGCCTTGTCTAATGCCCCTTGTGGCTTTGATGTAACCGGTTGGCCTGCTGTTGACCAAGGGAGCAATCCACGACTCTCCAATACAAGCTTTAATTAGCGTATTAAACTCAGAGCTAAAACCGAAAGAAACAAGGACTTTGAGGAGGAAAAAATGTCTTACCCGATCAAAAGCGTTTGTAGAAATTTGAGAACCCACTCCGGTTTTGAGTTTCTCCTTATTTCTCCCATAAATTTAAATGCCCATTCCCATAACCATACATTCAACGAGCTGGAAGTTGTAGAAATAAAAACATAGTAAAATATTTCAGCCACACACAAAAATTTGACACGCTGATTTTTGGTCAATATGACCTTGGAAAAACCCCCTAGAACTCTTGGGGAAAACTAGTTCGAAAGCTTCTCTTTATTTCTGAATATGCTTTTACAGTGAATAGAAAAACATAGAAAAATTACAGTAACTTCAAAAATGTCCTTATCTCGAAAATCGTGTACAAACTCTGCCTCAATTTTCGTGTCAATACAAAACAGAAATTTACAGAGAAATGTACAACATTAAATGTTGTACGAACATCATAGAAAATTGTGTTGGAACAGTTGTACGACCTCCTTGAAAACTGTGTTGTACGCCTGCCTCGATTTCCGTGATGCACGACTGCCTCGATTTTCGTGCTGTATGGTTGCCTCAAAATTGCTGTATGAATGCCTTGGTTTTGGTGCCTGCTTCTGCTGTACAGACCTCGAAAAAAAATTCCTCCTTGCTGCTGTATGAACCTCGAAAAATGTGCCAATATGGCAGCAATAAATGTTGTTCTCCCTTTCTCGATTTTCGTGCCCACTTGCCTTGAAAACTGTGCTCCTGCTTTGCTGAATCTCCTTGCTGCTGTCCTCTTTCTTCTCACTGCTCAGAAATGTCACCTTTGATTTCTCTCCTCCTCTCTCAATCTGCTCATGAAAGACTGAATGATCTTTTCCCTCTTTTTCTCCTTTAACCTAACCCTAAGTGACTTTTGGGGAATACCTAAATCCAATGGCTGAGATAGCTTTAGATCTAGGGCTGAGTTTAAATTTGCATTTAAATCTCACTTTTTATTTTTTAATTCACCCCACTTTAATAAAGACCCTCTTAGTCATTTATTTCCAAAGTCACTTTTCACTTTCTAATTTCACATTGACTTTATTAAAGTCACTTTAACATTAGACTTAGTAACTTTATCACTTAAAGTCACTTTTAAATTAGATTTGACTTTATAACTTATAAAGTAAATTTAGGAGAAAAAGTGAAATACATTTGGACACTTTTCCCTAGGCCAAATATCAAAGCCTTAGGGAACCACCTGTCCTCCGGTAACCAAATTTCAACACTCCCTCTTATCGAGGAAGGTGTTCCTCACCACACCCATCTTGTCTCCGAAGTAGACATGCTTGCCCCGTGGTAAGGCTTTGGTAAATATGTGCTACCTGCTCATTTATGGGAATATACTCAAGCTTCACAACTCCCTTCTAAACATAGTCTTTGATGAAATGATATCTGATGCCAATATGCTTTGACTTGTCATGAAATACTGGATTCTCCGTGAGTTTAATGCAACTATGATTATCACAGTAAATCACTGAAGGTCTCAACGCCTGACCAAATAAGCCAAACAACATATTGCAAAGCCATATGGCCTCACAACTAGCTAGATTGGCTGCCATGTACTCTGCTTCTGCTGAACTCAATGCTATTGACTGCTACTTTCGGCTGAACCACGACACCACTGCCAAACCTAGCCCAAAACAACACCCTGAAGTGGTCTTTCTATCAGAAGCAAAACCTGCTCAATCAGAATCAGTGTAACTGACCAATCTCACTCCATTTCCCTACCTATAATCCAGATCATACTCCATAGTCCCTTGCAAGTACCGAAAAATGTGTTTTGCAGCAACCCAGTGCACCCTCCTGGTCTCACAGATGAATTGTCTCATTGTGTTGACTGCAAAACATATATCTAGTCTAGTGTTGACCAAATACATCAAGGAACCAACCAGTTGTCTATACAATTTAGGATCCACCAACTTGGAATCTGAAGTGTGAAGCTTCTTCCAGTTAGTGATCATAGGTGTCGACATGGGTCTACAATCCTCCATGTGGAATCTGATAAGGATGTACACAAAATTTCCCCTATCTTAGGAAGAAATTCCCCTCCTCCCGCCACACCTCCAAACCCAAAAAGTAATGCATCAAGGGGAATGTCCTTCATCCCGAACTCCGACACAAGATCTCTCTTGCAACCCTCTATGAGTCTCTCTACACTGGTAATGACCAAGTCATCCACATACAACACCAAAATGAGAGGCTCCTCACCTATCACAATAAAGCATAGGTTCAAATTTGCATCACTCTTTGTGAAACCCATCTCCTACAAGTACGTATCAATCCTAGAGTACCAAGCTTTAGGAGCTTGCTTCAGGCCATAAAGGGCCTTCTTCAGTTTGCATACATGGGACTCCTTCCCATGCGCCTCAAAGCCCTGTGGCTGCTCAACGTACACCTCCTCCTGTGTGAATCCATTGAGAAATGCAGTCTTCACATCCATCTGGTGGATCTTCCAACCCATCTCTGCTGCTATCAATATAATGGAGCGAATGGAAGTATACCAAGCGACGGGAGCGAAGGTCTCCTCATAATCCACTCCCTCTACCTGGGAGAACCCTCTAGCCACAAACATTGCCTTGAATTTCTCAATGCTACCATCTGCAACATGCTTTACCTTGTAAAGCCATTTGGAAGTAACCACAGATTTTCCCTCAGGCCTCGACACCACCTCCCAAACATCATTATTCATGATAGAAGAATATTCCTCTTGCATGGCCTCTCTCCAGATCTGCTGGCTAGTTGCCTCCTCATAGCTAGAAGGCTCAGATTCAACGATGTTGGAAACCATTTCCATATAGCTACAAAACCTCTCAGGTGGTCTGCTCTCTCTGACCGGTCTCTTCGACCCAACAACTGATGTGGCCTCTTTCAAGGTATCCTGAAGCCACTTGGGCTTCCTCTTCCCTGAGCACACCTCTCCCACCGGAGAATGAAACTCATCATCCTCATTAGGAGCCTGAATTACTGAATGTCTGTCTGCTGTCCTCCTGCCTGAACCTGAACCTGTATATGCTGAAGTACCGTGTGAATTTTCCATCAGTGGACTACTTAGTGAACTGCTCTGCGGATTGATCTGCATGCTGCTCGAAGCACCACCCCTCTGAATCTGCGAGCCACTGCTCACTGATGGATTTGAAACTGTAATTGATGTACCTCCTGATTTGTGCCCACTGAATCCCTGTGACTGAATCAACTGCTCCTAAGGGTCTGGCTGATCCAGATACTCTAACTCCCATGACCTCCTGAAAGCCCTGTCCTCCTCTAACTTCACATCCCGCCTGACAACAACTCTCCTTTGTGAAAGAATATAAATCCGAAAGGCTTTCTTGGTCTCACTGTAGCTCACAAAGATACCCTTCTCTGCAGTGGGCTCTAGGTTGGTCATCTTCTCCTTGGGTACGAAGGAGTATGCAATACACCGAAAGATACGAAAATGACCAATATCAGACTTCTTCCCAGAAAAAGCCTCCTCCGGAGTCACATGCCCCAAGGCACGATGCAGACTCCTGTTCTACAAATACACAACAGTGTTGTAGGCCTCTGACCATAAAAACAATGGTAACCCCTGATCATGTAGCATGGCTTTGGTGGCCCCAACGATGGATCTGTTCTTCCTCTTTGAAACCTGGTTCTGTTGGGGGTTGTAAGGAACTGTGAATTCCCTTTTGATGCCTCCCTCCGCATAATAATCAACAAACTTGCCAAGGGTGTACTCCCCTCCATTTTCTGACATGACAGAATTGATATTCCGATCTGCCTGAGTCTCTACAAGAGCTCTAAACTCCTGAAACCGCTTGAAGACCTCACTCTTGGTCTTCAAGAAATAAATCCAGGTCCTCCTGGAGTGATCATCAATGAATAAAACATAGTACTCATATCCACTCAAGGAAACATGAGACATCCGACTGCTCACATCGGTATGAATCAAATCAAGTATCCCACTCGATCTACTGTCACTGCTGGTAAAAGGGGATTTGGCAAACTTGCCCATAGCACATCCTCTGCATGTATCTAGGTGATCAGAATTGAAATCTGGCACACCTGTAGTGATCTTCTGCAATGTCCTCAAGGCTCCATGATACATGTGCCCCATCTTGCAGTGCCAAATGTCGTACAACGCTGAACTGCTAGCTCTGCTACCGGTACTACTGCTCAATGCCAAAAGGGGCTGAAACGAAAACTTGTACACCTTTGCATGGCATACAACAATCACTCTAGCTGAATCAGCTAGAGCACCCCTGGGATATACAAGCACCTGTCCTCTCTTGAAAAATACCTCATACCCTCTGTCCTCCAATGCTGAGATGGATATAAGGTTCTTCTTCATCCCTGGCACATATAGAACACCCGACACTTTCATGGGAGGTTTGGGTTCCCTATCAAATGTCAATGTCCCCACACCAACTGCTCTAACAATGTTGTCGTCTCCCAGTACTAGCTCTATATCAGTGCCACTCTCTGAAAGCTCTAAGAAGTACTCACGGAATCCTGTCATATGACATGAAGCCCCACTGTCAACATACCAAATACCTAAAGATGTTTCGCTAGTGGAGGGAAATACACACTCCCTCTCAACCTCTGTGGCATGTGATCCTGCACTAGTGGACTCACAAGTAATGAACCCAAAATCCCAGTCAAAGCTCTTAGAAAAGTCCTCTATCTTTGCCGATGCTGCCATGGTCTTGCTCTTCCCCTTCTTCTTCTTCTCCGGACACACAACTGCATAGTGTCCCATCCTCTGACAATTCCAACACTTCACCTTGGAATAGTCCTTCTCCTTGTTCACCTGTTGCTTCCCTTTACCTTTGCTTTTGCCCCCACCACCACTTATGGAAGCTTGCTTCTTTCCCTTGCCCTTCTTTCCCCTTGCTAACAATGCTACATATTCATCCTCCTCAACTGGTTTGGATGCCCCCAAGTTGGTTCTTTCTGATTTCATTTTGTATGCAATTATCCCACAACCTCTCCCAAGAGGGCAGGGTCTCATGTGCAACAATCCCATCAGCAAAGCTCAGCCATGAACTGGGAAGGCCATTCACTGCAATCCGCACCAACTCAGTGGGTGGAATGACCTCTCCAACTGCTTCCAACTCATCTCTCACATTAGTGATCTTTGTGAGGTATGCAATAGCACTATCAGTCCTTGCCATCTTAATGACCTTCAAATTCTCCCTTAGGACCGTTTTTATGTTCTCATTGGTACTCTGGTAGAGATTTCTCAAGGCTGTCTACATCTCATGAGCATGTCTCTTTCCTCTCACATGAGGAATGCAATGGTCTTTAACACCATCCAGAATCAATCTATTACCATTGTTATTCTTCTTGTTAAAGTCTTCCAACTGAACAACATCAGTAGGCACATTCACAGGGTGTGGTTGGCTATTTACCATTATACCCTAGACTTCTGCCTCCTCAAAGATGCTCTGCATTCTTTCCTTCCATATACTGTAGTTTCTATGCCAATCCAACCTATCCTCCACCATCAAGCAAGAAGACATGCTTGTTGTCCTAATAAACTGAAAATGACACTACTGTGGTAAAGGTTCAGTTTTCTGTGTGTAAAATCAGCTTGCTGTAATTTTTCTCTTTGCTGTCCCAAAGTGCACTTTTCAGCAAACTAGCTCTGATACCATGTAGAAATTTGATAACCCACTCCGGTTTTCAGTTTCTCCTTATTTCTCCCATAAAGTTAAATGCCCATTTCCATACCCATACATTCAAAAAGCTGGAAAAATAAATATTTTCTGAAAACACAAATTCTGGAAATTTCAAAATGCTGGAAATTGCAGAAATAAAAACACATAAATTTTTTCAGCCACACACAGAATTTTGACACGCTGATTTTTGGTCAATATGACCCTGCAAAAAACCCCTACAACTCTTGGGGAAAACCAATTCGAAAGCTTCTCTTTATTTATGAATATACTTTTACAATGAACAAAAAAACACAGTAAAAATTACAGCAACTTCACAAATGTACTTCTCTTGAAAATTGTGCACAAACTCTGCCTCGATTTTCGTGCCAATGCAAAACATAAATTTAAAGAGAAATGTACAAGATTAAATTATGTATGGACAACATAGAAAACTGTGTCGAAACAGCTATACGGTCTCCTCGAAAACTGTGTTGTACGACTGCTTCGATTTTTCGTGTTGTACGACTGCCTCAAAATTGCTGTACGACTGCCTTGGTTTATGTGCTTGCTTCTGTTGTACAGACCTCGAAAACAATGCCTCCTTGATGTTGTATGGGCCTCGAAAAATGTGCCAATATGGCAGCAATAAATAATGTTCTCCCTTCCTCGATTTCGTGCCCACTTGCCTTGAAAACCGTGCTCTTGCTTTGTTGTACGGATTTGCTGAATCTCCTTGCTGCTGTCCTCTTTCTTCTCACTGCTCAGAAATTTCTGCTTTGCTTTCTCTCCTCCTCTCTCAATCTGCTCATGAAAGAATGAATGATCTTTTCCCTGTTTTCCTCCTTTAACCTAACCCTAAGTGACTTTTGGGGAATCCCTAAATCCAATGGCTGAGATATGTTTAGATCTAGGGTTGAGATTAAATGTGCATTTAAATCTCGCTTTCTATTTTTAATCCACCTCACTTTAATAATGGCCCTCTTAGTCATTTATTTCCAAAGTCACTTTTCACTTTCTAATTTCACATTGAATTTATTAAAGTCACTTTAAAATTAGACTTAATAACTTTATCACTTAAAGTCACTCTTAAATTAGATTTGACTTTATAACTTATAAAGTCACTTTAGGAGAAAAAGTGAAATACATTTGGACACTTTTCCCTAGGCCAAAGATCAAAGCCTTAGGGAACCACCTGTCCTTCGGTAACCAAATTTCAATATAGTTTGCCATATCTAGCTTGATTATCATTCCTTTCTCATGATGTTGAAGGCTTGAGTGAATGGTTTCCTGCACCAGAGCCACATTGTCTAGAATGTACCTTCTTTTGACAAACACATTTTGACTGCTAGATATGAGTTTTCCCAGGAGAGGCTTGATTCTGTTCGCCAGAAGCTTAGATAGGATCTTATATGATGCATTGCAAAGAGAAATTGGCTTGAAGCGATCAAAAGAAGTAGGGCTCACCTCCTTCGGGATAAGTGCAAGGAAAGTGGATTTTGTGCTACCACCAACTTTGGCTTTCTGTTTAAAACCCTTTAGCATCCGAATCAGATCAGTCTTTATAATATTCCAACATATTCTGTAGAAGTGTATAGTGAATCCATGAGGACCAGGAGCTTTTTCGGGTTCCATCATCCATATGACATTGCTTATTTCCTCATCCGAGAAGGGCTTCATAAGGCTGGAGTTGTCCTCCTCCTTTATCAGACTTGGAATGTGTGAAAGGTATTCAACACTTTCCTGTTCAATGTCTGATCCATTTTCCGTTTATAATTGTTGAAAGTGTGATGTGGCAGCCTCACAAATCTATATTATACCTTTATGCACGGTCCCCTATGAGGTGGTTATTTCTACTATGTGGTTTCTCAATAGTCGAGTTCTGATTTTCTTGTGAAAAAATTTAGAGTTTCTGTCTCCTGATTTTATCCAGAGGTTGCATGATTTTAGTCTTAAAGTCTCCTCCTCCAATTTGAAGGCATGAAGAGTGCTTTGTTGGGCAGATTGCTCATGTTGCAAATCGGAGTAGGTGATTTCCTGCTGTTCCATTTCCATTTTCATATCTAATAGACTCTCAGAGGCCTTCTTTCTAAGGCTAGTGGGAGTGCATGTGGGTTTTTTTAACCAATCCTTCAAGGATGTTTTGGTGGCCTTGATTTTTTGCTCCCAAACATAGCTAGTCGACCCATTGACTGGCTTGGACCACGATTTTATGAATGTCTCCAAAAAACCTTCTCTTTCTGTCCATAGAGGGCTGAATCTAAAGGGGATGGGCCCAAGGTTTTCCACTTCTTCAATCTGCAGCAGGATGGGTTTATGATCTGAAGTCATTTTGGGCAGGATTTTGGAGATGATTATCTTCTGCTCATAGAGGAGGGTGCATTGAATCAGAAATTTGTCAAGCCTAGCAGAAATGTGCTCCTTTCCAGCTCTATTATTTGACCAAGTATAGAGTCCAGATTTGGGTTTGATATCCAATAAATCCCAATCATGGATCAAGTGTTCTACAAGGGGAAGGATGTGATCCTTGCTAATGTTGCCTCCTTTTTTCTCCTTTTGATCAAGGACAAGGTTGAAATCTCCACCAAGGATTATATTCTTAGGTGAGTAGGCTTCTAGAAAGTATGAAAGAGTTAGCCAAAAGTCCTTTTTTTCCTCAAAGAGCACCGACACATAAATATTAAAGAGGCCAAGGGAGGTATTACTTGCAAGATCTTGGAGTTCGGTGTAGATTCAATGTTGCGTTTCGAAGGAGCTAACAAGAAGAAATTTTTCATCCTCCCAGAGAATGGAAAGACCGCCACAAGTTCCCTTGGCACTTACTGCTTTCCCAGCTCTTTTTTTTCCATTTATCTTTACTTAGATCAAGAAGGGAAGAGCATTCTATTTTGGTCTCTTGGAGCAAGAGGATCTCAGGGGATTCATATTTTAGGAGGTTCTTCACTGCTTCCACTTTTGTGGGATTCCCCAGACCTCTGCAATTCCAAGAGATTATACGCATTATTTGCTTGCAGAGGGGTGGCCTTTGTAAGGGCTGGGTCTAGTATTTCGGCCTATAGACATCTCAATCGTTGATTGACTACCTTGCATTTATTTCTTCTCAGCCTCTTCTTCTCTTACCTCTCCGTAAGACTTCTTTCCGACTCTTTTGATGGGCCTCTTGAAATTTTCTTCTTCCGAGGATCCAGAGGATTCTGGGGGATTCTTTCTTGTCATTTCTGCATATGATGGGGAGGTGGTTGCTCCTTTGGGAGATCTAGTTTTTATTGAGGTGACATCTTCCTGTATTTTCTCTTATGTTGATGGTTTAGGCTGCGGTTCCTCCACTGCATATTCTGTTGCAGCTATTTGTTCTTCAGGAGTACTTAGCTTTTCAAAAGGGTTGGCGTTTGCATCTGTTGTTGGAGGGCCTAGGGTTCCGCCCCTTGCACCACCGAGTTAGGTGTAGCGGTTCCAGCTGGCTCACTTTTCCCTTTTGTTTTATTGTTATGTTTGTTAGGAGCAGCTTTCTGAACATGTGTCCATTGTTCCTCCTTTGAGTTGTGTGTCTCTTCAATTGTTTTATTTTTACAGTATCTAGAAAAATGCCCATATCCATGGCAGTACCTGCACTTAAATGGGAGTTGTTCATAGTCTAGCTCTTGGATGTGAGACCAGTACGTTACCATGATTTTGATAGCTTCGGGAAGGCCTTCTTCCAAATCAAATTCTAGACAGATTCTTGCACATGAGTACTGGTCTTTCTTTTCTGCTCTGTCTATGTATTTCCCAAGTTTGTTTCCGATGGTTTTCAAGGATTTAGGGTTCCATCAGTGGAGAGGTAGGTGGGGCAAACGAAACCAGACCAGAACTGTTGATGGAACATCTTAACTTGGATCAAAATCAGGGGTCCATTGATTAAGATATAGGCCCAGAGGGCCCATGAAATACAGGCCATTTCGGAAGATCAGATTCGTATCTTCTACTGCTTCAAAGATGAAGACAAAGAAACCCTTACCTACTAGGAAGCTTATGATTCCTTCTTTGATGAGGGGAGACCAGTTTCTTTGGATCTAGGCTTCGACAAATTTGGGTGAGGGCCAGATCTCAGTGAAATGTCCAATGAGCCCCCTTTCTGCGAGATTTAGGGTCGATCTGCAGGGCTCATCAATCGGGATATCGACTGTTGGGATCGTAGCCATTCTTTTAACAAATTTTTGTTTGTTTTCGCTTGCTGGGTGCTTGGAGCTACTTGCCACTAGCTTCTTGAAGGCGGAAAGCTCAGGTGGGAGAGTGGAATTGATCTTGGGGCTCCCTCTTGCGGCCATGGTTGTGGATCTGTCTCAAGGGAGCATTTAGCTTTCGCGCGCGGGCTCCTCAGCAGCGTTTTTTGCTGCAATATAATTTCAGTAGTGAGATTTAC
This sequence comes from Pinus albicaulis, assembly GCA_034641835.2. Classification (NCBI taxonomy): domain Eukaryota; kingdom Viridiplantae; phylum Streptophyta; class Pinopsida; order Pinales; family Pinaceae; genus Pinus; species Pinus albicaulis. The sequence continues at coordinate 1,833,147,634 of CM076578.1, read as the reverse complement.
ACACGTTATCAGAGTGAATTTGATCATACAGGGAATCTCAAAAGTAGAAGAAGAAAATTCGTTGTTCAAAGGGAGAAACATGACATATTTTCTGTGGCTGTATAGTGCCTAGCTAGGCAGTGCGAATTACTGGGTAGTTTGACTTTTCAGTGCAGGTTTGCATAAAAAATTAGCTTTCTAGGGTGAGTAATTCTAGTAGGCATAGGAAGCACCAATATCTCATTTTTTCATAGATAATATTCCTTGTTTGGGTGCAAAAGGGTTTTTGCAGTAGTTGCCAGAGAAGAATCAATACCTAGTGGAAGGGAAAAGTGCACACACAAAGGGAATTTCTCTCAGATGGTTTCTAGTTTAGAAATCCAAATTTCAGTTGTAGGTGGTAGTAGCTGCAAGCAGATTTTCTCACCCCAGAAGGGAGTGTGAGTAGAAAAATCAACAACCAAGAAGGAGAAAGAGGGATCCTTCCATTCCAGTTTCAGAGATGGCCACAACTAGGCTTAGAGATCAAGATAGGTTGGAGGTAGCCTCCAAATATGTTATGTGGAAGGTTAGGATGTCCTTCCTTTTAGATGAACATGACTTGAATACCTTTGCAGAAAGAATTGTGGAATTACCTACTGATGAATATCAGCTGAAAGAATACAAGAAAAAGATGGCTAAGGCGAAGCGAATGATTCTGGATGGAGTATAGGACCATATAGTTTCACATATATCTGGTAAGAAAACTGCCAAGGAGATGTGGGATGGTCTCACTTAGCTATATCAGAATCCTTCCGAGCAGCAGAAGATGTTCCTAAAAGAGAAGTTGAGAAACATCAGGATGTATAAGGGTGAAGTCATTGATTCCTTTCTCACCAGAATTCAGGAAATCCAGGATCATCTTGCAACAGTTGGGGAGGCGCCTCAAGATACAAAGTTTGTACGTTTGGCACTGAACAATGTCTCAGAGGACTGGGATAACTTCATCCAAGGATTTTTAGGATGATATACTCCACTAAGGTGGGACAATATGTGGTCAGACCTGCAACAAGAGGGGATGAGATAAGCACTTGTGAAGACCTCCATACGTAGAAACAACAGTGAGAGATCGAAAGGTGAGAAGGAGGAAGAGAATGTGGCCCTTGCATGAAAGCTTCCTAGTTAGGGACATGGGGAAAAGAAGGACCTATCTAATTTCAAGTACTTCACGTGTGGCGATTTTTGCCACTACAATACTTAGTGTCCTCAAAGGAAGAAGTACAAGTAGGAGAAACATGACCATGCGACAACATCTGCATAGATAGAAAAAATTTCCTCCAGGTTGGAGTTGGAGGAAGACTTTTCCATGTTTGCAGCTATACGTCCAGGAGTGAGGTGGGGAAATATGGAGTTATAGTCCTAGAATTGTGCAAACTTGGGAAGGATCCATTGAGGTGTATTTATCATGGATCATTACCTTGATACAAGGGCCCATAGTATTCAGTAGCAATATGGATCAATGTCACTTGATGTAGTCAGATTCCAGTGTGATAGTTGCAGTTAGATGCTCAGGAGCACAAAGTAGTGTTGAAAATAGAGTAGGAGGCTCATTAGCAAAGTAAAAAACAACGCAGATTCCCTAGTGGATAGTGCGTTGGCTAGTAACAATCAAATTCTTAGGAGAGCGATGCAACAAAAATACATAGTTGATTCAATATTTCAAATGTTTCTTAGTTGAAGTAGTAGCAACAACAATTGATAGGAGTTGCAGTGCAGATGAAAAGTTGGCAGCAATATAACAGTGCTAGCAACAACACATATGCAAGATCAGAGTCGCGCCATGGTTGGTGGGAAGTGGTAGGTAGTCACAGTAACATAAAAAATGTATGGAGGATTATGCAGAGACAGGGTGTTGTAGAAGTACGACACTAGAACACCTTCCTCGCTAAGAGGGCATGCTATTTTTTGTAGCATTAGGTCATGTTATAGTCTTGACAATTATCAAAGTGGCTAATAAACACTAGGACTCCATAACCCAAAAAAGGTTTCAGGAAAATCCACCTAGAAATTCCTTAATTAAACTAATTAGTTAGTAATTAAATGTTTCATAAGTCTAACTTAAGGAAAATTATTAATTAACATTAATTAATTAAGGAAGGTGAGATTTCTCTAGACACTCACACAAATTGAATATGAAATAATCTCAACCACAGATTAAGTTTTAATATTGGTCATTGGATTCCCATAGTGAGATTATAAGAAGAAGTTGAGGGGTAGATGGAGGAGTGTACTTGAGATTGATTTCCTTGGTTAGTTAGATTTTCTAGAAAGAAACAACATTCTTCCGGAAGAGTTCGAGCCATAGAGGGGACTTAGAGAAAAAGAGGGGTAGAGATGATGAGTTAGAAGGACGTTTTCTAGTTCCGAAGAGTCAGAAATAGGAGGCCAAATTTTTTTTTTTCCAGGAGGCTGCGTAGAGCCTCAAGTAAGTAGTTCAATTTAGCTGAAGAGGAAGACATTTTTAGTTCTAGAGGTCAGGAAGATTTTCTAGAGGGTAGGAGAAGCATTTTCCCAGTCAGTGGCAAGAAGGACTATTAGATTGGCAGTTGTTTCAGGCAATAAGTGTGGTAGGAAATGCTAGGGTGACACAGAGTCTACATAGATCACTTGGATGACTATATTTTCAGAGGTTAGACAATGTCGGGATTGCTCGGAGATATATTCGCCAATTTGGCGACATTTATGGTACTTAAAATTTCTCACTGTTGCTTAATAATAAAAAACCTTAGTTGCTGCACCGGTTTTCCCACATTGGGATTTTCTACGAACATTTTTCCAAAACTAACGATGCTATACTTTTTTGTGTGTGTGCTAATATTTTATCAGTTTCCAATTTATCTTCCGCGGTATTTTTTATTTGTGAATATTGCATTGTGATTAATTAGTTGTTTTCATAGAAATAAATTGATAAATTGATTTACAGTTAGAAGAATTAATTTCAGTTGTTGCAATAAGAATTTCAGTAGTGAAATTTTCACCAACATGTCCTTGTTCATTTCAACAACAGGTTCTTGTAATGGTTCCTCCTCAACCATTGTGACAATTCTTAGTGACTTTCCCTCACCCTTGGTACCTGCAGCAATTGCATAATTACACATTTCATTAGCAAAAACATGAGATTCTCTGATTTCATCAACTTATTCATCCTCATCTTCACCAAGGATTGATTGTTTTTCCACTTTAGAATAATGAACTTCCATCTCTACTGCCCTGAGTTCTCTCCTTAACTAAGCATGTAACACGTGCTTCATATTTACCTGCAACTTCTGCCATTTCGCTTTCTTTCATAGAATCCATCTAAATCTTTTGTATTCTTCACCTTCCTATAGCAACTCCATCAGTACATTCAATTTTACTTTTATCTCAAAGAGTTCTCTATCAAAGTCCTCATTGCTCATGATTTTGTGGCTTTCATATGAACCTTTGCTATGACCATCAGTAATAATCTTCCTTCTCCCTTTGTGAGCCTCCTCTCACTCACTATGAGCTGCAGTCAAGACCATGTAACATGCCCCCTCCATTGACTTGTTAACCAATAGCTCATTGAGCTCTTTCATGGCTTAGTCTTTTGGTATTCCTGGGTTCTCTCCTCTTTAAATTCTTTCCTCTAAGCACTCCTTACTCTTTAGGTTGTTGCACCTACTTAACTCACTTATTTGAAAACTTCCACTTGTCCTCTTTCCACTCTCTTTCTTCCAACCTTAACTAGAACCTATCAAGGTCATTTTCCACAATTAACACACTGTTTGCTCTTGGTGATAGTTCTCCTAGATGCAATTCCTTCTCATAGGAACTTCTCCACAATTGCTACATTAAAATAACCAATGCTTTTCTTAATTGATTAATAACATAAAAATACCAACTTTACCTCTTGTCGAATCTCACTTGGACATGCACTGCTGCAATTTTCCCAAAGTAGACAATCCTCTTATTTTCAAAGAACTTCAGTGTTCTTTATTTTCCTTTCCTTTAGAGTTAAACCAAGCAATTATTAGCTCCTTATTTTCAATCATCTACAATCTTGCCACCATTTGCAATTTTAAATTCCTCATATGCAATCTACAAATCAATCTTAAAATTGTGATCCATATCAACCAAAAGAGATTTAAATTTCCTACTCTCCTTCCGTTCTAACCTTTCTGGAATTGTTACAACTCTCTGTTATAACGTTTTTCTATAATAATATCCTTCTCTCTTAGTGCTACCGGAAAGAGAAATACTTGTCCAATTCTTCGAATTTAACCATAGACCATTCTTTTATCATATTTAAATATATCAAGGTTTCAAATTCACCTCTTGGACAAAATTTCCTCCTTAATCTAGATTCTCTATGCTCTGATTCCAAATACGAATCCACTCAAACAAAATTAAATTTGTTACCTCTGTGTTGGGTCTCCAAAATGTCATCCATTTCACCCTCTTTCTTTCACTTTCCTTTAGTATTTTCCAGATTCTGTGGCGTTGTCACCTTACACTAAGACCATTTTCATGATCATTTATGGGTTTATGCTTATTATTTCCAAAGCATATTTTAGTATTTTGAGTGAATTTATGGTTAAATATTAGAAAAATAACATGTATTCACTTATATATAAAAGTTGGATGAGTTTTGTGATGTGTGTAGGCATATTTTAAGATTCCAACAAAGTCATATTTGGTCTCTATGTCTCAAAATCAAATTTCACCTTCAAACTATTGAAGGTTTGAGGAAACTTTGAGATCATTGATCAAGAACATTTCATGGAGAAGAATCATGGAAGTTTTCATAAGTGTCTCCTATCAAATATTTTAGAGATTGTTGAGAGGATATGAAGAGATGTTACTTATTAGATGTTAACACATGGTTTTAACCACATGCGATATTTGTGGATCTAAGAGAGATTTGTGGATCTACATTTATTAATTAGTGATCTTAGTTTTTGTATAAATAGGAGTGCCTTCTTCATTCAAATGTGTGTTAAGTTTTGAGACACTAAGGATTGACTATGCTTATACTTAATGTTATGCATATTATTGAATTTCACTTCAATTAATACAATCCTTTGATATGGTTGTGCCTTCATGATGAGATCTCGTGTTCGATCAAAATATTCCTGAACTTTCTAGCTCTTATGCACTTCAAAATGGTCACATGATGAGTTTAAATGTATTTTAATGATTCATTTTTTCAAGATAGATTAATTTCTTTTATGCTCATTTTCTGCAATATTTATTTAGAGTCTTTTGATTAGAAGCTTTGTTGCTCATTCCATTTATGTTCTTTTGTAGATCAAGCACATTCATTTCATTCACATAAATTATTTCATAGCATAATTTTGTTGCACAAACATTTTATTTATTTATTTATTTATTTTTTTAATAGGAAAATCAAAATTTTTATCAAGCTAATAAAAAGTTACATTAGCAGATGCAAAATAATTATGGTTTTTGTGTATTCTGTACAAAAATAAAAACGTAACAATATATGACAAAATACATAAATAAGCAAGTGGAGAACAAAACCTGTGCCTCTCAACAAAGATAAAACAACCCATATATGCACTCATAAGTATACATAAGTATCACTGAGCCAACAAAACATTTTCGGCCACCAAAAAACAAACTGTCTATAAAATAGTATAGAATGCGCTGAAACAAAAACAAAGAATGATCCGAGCTGTAGAAAAAACTGAAACAAGTATCGCATCATGTAAAGAGAAACATGTCAAGTGATGAAAGGTGGATGATGATATTCCTATGTCGTCCGAATTATGGACTCTTGGATGTGACAACTGCCTATAACCTGTTGAGCACCCTCTTTAGATAAGAGATCTGCCTTTGAGTTCCGTTCCCTGTATATGTGGAAATAATAAATAAAATCAAAATACTGTTTGATAGAATGAATTTCTTCAATGATTGGGGTCAAAGTATGATTTTGACATCTATGCATTGCATTAAAACAATTAATGACATTCAAGGAATCCTAAAAAAATTGCAAATAATTTATACCAATTTCCCTTGCCCAATACAACAATAATTTCAAATATAGAAGCTCTGCAAAGTTGTTTGTTCCTGATCCAAGGCTACCTTTTTACTTTAATTGTCTTTTGCTATTAAGGTGAATAATAAGGCTTTCCCCACATTTATTCTTAGCATTAGATGCTGAAAGAAATGGCTAAAATGACACAATTACAGAAACATAGTCATATATTATGCACAAATGGTGTATGTGTGCACACACTCACACACACGGATTACAATCAGATTACTCTATTAAATAGAGTTTTTGAGATCCAACTTATTCCTAATATAGAGAGAGAGGTTGAGAGAATTTCTCAACCATCACAAACCAACTTCTTAAATATGGAATGTAAGCATTAACTCCAACATCCCCCCTTAATGATTACATTACATGAAAATAACAAAATAATCAAGCTTATCAGTAGATGCTCCATCAAGTTGCCTCATAACCCTTGGAAAGGTGTAGTTGGCAAGTTGGATTCCCGAGCTCCCTTCCCCAACTCCCGAATCAAGGACCTCCCGAATTCAATTACTGGACAGCATCCCAATCTGTCGCATAACCTCATTAGGAAACCACTTCCATGTCTACCACTAATGAGGGATCCTTCCCTAGATCGGCAACTGCCATACTATCTGGACAACCATCCATATTGAGCCTTACTGCCACTTTATCTTTAAGTACTGGCATCAGACACATAGTTTAACTGCTGGTTATTCTTAAAAGAGTTTAATAGGTTCACTCTCTTCATTGAATTCATCATCAGAATTCAATTGGTATTCATCTGTGGTTATATTTGCCGATTCTTTCCCTTGTAACACATCACTAGCACGACTTCTGCAATTCCACGCTGTATGCCCAATTTTCCTGCAATAGTAGCATTCAATGTCACCTTTGTTTTCATTTTTCTTTCTCATCCTTGACTTTGTCCACAAGGCATTTTCTACATGAGAGTTCTCTTCTGCATCCTCTGGTTTTAGTCGTTTTTCCTCCGCGAGAAGTGCTGCAATTGTCTCTTGTAATGTTTGTGTAGACATTTGACTCAAAGTGAAAACAACATTACTATAACTTGAAGGAAGAATATTTAATAATACAACTTTCGCATCTTCATCGTCCACCTTAGTCCCAGCTTCACTTAATTGTCTTAAAATAGACATTAAATTATTTACATGACTGGACATAGATGTCTCCTCATTCATTTTCAGACTAAATAATTGCAGCTTTATGGAAAATTTTGCATTTGTAGATTTTACACCAAACAACTGAGCCAAATGTTCCCATATTTCCTTTGATGTTTTAGTAAGATCTACATGATGTAATTGCGAATCAGAAAGAGCAAGTCCAATAATAGACTTAGCTTTGTCATCTCTATTTTTCCATTCAAGTAACTCTTTGGCATCTGTAGGTGCTGCGTCTGAACCATTCACTATTCCCCACAAGTTTTTATTCATTAATTGCAGTTGTATTTTTACTTTCCATGAAGGAAAATTCAAACCACTGAATTTGTCTAACACCATAAACTCCATGATAAAAGAAGACAAAATAAAATACCTTTTCTAAAATGGCGAGAAAATCGTGTTTTTCTGTTGCTCGCCCAAAAGGACTACTTGCAGGATTTAGATACGAATGTCGCTTCTTCAAATACTCCGTTGTTTGACCGCTTCAACTTTGAAAATTGAGATACGAGCAGAATAAGCCCTCTCTATCAGCTAAATCAGCCTACACGGGATCTTATATTCTGCCCTTTTAGGGTACACCGGGTCATGGAGAAAGCATTATACGAAGCGACTGAAGGGGAAATTTGTGAGCTTCGCTGGGAGACTCAACAGACTCGAAGAACACCAAAAGGATCTCTGTGAGCAATTTGAAGCACGAGAGCAAAACACAGGAGAGTTGAAATTTTGCCTTAGCCTTTTGAGGACGATTAGGGTGGAAACTCCCGTCAGATCCAAATAACAGCTTGAATACCTCCCTATCCACAATAATTGGATTAAAGATCTACAAGCAGGGAATGTCGTGTTCTTATATTTAGAAAGTTTAAGCAAGGACACTAACAAAACATGGCAAAAAGATTGAAATCACATTTAAGGTATATGGAACTCCGAAGAAATTTTGCCTGTCTGCAAAAAATGTGATAGTCCTGCGACTGTGGAACGGTGGGAGTATCTCTCAGGCGACGCCAAGTATCTTGCGGCCCGAAAAAGAAATTAGCCAGTCCATTTCATCAGGCGGCCCTGCACATAGTCATACTGCAATCTGGGTCACGGTTTCCATAGTCGCATCAAATGATTCACGCAAGGCAAAGATCTACAACAACGAAAAACTCCTCGCTGCGTCCAGACACAATCCAATTAATACGATCTCCTTCTCCAAAGACTTAGACTTACACCACACAGGCCATTCTGCGCTCCGATACCATGAAAGAAATGGCTAAAATGACACAATTACAGAAACATAGTCATATATTATGCACAAATGGTGTATGTGCGCACACACTCACACACACGGATTACAGTGAGATTACTCTATTAAATAGAGTTTTTGAGATCCAACTTATTCCTAATTTAGAGAGAGAGGTTGAGAGAATTTCTCAACCATCACAAACCAACTTCTTAAATATGGAATGTAAGCATTAACTCCAACAGATGCTACATCAAAGTATGACCATGTGATCTATGGATTCATTTGTTCTTCTCTAATAACTTACAGAGCCTGGGTTGACAGGGTGGTTGAGAGTAATGAGTAAATTGTTGTAGTTTCAGTAGCTATAAGAGAAAGAGACGAAGATATGTCTCTGAATATTCCTTTGTTTCTTGCCAACAATATTCCCTAATTTATTAATTGTGGGAAATTACTTATTTTTCCATCTCTCACATCATTCCACCATTTTTTCTAGGCTTCCCCAATATTAATACCTCTCCATTCCATGCTGAGACTCAGGAGGATTAGTGAAGCTTCCCACAATTTCAAGGTAAATGAGCAATTTATAAAGAGATGATTTACTTTTTATTCTTAATTCTTGCACAACACACACCAAACTGGCCCATGTTTGTTTCTTTTCTTAATATTATCCCATGTCGGGACTTTGTTACTGAGCAAAAACCAAAGAACTAACCTCAACTTAGCGGGCCATTCCAACTTCCATAGAGGCTTACACCACTAGAGTTGAAGGCCCAAAACTCTTTTTTCAATTTGATAGCTGTAACCAAATTTTGGAGAGTAAAGTCCTATGGGGCATGGACCCATCTAATATAATCTTCCCGATCCCTAAACCTGATGTGTGTTCTTTTAAATTCTCTGATGTCTTCTTGCCAAGCAACTTCAAGGTTTGCATCTAATTTTAGTTGCTCGATCATTTTCTAGCCTTCATGCCATGATGAGCAGCCCTCTTCATCTTCTACCTGGTTTAGGTAAAGGATCCCATGATCATTTAAAGCTGTGACTAATTCCCTTGTTAGTTCATAGCCTTATCTACATCCTACCCAAGGGTCAATGCCACTTGTAACTTTTTCTCCATTCCCTATGTGCCAGGAAAGTCCAACTTCGATAAGCCTAAAGGATTCCACAATAGCTTTCTAGATTACTAAAGTGTTTGGAACTCTCTTGTCCGACCTTCACACCCACTCCTCGATTGAAAGAGGATGGATATATTTTATTTTGACTATAATAGTCCATATATTATCCAATGAGAGTATGTATCACCTAGATTTTGCTGCAAGAGAGTTTGCAAAAATAGGGAGATCCTTAATTCCCCAACCTCCCCAAGATTTTGGAAGAGCTATAATTTCCCATGCCACCCAAGGTATAACTTATTATTCCTTTTCTCCAGCCCATAGGAATTTCCCACAAAAATTCCTTATAGCATTCAAGATCCCTTTAGGGATCCACATGAGAGCTATCCAATATAAAATAATTGCCATAAAGACTGATTTTATCAGAACCAACCTCCCAACCCTTGAGAGCCATTTGAAACTCCAATGCTTTACACATTTTTCAATATTGGCCATGAGACACCTTCAGTCATGTTTTTTGATAGGAAAGAGGTTTAAGGTGGAACTCTAAATATTTGAGACTACCCTTCATAAATTTTGCTTTAAATGGAAGGAAAGATTGTGCCCTTTGAATTTATACCTGTGATGAACCTTCATGTACCAACATGGAATTTTTACCATTTATACACACACCTGTAGCTTTTAGGAACAAGATGAGAGACTCTTTTAGTTGCTGAAGTTACCTTATGGACCCGTCGCTGAACAGGAGAATATCAACAATAAACAAAAGATGTGTTATGAAAAGATTTGTGGCTACCTCAACCCATTTCACTTCTCCTCTGCATTTTGTTTTTAGAAGCAACTTGATAAAACCTTCAATGATTAATAAGATTAGAAGTGGAGGCAAGGGGAAACCCTGTCTGAGGCCACTGTGAGCATTGAAAATAAGGGGGGTTTCCCCATTTATTAGCACTACAAAGCTCACATTTGTAACACACCACATGACCCATTTGATAAACGTAATATCAAATTGTATATGGGTGAGCAATAGATGAAGATAGATCCAACTAATTCTTTGATATTCCTTAGACATGCCTATTTTTGCAATCATACCTTTTCTTCTGCTTCTTTTAAGGATGTGCATTTCTTCTTGGGCGACTCCTATAGCCTCATGAATTTGGCATCCATTTAGAAAACTAAATTTTTCCTTGGATATGTTCTTTAATAAAATGGGCTTGAGGAAAATAACAATGATCTTGGATATTATCTCATATATGAAGTTGAAAATAGATATTGGTCTAAATTCTTCAAAATATTGGGGGTCACCATTCTTCGGTATTAAGTCTAAGAAGGTAGATTTCAAGGGATCGTATATTTGACCCTTAATCCTAGAGTTCTCCACAACCCGTAGTATATCATCTCCATTAAGCTCAAAAAAGTGTTGGAAGAAATCAACAATCCAACCATTAAGGAATGAGCTCTTATCTTTTTGCATATATTTGATGATACCTTCCACCTCCCCTTTTGTAATTGGGACCATAAGATGATCATTTTCTTTCTCAACAAATCTTGAAAACAATAGGGCGACCTGTATTACTTATGCAATAGTTGCTTGTTCAGGTGCTTTGATAAGGGTTTTGAGATGGTATTTCCCCAGAGAGGCTAATTCATCAAATTTTTTTATTGTACTATCATCTTCTCTTCACATTTACCATATAGTATTTATATTATTTCTTCCTCTAGCATAGTTTTGGAAGAATTTTGAGTTTTCATATCCACTAGTTAACCATATGCTTTAATTTTCAGTCTCCATTGCTCTTCTTTTTCCTTTAGGACCTTATTTTTTGAAAGTTCCACTTGTTTTATTCTTTCCCCATATTCTTCCGATTCATACCTATCTCACTCTAGGCTTTCCATTCTCTCCAGTTCTTCTTCAATTCGTTTTAATTACGCTTCCTCCCTTGTCCTCTTTTGTTTTTCCCAAATGATAGTAACATGTTTCATTCTTTTGAGGTTCTCCATAAAATGTTGGTCTATGGACAGTCCCTGATCTGTGCTTCCGGGATTCCCACTGCCCCCTTATAGTTCAAGTAATATTGGGAAGTGGTCAGAATCTCCACCCATCGCCACCCATTATCGAAATAGTGATATTCTATTGATTATTTTTTTGGTCATTAGGAACCGATCCAACCTCTTAGCCACCATAACTAAGCTCGTGCACTTGTTTCTCCACGTTGGTTTATATTTGATAAGATTTATATATATCGACTTACTATCCATAAATTTTAATTTGAATAATTCGACTAAGGGTTCAAATTGAGCTTGAGGTCCCCAACTTTCATACATACCTAAGTAAAAGTTTAAATCCCCTCCCACCACCACATTTGGGCCATTCATGAAATATTTTGTCAGTAGAGAGTTCTGTAAAGAGACCCTATCTTGCCACAGGCCATAAAAGTTGATAAAGGAGAGATCAATGCTTAATTCAAAGGAGTATACATCTGTGCCCATGACAAGTTATGAACCCTGTTGTTCCTTGGGAGACAATCTCTGGCTGTAAGGAGATCAGTGCCCAAGACATTCACTGTTACTTAAAAATAAAATTAATGGTTGTCCCTTCATGTGGTAACCCCAGAATTATATCTTAAAACCATTTAATCTTTACAGATAACACAACTCTTCAAAGTGGCTTTAAATGATAAATGTGCATGAACATGAGAAGATGAAATGATAGTGAAAAACCATTAACCATATGCTGTAAATCACAGAAACTATTATCTCTGGTTTTAAAAGAAAATGGTTGCAAAAAATAACTTTAGAATAAATGAGCTCATTATGAAGGAAATTTACGCTAACTCACGGATATAAATTAGACACCAACAACTTCATTACTTTATTCCAACAAAAGAGACACACATAAGATGGAACAAGAGGAACTCAACACATTCATCAATTGCTGGAAAATTCTCTGAAAATATTTATACTTCCATAATGACAAAGTACAAAATTGCCAAAACTTTTGAGGCCCAAAGTCCGGAACCCCATTTTTTGTTGTTGAAAGAGTCTTAAATAAATTATTACAAAATGGAAAATTATGGAACTGTCAACTTCCCAAGTTTTTTTATTTGACCATTACAATAAAAAGTATAAAATTAAAACATCTACGACAAAACAAAGTAAAGTAAATTTGAAATATCATTTGATCATGAGGTGGTGTAGCATGAGTTCCTGGAATGGAATAAGTTCCTATGTCTGCATCATTTGCTTGCAGAGACATCCATTCCTTGGTTTTATCCACAAGTCTACATTCAGGCTAGGACAATTAGCAAGCTTGACATGAGCCATTATGAAATCCGTGATCCTGGAATATGAGGGTCTTTCTGAAAACAAGGTTTTCATCATCCATAATAACTGAAAGCCTTTATGCAGAAAATTCACAATAGTGGCTCCCTTCAAGATAGCAGTATTTTCATGTGTGTTTCCAATTTTACTCTTTGCCTCAACCAACAATGTTTCAAATGTCTCCCAAGGGGGAATATTTCCTTTTTGATCCCAACAGGATGGCAAACCATCTCTGGTTCTTTTATCAAATAACACATTAAATCTCAACACTATTTTTTTGACTTCCTTCAGATTTTTCTCTGTAGTATTCCTGTCTGAATTATTCATGATCATCTTGTTTAACTCCAGCACAGATCGAGTCTAGTCTTCAATTCTGAAATCCTTCAGTTCTTGAGCAGTTCTAGAATTAATAAAATCAATCAATATCTTGGCATATGAGGCCTTGTTTTGCAACTTCTCTTTATTAAAAACAAAGACATTTTCCAGATCTCTCACAATACTCTTTTATTCCCCAAAAATGATCAATAAATCCCATTTGTTCTCGACAACATCAATGATGTCATTCCAAATAATCTCCCTCACTTATATAAGGGACAAATTTCCCTTCACTTTTTCTTTCAACTCAATGATCTCCTGATAGGAATTCTGACAGTCCTGCCTATACTTTACTGCATTATCCTTGGTCATATGTAACACATTCTTTGTAACCTTTAGAACTTTATAAGCTCCTTCCAAATCCCTCTAAGCTTTCTTTAAATCAATTTATGCCAATCTTAACTCAGTTGAGACTTGAGTTAATTGGGCAGCAGGGTCTTCTGAATTTGATGAAATAACTACCGTACATGAGAATCAATTCTTTTCTACAACATGTCACCTGTCTCTTTCAGTTTAGACATTTCTTGATCCTTGGCCAGCAGAGCTTGCAACAACTGCTCTTTTTTTGTATCCGCTCGGGCTACTTTAGTAGCCATAGGATACTCACCCGTTGGAAGCTTAAACTTCTTCTTCAAACTCTGAATTTCAGATTCAGCAGACTGCAACAGTTTTTGAATTGTTGATATGTTCAGGATCAACACTGACTTTAATAATTATTTTCTTTAATTCTTCATTCTATGTGGAATAAGCTCTTGAGTTATATTTTTACAACTTCAACTATTTGATTACTTTGCTCAACATGTTTTCAGCTTTGGCAACAACTAAAGTGGTCTTATTCAAATCATTAAAAATTAACTGTCCTATTTGCATATGTAAATTAATCTTATCAGGAAGAGGAATTTTCTTAGCATCCACTGTTAAGTTAAAAATTTTGAAAGAAGAAGTAGAAGTAACATTCATAGCTGAAGGATAAGAGAAAGCTATCTTCAACTGATCCTTTTCTAAGTCCATTGCTGTCAATAATCTTGTCTGCTCAAGGGAAATTTGAGCCTCAGATTGAGACTCAATTTTTTCTCTTATCCTCTTATTTCTTTCTTGAATCTGTGAGAAAACTTGCTTAATATTTTACAGAGTCATGACTTGTACCCTCTTGAAGAGGAGATAAGGGAGTGCAAGAGATATATCCCAATTGCAAGGAATATGCAGGAAAAGCTGAAGAGCTGCCCTCCTCCATGGCCTTTGCCTTCTTAGTTTCACTTCCTATATCACTTTCCAAATCAATTACTTCCTCTCTTCCTCTTTTAAGTCCCTTTTTAGTAGGGTGAGGAGTTTCCACCTCCATCTACTCAGACACAAAAGTCTGTCCTCCATTTTCCAGCTTCTCCATCTCTGGCCTTGATTCATGAACAAATGGAGAATAACCATTCTCCACTATGTGGTTTGAAATCACATGGTATGGGTCATAAGCCAATTTCCCCTCCAATGACAAATGCATGTTGTTATAGCATCATTTTCCACCTCTATATACTTGATACTCTGTGTTATGGCCTTGGGCAGCCCTTCCCCTTCCGAATTGGTCCTTTGCCTAAAAAACATTATTTTGAATTACATACACTACTTTTCCCTCTAATAAGTGTGTGCACACACGGGTCCAGTTATACCCAACCCACGAATATAATTTAAAATATGAAAAAAGATAAATGATCTATTTTTTGAGCGGGGTTTATGGGTTCCACCGGAAGCCTACCTGCAGGAGCCTGTGGCCTAGTTGTATCCCAACTAAAAATATTGATTTGGGGTGCTATAAATACATCTCATGGGAAGGCCTAAAGGGGAGAGAGAGACATGTATTGATACTATATCCATTTAGTCCCCGATAAAGTCTGATTTATCCCTGTGCCTCCTACACTTCCCAGATTGTGGAAACCCTATTTTCCCTCATGGATATGTTCATTCCTCTTATATGACATCCATGTGTATGCTTATGGAAGGATATTGTTGAGGCTTGGGCTGGACGGATCCGGGGTCTTGCATCCATTATATAAACATTTACAAGTAAATGCATGAAATAACCATGAAATGAACCATTCATTTAAGCATGCTTATAACCAATATAAAACCATTGAAATAACGGTGAGATAATTTTTAGACTCCACAATATCCCAAGGTTGAAAGGATATCGATGGAGGTAACCTCAAACCAAGCTTTTAGTTTGGAAGCTATCCCTACCAAACCAGAGAGGGCTCTCTATGGAACTCACAGTCAAGGATTTGAATGGTACAAGAATGGGTTTTAGGATAGATAATTCAACTCATTTAGGGTTTAAATATTTAGGGTTTTTTCCTGGATCAGGAATGAAAATCAGGGAACTAGGTCTAAGTCTCAAAGGTTTTAGTTGCAAGAGATATAGAGGAGAAGGGTAGGAATGCTTTTGTGATAGCTTAAGAGTTGGTTGATGTAGTGTAGGGTTAAAATGAGCATGTATACCATGAATTCATTTCTCAAGAAGACAAAACACACAAAAATGAGATTCCTAGCAGAGCAAAGCTTAATCAAAATAATTTTGTTTAATACCTCTTAGGAAAATCACTCAAGAGAAAAGATATCGTAAGGAGACTAATTTATCATTCATATAAATATTTAACAGAAGGAAAACATAATCACAAACTCATACCACAATAATTCCTAAATAATAGCTGCAATTGTCCTTTGATTCCCTATAAAAATGATGAAGTACAAGCTACAAGACTTCCACTCTCTAAAGTCCAACCTTCAAATTGAATGAAAACCACATACATATAGACCAAAAACAACTTCCCCTCTCTCAGGGGTCGAATCCCTCAGTGTAGGAACAACTTACACAATAATCTCCAACAAGACCTAATAACTAGGAGGTTAAACAAACTCTCCTCAATTAGACCAACTGATACATTTGACTATACCACTGTGAAAGGTAGAAATTATATGGAAACTCTATACCAATGAATTCAATCCGATCATGTAATATACTAAAACAAGATACTGAATCTTTCTACTTTATTTGCGAAATATAAAACATGATCGCTCAATCACATGCAAGTAAGAGAAAGGAAATTATTAATCACACAACAAAAGATGTATCTAGGGAAATCACATGCTCAAAATCCCTCTATCATATCTTACACATAGTCAAAGAATCATGAAACAATACAATGCTTTCTCACACCAATAAAATCCTGCACTCTATCGATCCTCTCACCTTGATCCTGCTCAAAACTGACTAGCAATTCTTAGGAAAAATTGACCAACACTTAGCCAATTCTCAGCCCCTACTTAGCCCAACCTTTCTCACGCAATCCCTAGGAAATTAATCCCTATTAAATAGGATAATCAAACTTCCTTGACTACGTAATCCCTATGGAGCCTTCCTCTGAATTTCTAATTGCGCTTGCGAAATTCACTAAAAATACAAATGATAGTTAACTTCCCTTTAACTTATGTCTCAAGTGGGTCGTCATCAGAATTGACATGCATGCAACTATCAATAGTGAATCATAAGTTACTTGGTAGATCACTACTTGTGAATTAAATCTAATGTAATTCACTTCACCTCCCACTAGCTCATCACTAAGTTAGAACTAGTTAAACTGATTTTAACTCAATTAATTTGAGTTAACTGATTACACTCACACCACACTAGTGCTACAACTGCAACTGGACCCTAAAAACAATAGAATCTCTCTACATACCTCACCATATACCCTAAACTCTAAATTCTTGAGCTAACTAAGTCTCTCTCACTTAGTTAACTGATACAAGTTGTTATGATATGAAATTACAATTTACTTTCAATTTAATTAACGGAGAATTAAATCAAAAGCCTCACATGGTAGCCATTTCTAGGTGCAATTTTATGGATTTTGTTTCTGGATGCCAATTTCCCTGTTTCTTGTTTCAAATTTCAACACTCCCTCTCAACAAGAAAGGAATCAATCTATCCTGATCCGGTACCTTTGGAATGTTCTTGCATGCAACACTTCTCTAGTGTTGTTCACACATGCAACTCTCCTGAAACTAAATAGCCTCCAAAAAATTGAATCTGTATAATGCATCTGTCATGAGAGACTTTTGATTGCTGGATCCTAGTGCACATGTCTACTGGACTCTTTGCGCTGCTGGTGACATCTGTATCCATGCACTCTGCACTGCTGCCAACTCTGATCTGCACTCTAGTATCCAACATCTGTCACTCTGATTTCTGTCCTCTTGACATATGATTGGATCAATATAAGCGATACTTTATGCTACTGTTGTACCGTAGGATCCTCATAGCCATATACGATCCATGAGACACACCATCTCAATGGACCCTACCCAAATTTCTTCTTAGGATCATATCTGCACATCACCCCACCTCACACCTGGAGGTATAGCTACATGTACTCCCTCTACCCATATGGCTCAAAATTCCCCCCTCCTGGAGGTCTCTGCTTGAGTGGACTCTTCCACTCGGTTTCCTCTCTGCTTCTCCAATTGTGGCTACTCCACAATGTAGTAGATCTGATAAGAAAATGTATAGAAATGGAAAATATGCCCAAGAAATAACATCATAGAAGATAAAACTTCAGATCTTCATTAATATCAAAACCCTTAAGGTAGGGCAACACCATACATTCACTCCTTAAGGAAGGAGATCACTCCACAAGCCATGTGCTTGCCTATACAATAATCCTTGACATCTCTCAATGGAGAGTCTCTAACCTC